>VWYP01012028.1:242-34486 GCA_013400435.1 Pycnonotus jocosus
CAGGACAGCCTGTTTCCACTGGATTCCCAGAGGAAGACCGGACCCATCTCACCACCATTGGACCTTCAGAGAAAACTACACCCTTCAACAGGATCATCTCTGCTCCAATAGAACCACATCTGTCACTCCATGAGGACTTAATTGGATGGCTACCAACACCCTGACCAACAGGGTGTCAGGTTGTATTCTGACTGTCAGCGTTTTCTTTTTTCTTTGCTTTTTTGATACTACTACATTTTTGTTTTTATTACTCCTAGTTAAAAACTGTTATTCCTATTCCCCCATCTTTGACTGAAAGCCCCTTAATATCAAAACTATAATAATTTGGAGCAAGGGGGTTTACATTCTCCATTCCAAGGGATGCTCCACCCTTCCCCAGCAGACACCCATTTTTCCAAACTGACAGGTAATTAAAAGCTTTTGAGAATCAGCAACAGCTAAAAATTCAGAACTCCTAACAACCAACCAATTACAAAAGTTCTTAAAATGTGAAACCAAAAAGTTTTTGCTTTTGATTAAGGATAGGGTTTTCCCTGGTTTTGCCACTGTCATAGCAAATGTTTATGTAAAACACTGGAAACCTATAAGACTATTTTACGGTGCTTCAGGAAAACAAAACAGGTATATAACTTGGAGTTTAACTTCAAATTATTATTAAACTACAGGCACAAAAATATCAAATAATGACAAGACAGAAGGCAGACTCACTATAGCTTTATTACTCAAAATAGTTTGTCTTAACTCCAAATGACTCATGAAGACTATTTTTTCTGTATTTTGTATATGTAGATAAAACAATTCCAAGGCTGTGCCAACTCCTGACCACCATAATGTAATCTTTTTTTCGAAGCAACATAAAGCTACTATTCTTTCTACCTGATGGTAACACACAAGCGAAGCAAAGAAATTGCCATGCATCAGTAAGTACTTTCATTTGTAGCCCATTATCGCTCTGTCACATATAAATTGTCATATAGACAGGTATGCAGCACAGAAAGAAAAAGGACTCGAAGAGCTAGTATGTTTGGGTTTAGTTTTGTCTGTAAAATAGCAGATAGGTGCATTTGGCCTTTATGCTCTGGCAAGGCTTTAATGTGAAAGATAAAAGTTAATTGGTTTACTGAGCCATGCTAAAAATCAATTCACACTTCTCCACTCTCTCTTAGTCCTACACCCAGAGATCTAACTTTAAAATCCTACAGTAGAAGGGAAGCTCCAATTCTTCTAATTTACTAAACTCTTGATAAAACAGAAGGGAATTTACAAATATTTGTCATAAAATGGGTGCCTGAAATTGAAGAAAAAGAAAACCTTATCCTTTTATAGATTTTTTTTAAAGAAATGGCTTAATAATAATTAATTTTTAATCTGAGCAACTAGATTCCTCTAAAAAGCACACAATCTCAAAAAAGTCAAAAAACTTGGCAACTAACTAAAAGCACAGTTCTCAGACTTCCTTCACCATACCTCAGAACAAGAGACAAATTACAGAACCATTAGAAAGGCCATAATACTAAGTAATTTATAATTCTCGGCAGATCTATTAGAGCACAGGCCTCCTGCTACTTATGTAGCAGTCACACAATTCTTCACAGCTATGTTATTGAAATTTAAAATGACAGTAACAGAGAAACAACCATAATTCAGAAGGACATAGTTTTCTTCCTGGGTACTGCTGCTATTTACTCTGTTGCCTTACTGAAAAAGCCCATGGAAGTTGTGAAACAAATTACCACCTACAAATCCTCAAGAAAAAAATTCATCAGCTACACTGAAATAAAGTCACTAATATCTGCTAAGAAAAATGTAGAATCACAATAGCTTTGGATAAAGTTTGGACTATAGAAGCAGCACAGAAACATTAGACTACTCATTTTAATTTTTTTTAATAAACCAGTAAAAGTAAAGGCACTCATGTTATCAGGCTTTTCAATTCAACTAGTATTTGATTTGACAGTGCATACCAAACACATCACTATTTCTTGCTCATAGTAGCTTGGGAGCCA
Organism: Pycnonotus jocosus; assembly: GCA_013400435.1. Taxonomy (NCBI): domain Eukaryota; kingdom Metazoa; phylum Chordata; class Aves; order Passeriformes; family Pycnonotidae; genus Pycnonotus; species Pycnonotus jocosus. The sequence goes on from VWYP01012028.1 coordinate 2,249, forward strand.
ACACAGATTGCTTTCTACAGCCTGCATTAAACAAAGTCCAGTCTTAGAAAAGGACAGACTGGCCACTACAGTTTAAATTTCAGTTTCACTAGTCATTATTGGCTATATAGTCCTTAGACCAGACACACATTAATAAAATACAGTATGATAAATATCCATTGTAATATTACATAATTGTGAAATACAGCTTATTAAAAAGTGATATACCAAGTTTCTGTTTTTCTGAAGTAAAAATTCAACTGTGTATTGTCCAAGGTCTAGCAACTCTTGACACTATTTCAGAAGCTTCCTAAGGGAACTTTGAACTGATAAAAAGAAACGGGATAGCTGATTTTTTTGAAGACTTTAACTGCAAATAAGATATGAGGTTCTTAAACCTGGTACACTTAAGCTGGTGGCTTAAATGGAAAGAATGTTATAAAATCTAGAGGGCAAACAGCTGTTAGGTAAAGATACAATAACTCAGCATGGAATTTATTGGGGGAATTGATCAAAAAAGGACACAGATTACAGAGGAGACCTTTGTAACCAAAGAAATTGGGTAGGAAAATAAGGAAGAGGTCCTTTTAACTTTGCTTAGGTAAGAAAAACAAGACTAATTAACAAACTATTAATTTATAATTAAATCTCCACATTCTCTTTTGTATATGAACCCACTCATACCATTAATTTTTACCTTCTGCACTGGGACAAATTTGTGTTTTTAAACCAATCCTGTATTTCTTTGGATATTAGCTCTGGCCTAAGTAACAAAACAAAGCAATCTGTTCACCACTGAGTTATGGAATTCCTCATTTCAAAATAGATACCAAAACCATTACATGAACAACAACAACAACAAAAAGCAGTGTTTCCTTGAACCTGCAAAAAAGGTATTTCATTCTAGAAGATTATTATTCTGGCTGTTTTCAAACAGTTAAGCAGTACCTTACAGCAGTATTAACTTTGATTGGTTTATTTTATTGCATATGTTTAGTAAATATAGCATGACAATGTTCTCCTTCCAGGAGGTGACACAGTCAGTTTCCTGATTTTCATCTAAAAACCAATTGGTATAAGCTATTTATAGCCATTTAGACAGCCATCTCTACTTCAATTTTTTTTCATCTTTGTTTTTAAATACATATTCTACCACAATCTTTTGGAAACTTTTACCTCCACTTTCAAGGATAACATTTAGTTCTTCAGTTAAATCAAAGATATTTTTAGCAAGAAACAAAGAAGAAAAGAAAGAAGAGACTTTAACTTCAATGCCTTTTAAAGATGGAGTCTGGATTTTCTCCTTTCTGATGTATTTTTCTTAGTCTCTTCATAGGAACAACCATGTTATTCCCAGGTAAGCAGTGTGATATTAACACAGAATTGATATCGTAGAGGCTTCCCTCCATGTTGAGCAAGGAGAAGCATAACATCCATCTCCATAGTGAAGATAAGCATCTTTTTCCTTCCTTCGCCTGCAAGAAGAATTTATTAGAAAGCAATGGTATTTCATTTTTAATTTTTATACTCTGGAGAAGTTGATTCTTTAACTAGCTCAGACTCAGCATGAAGGCTTCATAAGATTAAAATATAGGCTATCATAAAAAGTTATTCACCAGTGAAAAAATTAGAATTATTTTGTCATCATGGGCTGATGCATACATATAACATAGAACTTGCTTCCTCTCTCTGCAAAAGGATATGCATTGCTGCAGTTTCCCATGCAGGAGGCCCGGGTAAGGAGCATTTACTTCTTCCACCAGATGGCAGCAGTGAGGGCACCGACTGACCCTGCTGAAGGACTCACCGCTCCCTATCTGCCACGGGTGCATGGAACAGCACTAGGACACCCTGCCAGCTCTGGCTAAACATCAGGGCAAGCATTCAAAAAATGTTCACCGCAATTCTTACTAGGTAACCACATATAGCAACTTAATTCCATCTTTTCTTATTATGAAAACACAGTATTCTGTGCCCATGACAGGGAGGTTGGAATTAGATGATCTATAAGGCCCTTTACAATCCAAACCATTCTATGATTCCTTCTGCTGCTCACTTCTGTATTCTCATTTCCATGCTTTTTGCCCTCATCTCCATACTGTCGCATGAAATCAAGCTAACACCATCATTTATGTGCCAAAAGTATTTCTTATGGCTCCTCAGAAATCTCTCTTTTCAACTTACTTCTGATGTCTCTGCCCCAGTTGCCTACAAACAACAAAATCTTACATTTTAACATGACTTAAAGATTTAATAGTATTTCTGATGTCTCATTCTTTTTCCATTTATTGTACAGATTCATATATGTGTATTATAAAATCTCTAGAATATCTTATATCCTCTAAAACATCCTTAATTACTACTAAAACCAAAACCAAACAAGACTTTGAATTAATACTAAGGTAGAAATAACTAGTTGAAAAATATTTAGTGACCTCTTATTAAAACAAAATAAAAAATCATCTAGCATCTACAGAGACAATATCCATGAGGATCGAATTCTTTGGGACTTTGTTTTTTTAACAGAAGCTGAACCTACATGAAGAGAAAAATATGTACTAAACTTTAAATAGATTCATATGATAAAGACTGTTAACTGTTACTAAATTCATGATATAGCCCTAAAACATTTAAAAATACTCAACTCAGCTTTTTCTACTATGGCAATTCAGTAACATTACATCTTTATCAAAGTAAGAACAATTGCATCCTACTCAAAGTTGAGCAATTACAAAGTCAATTTAAAATAAAAATTAATGTTTATTCTCTCCGCTGAGAAAACACCTTAAGAGTTTTCCATGCTCTTGCTATATAGTAAAAATAGTCATGAGAACAGTTCCTGAAAAAAACCCCACCAAATCAAAACACAGTGACAATATTCTACAAGGAGACCAGTGAACACTGTTGCAATGTTGCTTGTCCACAAGCTCTAGTTCTCTGTCATCTAGTTACACAGCCCTGAAGAATGGTAGAGCTGCTGATAGTGACACCCAAAAAAAGGTTATGAATGATAAATCCTGATTGTGCCTTCAAACTCCAGTTTGGCAGGTTGAAGATGGTGAGATAACACATGTCAGACTCTTCTCACTCTCTGTCATAATATTCATTGTATCTGAGCATGAGCCACAGGCAGAACACAGAAGTGACTGAAACCTGCGTTCTCACATAACTCTCACATCACGGGTTTTGGAGAAAGAGGTCTCACATAATCCTAAAGATGGTGATAATGACAGGTTACTTCTGAATATTTTTAATGAACAATTTGTCTGCAAACTATAAAGACAAGTGAAGCAGTGATGCACAACTCAGCCAAAGATATTCTGTCTGCAAAAGGATTTAATAAACAGAGAATTCCTCACTACAAATGCACAGGGAAAACATCTTGAGATCATATCAGCTATATTCAATGTAGACTGTGAACATAACCTTGAGAATATGAACCTCAATTTTCATTTATCTAGTTACATTGGAATAGTTTTTGTTTAACAAATGATAATACAATGTTCCCAGGAGCCTGAAGTTACACTAGACAATCATTACATGTATTTTGGGAAGATCGAACTTTACACAAGATACATGAAACTGTCTTCTAAACCAGGTGACTTTCTCTTTGTCAGTCTGAGAAAGCTAACAGTTTCAGAATTGTCCTCGGTTGTAGTATAGGACTTGCACAAAGTATTCTATCACCATCTTCATGATCCATTGAATCCAATTGTTGGAGCAGTGTTTTCCCAGGCCCCCTCCCTCTGGGCCATCTTCTGTTAATGGCTTATCAAACACCGCCCCTCCTTCTAGTCTATCTTCTGTTAACAACTTATAGATGACTCCCTCCAGGTGTTACTGTGCCATCCAAAAGCCCTCTGTATGACTCATCATTCCACTGTGAGACGTTCTGCCCAGGGGGAAGAACAAAGCATTCTCACCTGGATATAATGTGGGATTTGAGACAGTACAGGCAGCCCTTACCCACTGGATTCCCAGAGGACCAGAGCTACCAGACCTTTCTACGAGATCACTGCTTCAGGAAGACCACCTCATTTGGACTGCTTCCATCACCCTGCTCAGGTTGTACTCTGACTCTGTCAGTGGTCTTTTGTATTATTGCATTTATTTTATTTTATTTTACTTCCTTTTCTTTCCTTTCTTCTTATTACATTGTATTTCTGACTCAGAGCCTCTCACTTGTTTTGCTTTCAAACCTCAACAAGAATCCATTACAAAAGCTAGAGAAAGAAACAAAAGGTCATAAAAAGGAACTATATTTTCAGGAGATAGGCTTTTTTGTTATTTTAAAAGATAGAGTGGACTTCAAATTAATTTTACGGTAATTAGAATACACTCACTACTACTCCATTTTAATGTAGTCAGGTGCTTTTACATCCGCAAGGAACACATGGATAATGTATCTACACCTGCTCCTGTAGCTTTTGAAAAAAGCATGATAAGCTGCTGTACCAAGATAAGACTGCCAAACTGATCAACTGCAAGTAATCTCACTTCACACACTGTGAAACAGAGAGAGTGCATTGCTTCCAGGAAAGGATGCACAGATAGATATCCCTGTCCCTGGATATATACATCACCTTTACTCTTCCTCAGTTCCAGTGAGCAAGGAAATTCAATGCCAGGAAAAATAATATACCATAGTATAAAAAGTAGGTCCCTAAGAAAGAGGTTTAGTAACTCAAAAGTTCTTGGAATAAGGCAGAAATTCACTCCAGTGTTGATTTTTAGCATATTTGTGTGTAACACAGTGACACTGTAAAAATGCTTGTCTCAATGCATAGTGCTACGCCAAGGCAAAGATCTGAAAGAGCTATCTACGTAACAGAAGTTAAGTACAAGAAACAAGGGGGATGGGACAGCCAACAGAAGAAAAAAGTTTTCTGATGTGGAGGAAAGACGGAAAAAAACTGAAGAAACATCAGAGGAAGCAGTCTGATCAGGCACCTCAGATCCTATAATAGTGCCCTTATCTTCCATTAAATATTTTCATATAAAATGACATCAGATTCAACCAGTGCAGAAAAAGGACTATATGGAAAGGAACTTAGTGGATCAGTGCCAAAGAATTCTTTAAACCAAATTTCCTAGAAAGCAATGCTTACTGGTACTACTATCTTTTTTGACACATGCCATGGAACAAGGAAATCACAATTTTGTCAAATTAAAAGTGGTAACAAAGAATATGTAGAGCACTTTCTGAAATCTGAACTTTTAGAGAAAAACCCTGAAATGTCATACACTACATGAGTCACTTCACTAGAGTTCTTGCATTACAAATTCCAATACTTCCTAGTGCCATTTTGTGACTGCTCTGAATCCTAGAGCACTTTTATGCAATTTCACGACACAGATCATCCGAAGTGTAGCCTTTTGCTTCCTTTTGCATATATTCCGTTCACCATCTCTTAATACATAGAACACCTTTAGGAAGATTTTGCACAGAAGACATGTGGATTGCAGGACTCAATTCAATTCTAGGAAGTAATGTCTTTGAAAAAGATAGGATGTAAGTAATTTTAACCAAGTAATATTAACAGTAATTTAAACTAAGATAATACGTATTACATCTTGCTGTTGAGATCCTTTTCTAGGTTGAACGACAAGCTGATGTTAAGAAAGCATGCATATGCTTTCATAGAATTTCAAAGAAATTTAAGGCCAGTTCTTTTTTTATTCACTGTTTTCCCCAAAAAATGAGAGATGGAACTTGATGAGTGAGATCATACATGATCCAGAGACCCACAGAGAACTTGGCTGATAGAGTGAGACTTTAAATTAGAACTAGAATGTGACTGTGAACATGACTTTCTGAAAAGTAACCAACTAATTTTTTTTTACTGACACAGCATATCTTTTACTTACAGTCTATGATAAATACACTTGAATATGCCAAAAGAAGCTTTCTCTTCAGACACTTATCACCTACCTATTTTGTCTTACATACATATACAGACAACTATTTACATTACAAAGTCAATTAGAATCTGCATTTTGTATTCATTAATGTAAACCATGGCAAGCAGCTTTGTAGATAATGTAGCCTCAAAGAATCTGCATCCACTTGTATAAAAACAATATTAAGGCTTTTGTTCCCTAGTCACAGCATTTCCACCTAGAAAAACTCTGGTCCAAACAGACGTCTCTAAGACTTTAAATTCCAACTGCCTATATCCGGTGGCAGAGAAATTGTATCAATTTCTCATTAATTGCACTTTTTGCTGGTTATCTCCAGCCCTCTTTTTTTTAGGTGGTAAAATTCCTGGTACAGTGTACATATCAGGCTTATTTGGAAAGAAATGTGACTTCTCACATTTGAAATAGATTCTATTACAAATATATTTTAATAACGACTACTACACATTGAACACTAATACACTATACTTACCATCTTAAGAATACTACACACTGTAATAGGATAAATGTATATGTTTTTTACTTTTACACTTAAGATAGCACCTGGATTTTTATTTATCTTTAAGCATGTAAGTATCTGTAGAAATGTGTAAATCTGTGAAGTTACACTAGTCATACAGTTAATATCTCACTATGCTGACATTTCAGTTAACGTGATTTTTTGATCAGTCATTCTCTTAATTGTCATATTTTTGGCTAATTGCATTTTTTAATGCATATCTTTAAAAAAAATAACTGCTCCTGGATAATGAGATTACTTTCATCCCCATTTCTGAATTCAAGACACTTTAAAATTAGCAAACCTCTCTGGCAATGTTACTTAGAGCTTCATCTTCTGCAGAAAACCTCTCTTTCACTGGAGTTCTCTTCCGTCCCGATCCCGGAGTTCCCATCTTTATTCTCTGAATCTGTATCTGAAAACACAGACAAGACAAAGCTCAGTTTTAATTAAGATCTGGAACTAAAAACAATCAACCAACCTACACTCCAAAATGTCCTAAGTTTTCCAATCTTTAGCTACATAATACTCAAGAAATCTACACGCAACTGGCACGTAATGGTAAAACTTTATCATAAAAGCTTGTGGCAGCTTTACAAAACACTGCATCCTTCAAAGTGCACATATAGAATTTTTTTACTGAACAGAACCCACCAGTTTACCTACAGCTTCACAGTAAGGCACAACAGTAAACTGCTCCTGGCTCAAAAAGGATACCTCTGTTGTCTGTCAATTTATGTAACTCCTAAAAAGATATCCTTTTAAGTTATGGATGTGAAAAAACCCCTATAGACAACAAAGTGTTCAAGTATTAAATTTACATGATCATTAGAGTTCTCCTCAAAACAGAAAAGACTCCGCAAACAAACTTTACTAAGCATCCAAGTAGGCAGATGCAGTTTATCTACATTTTAACACAGCTGTTCTCATGCAATTGAACTGCTGTCTGCTAAAGCAATAGTTTTACTATAGCAGAAATAAAGACAACTTGACACAAAGCCCCCCACTCTTTTGCCTAACAAATTGGGAAATGAAGAGAGAAACATACTATCATCATATACTCAGAAGACATAAGATACTCTCTGTCTTAGGGTGATTTAACAATGTTTGTATCACCAATCGTCTGTTCTGTTTGTGCTGTATATTGAGTTCTGTGCCTTTAAGACTTGTTCTGAGAGTCAAGAGCAGGGGAGAAGAAGCGTGCAGCTTGTTTTGACAAAACTGCCTGACTCCTAAACATTCCTTCTCCGGACTGTGTGTCTGCGGTATGGAGAGCAGTGGGACAGAGACCTGCTTCGCTCTTAGTTTTAGCTAGCTGAAGCAGAGAAGCAATCTGGACTATTTCTTTCCCTTTTTCTTGGGACTGTTTAAACCTGCTCCAGACTAAAAAACTCAGAGGAGCACCAGGAGCTCGCACCTGTGGCCCACGAGGGCCTGGACCTCCGGAGGGACTGATAAGAGACTGAGCAAGCTGAGCTACCCACGGCAGGGACTTTCTGAATTTACCATTTCACTTCAGAACAATGTTTATTGTTTGATATTATTCATTCTTTTATCCTTGTGGGCACTCTGTTTGTTAAATAAATAGCTCTTTCCACTTCTCTCCGAGGAGGTTTCTCCTGGACCAGTTGGGGGAGGGACCCTATTCAAGGGTTTTCTCTCAAATTTGCCCTAAACCAGGACACCCTCTTACTTTTCCCCCAGAAACCTCTTATGAATTGCAAGCATATAAAAATGACCAATAAACCAAAACACAGTACATATAGCCACAATCAGAAAAATGTTACACAAGAAAAAATTCTCAAAAAATGCAACTATAATTGTTCTTTTCAAATATTCTTAAGAAATCCTACTTCCAGACATCCAGGTCCTCCCAAATGTCAGCCCAGAATTTGGTGGTAGTCCAGCTATTTGACAAGGTAAGTATCCTACACAGGATCTGAGAAAATACCTTAGTTAAAATAAAAAATTCTATTTGCAAGAAGAAGGTAACTAGTATTGGCTATCCTTTTGAAACTGGTACAAGAATTACCTTTCTTACTGGATCTAACTAGCAAAGACTGAGTAATTAATTATAGTTTAGTCAAACGGGAAGGAGGAAAAAATCCCCAAAGTAATGGTTATTTTTGTAAAGTAAATTTTTACTTTATTACTTATACACAGCAGTCACAAAGCCAAAATATATTGGGGTTTTTTTGGCACTCAAAGACAAGAAGATGCATCACAGGAGGTTTTTTTCTCTTATATTTTAGGTTCTACACCTTTTCATCATCCTTCCCTTAATAACGCTATACCACCACTCCCTTCTTTTCCTTACAAGCAAGGTTTTTTACTCTGCTTCAAATTTTACAGGTATTTTGCTATTCTTCATCTGCGCAGTATTGTCACTGCTAATCTATTTGGTAGGAGTTTGTATTTTTAGTCTTAAAAACAAGCAAATAAACTTAAGTCTTCTAAGTTAAACATATGTACAAACAGTTTGGAGATCTCTGTGGCAAAGGTTTAATCTCAGTGCTACATGTTGCTGTCCACATTCTGAATATCTCAAAAAATCTGAATCTTTTTGCAGTAATTCTTATTAACTGACTTCAAATATTAAAAGCAGACAGGGCCCAAACTAGAAGTTACACAGAACACAAAATAATATTCCCCCTACTACAGAAGGCTTTAAGAATGTTATATACTAGCCACAAGAAGAAAAACATGAAATGTTTATTACAATAAATGGGTTCATGTTCATGGGTTCAGAAGTCCAATCTATCTACTAAAAGTCACTAAGCATGAAATTATTTTAACTGACACATTGAAGACCGTAGGTCTTTAAAAAGTATTTACCACTTAAGCAAAAACTGCAGAATAACTGCACATACCATAGACTTGAACTGCATTTGTTGACATCCTTTAAACAACGTGTTATAAGTGCATATGTGTTGCCCAATTATCCAATCCAAAAAAACCCTAAACGAAATTAAATGTAGCAGCAATTTTAATTGAACAGCTTAAAATATAAAATTAAATACACAATAAATAATTTGGTTCCAATAACAGCACATAAGCAAACAGATGGCAGGGTACGCCAGCAGGTTGGACTCCTGCCTGACGTACAAGCAAGCAAAGCCAAAATTCCCCCTTTTATGCTTTGTGTCACCACCTATTCCCACCCATCTCCTCCTATTTTCGATTCATCACATCTCCATCTCTGCCTTCATCACTGCCTTTACTATGCATGCTCTGCCACTCTTTTAGTGGGTCGCACCACTCTTTGGGGGTCATCTTTGAGGAAGGCCTCTCCTCTTCCTCGGTGTCCTTTAATTCACCTTTTGGATTACTCACGAGCACCAAGCTGGTATAATATAACCCAATATTATGTTCTAACATTAAAGCAATAGATCTCATATAATGAACACTTTCCTGGTGTCCAACCAAATTTTCCTTTCTTCTAGAGGAATTTAGTAAAAGTTCTCTTGCTTCTTTCTGTTCTGAACATCTGCAGAAGAAAAGAAAAAAGNGAACCCCTCCTCTCCCTTTCTTCCTTAACATTACACTTTAGCTATTTTGTTTCAATATTGATTACTGTTTGAATTTTGTCAGCACAAATCATACCTATTTACCACAGTACCATTTCTAATAGACAAACAGGTTTGTCAACTAACTGAAATGTGCTTATCTGGCAGACAGATTTAGGGAATGTAATGGGTTATAGCTAAAATATAGCTAGTTTAATACAGCTATGGTCAGTTTACAGGAAGTACTAATTTACAGAGTAGTAATTTCATAAGAATTAGATACTGATGCTTTAAACAAGGAAAACACACTTCATCTCAATCACTGTAGAGGAAGACAAGTGTGGTATCCCTGCCAGCCACGAGCCATGCTTCTTACCTAGAAGGAGCACAGAACTCCTGACTGAGCCCAAACACAAGAGGGAACAGGACAGATTACTCAGAAGCTATACAGATATGTTGCCTTTTGCCTACAAGGAGGAATTAAGAAAGTCAAAGCTCAGTTGAAGCCAAAACTAGCAAAGGTTGATAAGAGCAAAGAGAAAGGCTACTCTAAGGGCATCGGAAAGGCAAGAAAGACTAAGAAAACTGTAGAGCCCCTGTTTAGTGACACAGGTGAGAGTGGTGGGTGCTTGCCAAGCCTCACCCTTGGCAGGATGGTCTGGATATTAACGAATGTGAAGATGGGAATCTTCGTGTGTGCAAATCAAATAAGCAAAATTGTCTGACAGGGTACAGGCCCAAAACTGGTCATGTTGAAGAGCAAGAGGATTGTCAGTTACACTAAACAGAAACCAGGAAATTGGACAGAAGCACTTGTTTGAAGTAAAGGAGTCCTCTTGAAAATGAAAGCAAAACCAAATTGAAAGTCTATATAGTGACAGTAGCAGTGACTTTGGAGGAATAACAGCATCAGTCAAATCCCACGCTGATGCTGTCAGAAGTCACCCCACTGACTGCATGATATCTGTCCAGGCTAAACCAATACAGCATCTCTCCTGCTGGATGCAAGATCCTGCACTCCAGCTAGCAGGCGGTCAGTACAGGGAAGGTCAGTAAACACCTTAGGTGTGTGAATGTGAGCTTGTTACGTATGCTCTCACTGGCACATGCATTAGGACATCACACAGCACATATTAGAGAGCAGCACAGGTACACACAAATCTAGGGTGTCCATGTCTCCAGCAGAAATCATGTGCAAACAGGGCACCCTGGAGTTGAAGAACAGAACAGTTAAACACCAGCCTAGAGAGGCTGTGCAAGTTTTTACCTGAAGATGGTAAAACTTAACTAGACAAGGCTCTGAAAAACTTTTTCTAATTGACAATACTTTGGGCAAAGGATGATCTCCAAATAATCTTTCTAAAAGAAAATATATAGTTCTATACTTACTATTGTTCTCAACTTTGAAACTAAACCTCAATAAAAGCTTTCTTTAATTAGATGTTTTAATATTTCTTCAGGGGTCTTGTCACAATTTCTTCCATATCATTTAATTTTTAATTAGGCTGATGTATGTCAGAGTATTTAATTTCTCATTATAAAGTTTGGTACTAAAGAAACCTAGACCTATTGCTAATACGCTAATTAGTGTAATACTATAAATATAATTACACTACCTCTCAGAAAAATATAAGATATCAGTACTTCACATGCATGCAGAAATACTTCCGAGATGTTTCACTTCAATAACTTTCTGATTACACAAAAAGTTATTTTGCTGCATGGGATAAAGAATTTAATACATGTTGTCACATTAGAATTTTCATAAAAAATAACTAAAGAGAACACCAAAACGCAAGCAAAGAACAGTTTGCTATTGTCTTTTACAGTTTAGAAAGATTAATACAAAAGGAGAGAACACTAGTATCAGCTGCATTTACAGTTCAAAATTCCTGAGTCACGTCTTTAAACATGACTAATTCTATAGGCATGGTTACACATTGTATTACACAACTGATGAAGTGACATCCTGTTGCATTTCATTCCAAAACACTGAAGTGTCTGAAGTCCTCAAACAAACCAGAAGACCTGTAATGAAATCCTTCAAATGTCCTCTCATTTATCTTCACTTCAGGCGTATATACATTTTATCTCTTCCACAAGTCTTTGCTGTCTAGTCGTCTTCATATTATCTACTGACTAAAGATTCTCCTTATTTCTTTTTTGCTTCCTAGAAAAAAAGTCTTATTTGTCTTAGAGAAAAAAAATAAGCTACACTACAAGTTCAGGGCCTATCACCACTTTCAATAGCACCACCTGTTCTTAATTGCCTGGGTGTACGCCAGCATACTTGGCATTACATACATAGGATCCACATTCCTTAGTCTAAACAGGCTATAAATAACAGAGCAAAACTCTCCTTTTCTCTTTCAAGCAAGACTACAAGATCACTAAAATTCACCTGTGTAGACACCATCTCTGTCTAAAGGACTCAACGACAGAGCAGAACAGCACTGCTCTAGAACTAATGTCTTTTAGAAACAGAATCTGAATGCACAAGTATTAGTACTACAACAATTGCATTCATAATTGAGAAAAAGCATAATCATATTGGAAACCACAATCTTCTTTGCTTGATCTTCAGTGCTTTGTCCAAGCTGCAAAGGAGACAAAGCAAACAGACATAGAAAAATTTAAAATTATGCTAGACAGATACAAGAGTCTTCCTCAGAAGAAAGACCCCACACAAGAGTACGTTCTTTGCAATTAATATGTTTGCTCATTGGTCCAAAGCCACCTATGCAAGAAAAAGGGCTGCATGATCACAGCGTGACTGTGACCCAACAAAGGGGCATGTAGGAAGAAATAGATTAGATTTTAATGCACCAAGAAAGAAGTAGACTGAGTTTTAATGCAATAATTTTAAGGACTCATTTGGAATTTTCATTCAGAATAGCCTTGTTCAGAAAATTAACTGAAACAAGAACAACTGCCAAAGAAGAGCTGCTACTATCAGTGAAAGAGCCTAACATGAAAGAGAAAAGTAAATGCAAAGACTGAGAAAAGTATATAATTACAATCTGCCAAAAGATTATGGTGCTTACCACTATATTAAAGGCAAAGTTATTCCAGCTGATGAACAGAGTTTCTGTATTAAGAAGCTGTTCGTCTCTAATCATGGCCCATTTCAAAAACTGTTAGCACAAAGTTTCTGCTCTAAGTGGACAAGCTTATGTCAGCTTTTTCAGGAAAAAAACTTGCTCTTTAGACAACTGCACAATCCACTCCCTTAATGCACTATATTTGCAGTTAACTTGCTGTTTTAAAATCTGAGAAATACAATTTCTTATGAGTTCACGGTATTTAGCAATAGAATTACAATTCCTTAGAGGGAGTTGAAATCCCTCAGTTTGTTGGTGTTATGAAGTTAAGAGACCAACAGAATGTCCCCAGCTAAATCAATCAAAAAGCTATTATGCAGCTTGCAAGTGTCTGCAAGTGCCTGATGAATCCATGAGGTGCAACAGTGCCGGGCTAGCATTGGCACACGTAAAGCACTGCAAGACAGTCAAGGTACTAAAGCCATCCTACAGCCCTGCAGAACTTCGAGACACCTCCAGACCTACCAAGGTGTCTTTGGTGATCTTCACTAGTCTTCACAAATTACCAAAATTCCAAAACAATGTCTTGCATTTTCAAGTGGTGGCAATTATTTTATGAAGTATGAGTTCTCTGCCAGTCAGTTGCCAACAACCAAAACTGGATGGAGATACCATTACTGCACAAAGTAAGTATTGTGTACATTACATACATGATATTATCATCAGTTAAACGCAGCATCTGGAAAGCTCTTATAATGGTGACTCACCAGAGGATTTCTCGAGGCACAATATAAAGCATATATAACTTTCAGAGAAGCAATGTAACACAGATTGGCTTTCCTAGAATCAGTACTACTATAAATGCTGAAGATCCAAGAATGAACTAAGATTTTAAATGGAACTTTAAAACATAAGGGGATGCCAGTACTAAAATGTGCACTAAAAAATAGTTTAAAAAAACCACACAAGGATCTTCCAGAAGTGTTTATTCTAAAATAAAACAACCATCATTTTTATACCGTTAGTTTTTTCAAAATTAGGATCCTTTCTGTCATTTTGCAAAAGAATGATTCATTGCTCATTAAAAAAACAAGCACTGGTGCTATATTGAGGCTCCACTTCTTTTAATGAAATTGAGAGCCCCATGGCAGCAACCCACATTCTGTAACAAGCTGCAACTATTTAAAATATTTTTCCCTCACCAATTTAATACACTCCTACACTCTTTCCTACTCCTGCTACAATTACAGTACAATGAAGAAAAGCTACTGCAGCAAGGGAAATAAGTTGTCCTGGGCACCCCTCAGAAGAAACAGCAGTTGGAGGAAACTATCAGCTGACACCACTCCTGCTGACTAGTTCTCTGCTGTGGTAGCGAAGTCAGCTTAGAATTACTTATGTCCACCTGTCCCCTCTTTGGTAAATTCCCCTTCACCTCTTCCTTTATAACAGATCTAACACTGCTGGCTTAGCTCAAGGAAATGTGAACTTTAACATCACCTTCACAAGCAGACAGTGTTACTTACATAAACTATTTTGCAGAGCATATAATGCATAAACACAAGCTGTCTCACACCTACAATTAGACATTACCTAGTTTCCAGATATCAAGATGATAAAATTGAAATACTATCTCAGAAAGTAGTTCTAATAATTTTTTGTAATGCCACTGGACTGCATTAACTCATTACTGTCATCACACATCTTTACATTAGTATCTCACAAACAATAACACCATTAGATCTATTGCTTATTTCTAATCCTCTGCTTACATTATGTACCAGAGCTATTCAATTATATATAATACCGATCTACGTTTTTTTGGTATATGCACATGCCAACTTGTGTGCTATGTGAAAATCTAGACCTTAATAAGCTCTACAGATCCCCATTACACAGAGTCTAAACATTACTTTCTTAAAGTTCACATATATTAAAGTACTGTGCCATCTTCTGAGACTCCTCTAGAGTAAATTTGGTGTTTAGGTCAACAAGATACATCTGATACATTTAATATAACTATCTTGTATCTACAAGTTTCCAGTTACAGCCAAGAATTCAGTTCAGGTAAGACTGACTTCAGTAAGCTAAATACCTCCAAACCCAAGTAACAGGTAACAATAGCAAAATAATGTCATGTACATCAAACAATTTTGTACTGCTAAAGCACTTTTTATCTATTCTTACACCATCACTGAACAATTACATTAACCAAGGAAGCAGATGTATGTTAAAAAGATAACTGTTTCTGGGCCACAATTAAACATTCAATTACATCACATCACAATCAAGACACAAGAGATGTTTAAAGAGCTCAGACAAACATTGATTTAATATTACACTTTGTAACAAACCTCCTGCCCCACATCTCCAAAGATGTTTCACCCTAACAATGATACTTTAAAGGGAGAAAATTGATCCTAGACCTTCCTCATTTAAAGCAAAAAATGCCTGTAGGTCTCTCTGAGAAAATCAGAGTACATAATATAAAGTCAACACAGTACTACTTCATCTACAAAATATTTTTATTATCAGTGAAATACATAACCATGCCCTTCAGAGTCATGCTAGAATTCAAGCTGAAAATCACTTAAAACACATGGAGCAGATCACAGTCCAGAGCTGTTTTCGGGCTCCTTCCAAACTCATGAATATGCTCATCTCTTTTATCATCTTCAACAACGTCTCTACCCGTCAACAGGGTATACTATAAATAAAACAGCGTGCTTCAAAATAAATTTTAAAAACCCAAACGGCTAAGCATCAGCAAGAGCGACCGACTCCCAACGCAGTTCGCTGCAGAGGGGGCACGCCCTACTGCTCCGAGAACAGCGAAGCCGTGGGAAGTAGGACCGGAGCACGAGAAGTAGGAGGAACACGGGAATAGAGTGCTCCGAGGAAGTAGGAGAGAGAAAGGCACCGAAATACAGAGGCACACGCAGCTGTGATTTTAGCATATCTTCTTTTTTCCCCTCATTCCACCGTTTCCACTCAGCCCCCGAGGGGCGCATGGCAGCTTCCTGCGGGTCAGGAGGAGTGATCGCGCCCGGCGAGCGGCAGCAGCCCCCCAGAAGGGCTCGGGCCAGGCCGGGCTCGGCTTTCCCTCGTCTACCCGCACCAAGTACGACTGCGGGCAGACGGAAGGGGCCGCACACCGCCACCCCAAGTTTCTCCTTCTGCTCGCCGACCTGACCAACGAGTTCCGGCTGAACCCCTCCTGCAAACCTGAAGAACCGGGTTTCCCGCCCCGCTTCATGGCCCGAGTTTTGTGTCTATGACACACTTCCTCCTCCCGGCCCTCGCCCTTACCCTGCCTGGGCCTCAGGAAGCCTTACCTGCGGGCCAGCCTGCCGCGGTACCCGGACGCCTCAGGAGGGAGGGGGAAATTGGTTCACTCTTCCCTCCACCGCTTCCAGGGGTGTGAGGGGTTCGTGGATACCGGAATCACTTCAGGCTCCTTCCTTCCCTCACTCCCTACACCCAGAGATAGGGGAACAGTGGCAAAAGCCGCCTCAAGGAAACCACAGTGCTCGCCAGAGGTGGACCGTCCACGGGCCACAGCAAGGGAACTGCTACCTCATTTAACCCTCTCTACGGTCCCCTCCCACCCGTTCCCCGTGAGGGGTTGGGGGAACCGGAGCTGCAGGCAGACTACCCGCTCCGCTCCAGGCCGCCCTCTTCTTCCCCGCCCCGCGCTCTTGCCTCCTCCCCTTCAGCGCCGGGCGCTTACGGCCACATCGAGAACTCGAGTGAGAGACTGTGGTAAATTTCAAACCGCCTGCAGGGCCCTGCGAAGGAAGAAGGGGCCGGCACTGAGCAAAAGGAGAGGGAGCGCTCCACAGCGGAAGCGCAGGAGGCACCGCAACCCACGCTGGCAAGGCCAACCGTCACACTTGCCCGACCCCCAAGCAGGCGAGGGGACGAAGCGCGCAGGCGCTGCGGAGGAGGGCGAGAAGGCGACACAGCCGCATGCGCAAAGCGGGAGCGGCTGCAGGGACGGCGGTGAGCGGTGGTGGGCGGAGCTCCGCCCCGCCCCGCCCGGCTCCGCTGCCAGGGTCCTGGGCGTCTCCCCGGCGGCTGATGGGCTGCCGGAGCTCTGAGCCGGTGTGGGTGACTGCGCCCTGTGGCGGCCTTCTGCTCAGGGAAGGCGAGGAGGCGATGCGAAGGAGTAGGGCCCTCCTCTCGCCCCGCTTCTCCTTTCCCCAGCAGGCAGCGAAGGTGAGGGGGAGTCGTTCTCTATAGTGTGTCGTACTGCAGTGTACGCTCTCCGCCTCGCCCTCCTTATTATCGGGCAACCCGGCTGACTCAGTGCTGTGGTGGGTAGAGGTAGGTCTGATACCGCCTGCTTTGTGTTTCATTCTCGGGTTTAGCTAGGGCTTGTTTTTAATGATCAGCCATCTCCAGGGAACGGCCGTGCGAGATCTACCGGGAGACGGCGGCCGCCGCTGAAGCATAGCAGCACGACTCGCCTGCATCCGCCGCGGCCGAGCCCGTGGGAGCCGCCGTGCTCGTTCGTGTGCCCAGCTCCCACCGCTTCCACATGGGACAAGAGCGTTTCGGAAGATTTACGTGGATGGGTGCCAGACAAGGTTTATGGGTAAAAATCATTTGCAGGCATTGGCATCTTAGCTCAGACTGGCCTAAACACAACCAGACTTCTGTAATATCAAAATTTTAATACAAGGAGCAGTCATAATCTCTAAGGATAAAATACAGGGAAAAAAAGAAATTACTATACCATTATATATATTGTGGTTTATACACAAGCAGTCATGTAATTTGATGAGATTCCTCTGTGAGATAGACTTGGGATCAGACTGGTAGTAATTTGCTTTCCATCACCTCTGTAGTTAAGTGCAGATTGTCTCTAAGAGTGTAGAGATAATTAAAGGAGATGGCATTTTGTATGTTGGAAATCACATGGAAATGAAAAAGCACTGTTAAAATGACAAGCAAAGTGGTAAGACTCAAAATCATGCACCAGACAGATTTCAAATGTCTTACTATAATAAACTCAAGTGTATGTGCATTAAGAAAAAGGGATATGCAAGTGACTTAGATCTATCAAAGCAGATGTTTAACATATTTCTTGTGTTTCATTAGTATTTTATGATTTTCTGTATGAGAAACCCTACACTCTCTCAGTCTCTTTCCTCAGCTGATAATACAGTATATTCTAACAATACTTATTTTTAACATTGATAAAAACAAGGCAAGGAGAGCTTCTTCTCCTTTTAAAAAGCCTTTATTAAAATCAGCTCTTTATTAGGATCAGCTATGGGGGGGTAAGCTCGAGGCAGCTGCTCACACCGCCAGTGGCTCCCAATAGACAGCACAGAAGAGGAGGAATGCAGCTTTGCCAGGCGGCAGAGCTGGGGCTTCCGTCCTCACGAGAGTCCCTGGGAAGTTCCCCTTTTGCTATCGCAGTCGGGGGTGGTCACCTCGGGAGAGCACTATTGAAGTTGTGGCGACTAGACACGAAGCCTCAGTCGGTAGCCTGATGTTCTTCCTTGCTCACTTCTGTGGTTTGGAGTCTTGCTTGAGTTGTAGTTTGTCCGTTTTCGGGGTTTTGGGGTGTGAATCCACTTCCCATGGGCCCTCGGGTCCGTGGGATCTTGCTTTATTTTCATATGCAGCAGCAGCTGAGGCAGATACCTGATACCCACCCTCAACACAGGAGGGAGTTACAAAGAACTGGGTAATTATCATTTGAACTAGAGAACATTTAGGAGAACACTTAACAACATTACCATACCAATAGACATGGGGTAAAACAGTATTTAACAGGTTAACTGAAAAGCTGCTTCCAAAGTAAATTCAGGGACTTTTATTTCTTACAAACATCACATTAATTTCTGTAGTAATAGAGGATGATCTCACTGGCGGGAGGCAAAGTAGAAAGTTTCTCATGGACCATCTATAGAAAAGATCAAAAAATGTACTGGCCAATGGGGTTGTCCCATATGCCTCTGAGGGTCCAGCCTTCGCAGAGAAAAGGCTTATTAATTAGTTAGATGTCTCTTCAGGTGTGTTTTATAAAAGCAAAAGGTTTAATAAATGTAAAATAATAAACGTTACAGAAACAAAAGATAAAGCCGAGCACACGTGTCAGAGAGACCTCTGGCATCTGGCTAAGACACACCAAAAAGCCTTTGAGTTCTTTGTGCCTTTTCTTAAGTACTTAATGTTTCAGGTGGGCTCTACTGGCAAGCTGCCAACAGAAACAGGCTTTGATGGACAGTGGCAGGGTCCAACCGATGCTTTTCTCTTGGCACTGAGCCAATTGCTGTGAGAAGGGAATAGAAAGTTCTAGCTTGGTTTCCGTATATGTTTAGGTAAACTGAAACTTTTTCCATTATATAGAAACACCTACTTGGTGTGGGAAATGCATGCCTACATTGGCTTAAAACCTTCATTTTGATTTGATATTTATTCTTGCAGAAGGACTCACCTGCTGATTTTCTGGGCTTTGAGGAGAATTATCATTGAAAACATCTTGGGCTATTTCAGTTTGCCCTAGCTAGTGGGAGGAGTCTTTTATTCATTCTTGAGTAGAGGATTTGTGTAGAACTTACTGAAATGTGGCATGTCCCAGGTCTGTATGGGATCTCTATTAATGTATTGCTGTTAAAGAGGAATTTCTTCAATGATTTGTAAATTTTTCTATGATGAAGTGTTGGCATGTTTGTACTGCTAGTCTTTTGATATCATAGACTGCACATTTTTCTTTAATGATGCTGTAAAATGCATGTCTCCTTGAGAGCAGGCATATATTTTTGTCACTTGAAAGAACAATTGTTTGCTTGACTGAAAAGCAGTCTGCAGTGCAGTTAGGCAGTGGTACAGGATGGCACAGTACAATTCTGGCTTCAGCATTGTTAACAAATAGCAAGACAGTCAGGTTATATACAGTTTCATTATAAATCTTCAATTAGAAGCAAAAAAAAATGAAAGTTAGGTTTGAACTTTTGCTATGAAATAACTGCAGTTACAAAACGAACAATTATTAATATGCCTTGATTAAATTATTACTGAATATAGTATAAAGTTTGCTTTATTAATAATTACTTTCAGCTAAAATAAGTAAATGAATGAATGAAGTATCACTGGATCTGCCTTTGAATGTTTTTTCTCATCACTGTTGTCATTTTATACAGTGAGTTAGTATAGATCCTTTTTCATATCTAATTGAACTTGCTGATTTACTCTCCCTTTTCCCTGGAAATCGGTCTCTAAAACTGTTTTGCTTAATTAAGGTGTTCCATGGATGGACTTCTAGTTCTTTTCAGAGGGATTGTCACCTAAGAAATTATTTCTAGGATGAATCTGTAAATCAATTTAGTAGAATACTTTGAAGAATGTCAACTTCCTACAATAATATGTGTACAGTTTTAAAGAGATTTTGTCACTGTAACAACTTCTGAGAGAAAAAATAGATTTGCCTCTACAATGCTTTCTATCTGAGCAGTTGTGAATATCTAGCTTTTTTGTACCACACTTTAGCATTTCTAATCTATCCATTAAACTTTTGTTTCATGATTATTGCACTTTCTGATTAAGAATGTAGTAGTGTTGGCACACATGTAGGATATAGCATAACTTAATTACTGCTGTCATTCCTGTATTTTCCTTTCTGTGTCCTCCCTATTATTCTCCCTCTCATCCCTGCTACCCTCCCTTTGTGGAAAGAATAACTTCCAGGTGTTAATTTAACTAGTAGATTGGGTTACTGATGAAGACTCATTGGTTTCAGAGCATTTTAAGAAGTTCTGACAACCTCATCAAATTGTTTCTGTCATTTCAATTTTGTGTCCTTCCTTTCCAGTAGTTTCCATCAACTCAGTTCAGATACCATCACTGAGCAATTCATTTGGCACAATTGAACATACTTTTTTTTCTTTTTCCTCCCCCAGCTGTAGTAGATCCTCTTCTGGAGATTCCCAGTATTGTTAGGAATTGCTTGTTCCCCCTTCCCCACAAAAAGGATGTTATAACACTCCCTTGTGACAGGTGGAAAATCAACTTTTTGTGTCTACACTGCAAAATAAATGTAAACTACTTTTGTAGTGTAGGAAGCAAGTCTTGCTTTTTTATTTGTTTTGCTTTCAAAACAATTATTGGATGTGTGTACAGGAGCGTCTGTCAGGCCCTTTCAGTCTTGTCCCTCACTACCTTTTGTTAAGAGTTTAATTTCTACTAAAGATACATTTCTGTCATCAGATACAGCCACAAATACATATTAAATAAGTGTTTTCAATTTCAGCATTGATATGGTTTTTAAAATTTGAAGATGAAAAGAAGCACAAAAGATGCCCTTTTTTAGATGACCTTTTGTATGTGATCTTGTCTCCACCAATTTTTTAACTCAGAAATTATTAGAATATATCTACAAAATCTTTCAAATCCTTCATAGAATTTATTGGAGTGTAGAGGGACTATTATCAGACTTTCTATGTATGATTTTTGCATACATGTAATATTCACTGAGTAGTGGAAGAAAATGACCATTCAAAATTCCCAGCTGTTTTTTGCAGGCATATGCACATTTCACAGCTGTTTTTATAGATTACAAAGTTTCCAGTAGTGCTAGGTACTGCAGAATGAGTGAAATTTAGTTTTTGCCTTTACTTCGTTTACTTTAGCACTGGAAAAATCTGTAAAGCACAGTAGGAATTATGCACATATATATGCATTTTTAATGGGGTTGCTGCTCTCTAGCAGGAGACCTGCACGAGTTTCCTTTTGGTTCTGATCCATTGCGTCCTTAGCAGGAAAAGAATTAGGCTGCCTGTTGAATAGCTGTGGGTAGAGGTAACTTAAAAAATTGTATTGCAATGTTTTCCAAAAAAATCTAGACAACAAGGTAAATGCAATCTTTTTTAGAAAATTTCAGTTTTAACACAGATTAACATTGACCAAACAATTGAAAACAGAATGTTCTCAATATTCTAGATTATCACAGTTTTGGTAATTTTTTTTTGTATGTTGGTTTGTTCCTGTGTTTGGGTTTTTAAAAAGTCTTTCAGAAACAAGGTAAGCACTAGAATAATGTGATTTATGTTTAGAATGTGTTTATAGGAGAAATGCAGAGCTGAGGGAATTAGAACACTAGGAATCAATGAGGAAGAAGAAAAATATGAAAAGTTCACAGAAATGTTAATAATAATAATAATAATAATTTAAAATAAAAGCAGTTTAACCTGTGTCTTATTTACCTGTAAAATATAGCCTGATTAAATTTGTCTTTAATTTAGTAATTTACTTTGTATAGAATTTTAATACAGCATATCCATCTGTAATCTTTTTTATGACAATATGTAGATCTTTCCTTCAATGAAATGAATGAAGCTACCCAAAGACTCAAGATATCTAGCTGTAACATCCAAATTGGCCAAAGTGAAAACTGAATAAATAAACATTTAAACAAACTAATTAAACTGTAATAAGTACATATTATATTACTGGCTTTTTGCAAATATTAAAAATGAATGCTATGTGTATAATGTTAAAAAGCTTTGCTGTATGAATATAGTAGTGTGATATATATATATATATTTCTTGAACTGTAGCATGGTATATAGAACACTTTTTGTTCATGTAGCTAACAAAACTCAGAAGAATGGGAAAGATAATCAGGAAATTCCCAACATTCTCGGATTATCTGGATGAAGGTAATGGTGAAAGACCCCAGGCTCCAAAGGAGGAATTTATTGATCCTCTGTTGTCAGGGAGGGGGACAACAAAGTGGAGCCATAAGGAGATTTATCTGCAAGGAGTAATAAAATATTGAACTGATGAAATGGGGGCAGGTTAGGGGGGGGTTGAAACCAAGAAAACTTGTAAATTCAAAGGAATGTTTAAATAATGCATTAGGGTTTTTGAATATGCAATATGCTGGTACATTTAAAGAAGTGTGTCTAAGAGCGTAGGACATCCTTTTTGGCTGAATGCCAAGCACCCAACCATATTTGGCTTTATTCTGTCTCCTAATTGTCTTTATTAAACTTACAAATTTTACCAAAGAAAGTGAACCTCGTTTTTCACAAAACTAAATTAAATTGACAATACTCCTTAAATATAGATTGCATTTTAGAGCTTGAAGATACTTGATTAATTAGATTTTTGTGGCAAATTTATCTCTATGTGTACTTTGTGATGAATTTTCTGAGGGTTATGGCAGCTCAACCTTTTTGAGCTAGGAGTGAAAAGCAAATATCTATGTTTCTATATGTAATGTGTAGTTCTGAATTTAAATTAAACTTAATATTGTAGAATTCTATATTTGATAAATGAAAAAAAATATTATTTGCAGTTTCTGAGATTTTGTTTGGCCTTTTCAGGAATTATTGAGATAATCCTGCAATTAGTCGTGATTGTTAAGGGACATCCTAAATGATACCGATGCATAATACCTATGCAGTTCTGAGACTTCTTGAATTATATTAGCAAAAGTCAAACCAATTGAAAGAGAGTAAAAAAAGCTATAGATTATACAAGTGGAAGAATCTATCTTCAGCTGTTTCTAGGCTGAACAAATGTAAAAGCACTATAAAAGCAAGATATCACTCTAAGTAAATACTGGACAATTCTACTTCCAGGCATGATTTAATTCTCAAAAATGACATAACAGTCCTGCTTAACATTTCTGTAGAATTTGAAAGGACAGCCAGAGTAATTTTTGTGATGATTCATGCCTGAATATTTTGAACACTTACTGTTCTGACTAGCTCAATTTAAAAAGTGAGGGAGAGCACACACCATAATCATCCACTTGAGAGATGGCTGCAACTGAGCTCAACTTTAACAGATGTCACCAAAGTCATACTTTAAAAAAATGGGATTACACAGCTGTAATGTGGATACTGTTTGGCAAGGGAGGACTTTTGTTACAGAAAGTGAGATAGGAGCAAAAAATAATGCTGCATGATTAAAGAGGCCAAGGTTGGTTTTGTACATCTGGCAGTTTTCTTCATAAAAAAACAACAAAACACCTCTCCACTCACCCAAAAAAAAAACCCAAACAAAACCCAAAAATACCAAATCCCATCTCTCTACATGACTACAGAAAACATATGTAATGTCAGAATCAAGGCAAAACAAATAGGGATTTTTTAATGTTATTTTTATAGGAGTTTTTCTGAGCAAAGCTATACTTTGAACCACATCTTAAGCTCTTATGCAACAACTTAGCTTTGCTACTTTGCTACAGAAATCAGTTTATTTAAGCACTTAAGACTGAAAACAAAAACTTTTAGGATTTGTTAATAACAATAGAATGGGTTAATCCACCAAATAAAGAGTCCTTCAAATAACCCACAGAAACTGAAACATTTGCTTTGTAGATAAAATACAGATACATGTATAGGAATACACAAAATGGAAAGTGAGACAGATTTAACTAGCATAGCTAGCTTGATAAACCAGGATGCCATGGTGTAGACAAACAGAACTTTGAGGATTACAGAAGATGGAATTAAACCTGATAACAGGAAAAGAGGAGATTCAATCAGCCTTCTGCAACCAAAAGTTGTAAAATGTATGAGTTGTCTGGTTTGTAACCTGATTATTGTAGTAGAAAATTATTAACTTTCCTGAAATGGTATATAAGCTTTGGGAAAATCTGAGTAAAATTGAATTCTGATCACAAATCAATCTTCACTTTTCTCTATCAATTGTCAATATACATGCAATATATATAAACTAGAATATAATATGCTAATAAATTAAGTATTAAAACTTATGGAGGCTGAACAGAATCTCAAAGAAATCCCAGTGTTGAATGACAAGCAATTACTTAAATAACCATTTCTTATTGTTATGTTGTTCCTTCACCAAGATGTTACAGTATTCTCCTTACTCTCCATGTCTGCTTTACCTCAAAACTTTTGAGAGAAAATGCAAATAGGCACCAGACCAGTATAAGTAAGATGTGTACTGACTTTTCAAGCTTTGCCTTGAAGGAAATAGTATTGTAGCAGTAGGACACGAAAGAACAAGATTGCACTCAGTTTGAGATCAGGCAAGGAAGAAGAAGAAAGTTTATTTGTGTTTTGGATTTATGTATGTTTCTAAAAAATGTCAAGGATTGGAGGATGAAGTTGCAACCTCTCCAATCCATTGGTAAAATTCACAGTGTGTCAATTGACTCTTCCCAGAGGAGAAATATGTAAACAAAGGAGATAATTCTAAAAAGATACATAGTTTACATGAAGGCTTGTGAGAAACCTCCACTAAAGAATGCAAATATCAGAAGGCTAGAAAACTTAGGGTGACATATTATAATTCTCAATTCCTGGTAAGCAAGACAGACATTCATATTTTTAGAAAAAACAGTTCTGCATCTGCATTTGTCTACTTTTTAATGTTATGGGGAGAACATTTGGCTGGGTTGCTTGTAAAAGACGATACCAAGCATAATCAGTAGGATGAAAACAGCTGTCTAAACATAGTATGGGTTAATGTAACTAAAATTTAACTGATTGAAACTACATAATACTTGTGTTTTTCATAATTCATCACTGATAAGTGTAGAAGTAACATCTGCAGTATAACCTAGAACTGGAAAAAAAGCAGCTTCCTATCTACATATTGTTACTGATAAAAATAATGCTTTTCTTTAAAAAAGAAGAAAAAAGGTCCCAGGGGAAAAAAATTAACTTCCATGCTGGAAGAGGAAAAGCAGTAAAAACTCTCTTCCAAAGTATGTACTTGAGGGTTGGACTTATTAGCATCTAGAAAGGCTATTAGGAGTTATTTTCTAAACATTTAGCTCAGGAATTATTGAGATCAAGAAAAAAGTGTTAAAGGAGATATTGAATTGGAATTCATCTGAGATTCTCTTAGTTGCAATTTTTTAATTACTGACCCTATTTTTGGGCAACTTTATACAGGATGATAGTGCGAAGTTGAACTAAACTATTTTACTTCTTCCTTTGACCATGCTAGGTCAAGATGAGCAATGTGAGAACTTCACCTGAAAATTTTGTGAAAAATCCAGGTTTTAATTTGAAATTATTCCTTTGATAATGTTGATAATGACAAATAAAGATTACAGCTCAACATACACCCTGGAAAGTAATGGTGATGGCTTACCCAGCTGCTCTGACAATCAGCTCGTGACTAGCACCCTGCTAAGTCTGTATAAGGTCAACAGCTGGTCAGAGGCACCATGGACTGTTGGGTGCCCCAGCAGGGAGGGTACAATGCAGGGTGTTGCTGGCTGGCCACCTGGGAAGCAGCTGTTCTCCACCCTAAACCAGGCAGCTGGCTGAAACCAAGTATTGGGAACTCCTTGGTTTTGCATAGAGAAGACCAGGAAGTGGAACCTGCAGGGGTATAGTAGAGATAAGAAAAGAGGGGAAGTGCAAACGCTTAAGCTGTTACCACTGAGCAGCTAATAAAAGCTGCTGCTGTTTGCAGGCTCTTGCTGGCAGGCTCTTGTTGCAGGTTTCTGTAGTCAAAGTACTCAGAAGGTCAGGATTGCTAAGATGTGAAGGTTTTTACACTGGTGTACTGAAAACCTGATAATTATTATCCTCTAGGTGGTTACCACTGCTCTAATTTCTCAATCCTGTGCTGTTATCTCTGCAGTGGGGCCATTTTCTGATCCTTTCTCTCTTCTGTATTTGTAACCTGAAGTTTGATTTTGAGTCCCATGTTTGAATTCTCTTCATAGTTTGTATTTTCAGTATTTATACATTCCCCTATTTCAAAATCCGTCAACAAATAAAATATATATATTTAAAATAAAACATCCAGAAGTTTATGTTGAAAATAACAAATTCATGATTTTTATTTAAAGATTGTAAATATTTTTTGCTAACTAACGTGCCTGACGAGTTTCTCATTCTTAAAGGAAGCATTATTTCCATCACCAAGCTGATTAAATATTTACACTCGTCTCCCTTCCCTCCTAAAAATCACATTCTCTGGAAACATTGGAGGCAAACTTCAGTTTTCTATGCCTTCAGTATTTCTATCTTCAAGCAGCCTTCACCTTTGAGCAGTCTTATTGTAAGGCTAAATTAACAGAACAACAGTCTTCCATGATTGCAGAAATTAAATTAGTTTCACTAACTAAAAGTAAAGTTAAAGTTCTCATTGGATTTTATTTTATAATAGTTAAGTTTCTTGGCACGCTGGCTAATCATAGCAACTCTTCTTATATACTTTTTCTATTGCATTCATCAAATACATGTTCATAAAGATTATACATATTCAAACATTTAAAAAACTCATTTACATGTTCCAGGAATTCTTTGGCTTGGTTCAACCTCTGACTCATCTTCTTAGAATACGTGCAATAATGTGGATGTGATTTTGAGGGTCATTTGTGTCACTTCCTCACAACATCCCCCTCTTCTGTGGTTTCAGCAGGAGACAGTTATTGAGTGTTGAAGGATCAGTGGCAGGGGTCCTTCACATCTGTTCTTTGAAGTGTCAGACCATATAGATGGTTTTTGTTATTTCCACAAGTACTTTAAATCAACATTAGCTATTTCACAAATATATCTGAGTTATTCTCATTATTGTCACAAAAATAAAGGCATTACTTATTATTTCACAACTACAGTTGCTTCTGCAAAAGTTAACATTATAATGCACAACACATAGTATCTACTTTAATATTTGTGAAAGCCAAAACTATAATATATGTTTATCACACTGTCCACAAACTAAAATATCATCCATAAATGGTATTCTGAGGATACAAGCTACACAGAGGCCAAGGCATTTGCCAAAATGCCATAAGCTGATAAATTATACTATTATCAAAAACAATTAAAAGTGATTACAAACTGTACTATATCAAAATCGTGGTGATTAATAATAATCTGCAAAAGCCAATACATAATAGTGAAAGCCAACAACTATGAAGTTATTTAAACATTACCCAATGAGACATTCTGACATTGTTCATACCTGTAAGAAATTAAAGGGTTTTAACAGAGGCAAGAAGGAAAGCAGTATGTTATTTGCTTATTTCTTCCTAATGGACTAGCAAAAGTGTGGACTGCTAGACTATAAAGAATCAAATATCCAGAAAAATACATGGAATAATAAAATTAATGAATGTATGAAACTTCATATTGTGCCTAATTAGATAAACTTAAATAAACCAATTTTTAGTACATGGAGGAAGAGAATAAAATGCTGCATGAAGCATTTTCAGTGCAACTATTAGAATACAGTTTGAAGAAGAATTATATAATACATGATTCAGGTTAATTCATTATGAGAGCATGTGAAGAGTTGCCTTTCTTCCAGTATCGGATCAGAGCCAAAAAGAAGTTATGCCTTCCTTTTTAGAATTGCTGTTCATATTTATAGTATAATCATGCAATTGTAACTGTTAGCAACAATACCATAATAATAGTCTTTTACTCTTCTCTTGGTGTACAACTGCAAGATTATTTTTTTTGTGCTTTGGATCATGGCACTTTATATTGAAGAATGAGGTGAACAGAGGTCTCGGGAATAACATGACATAGAAATAACAATGCTGAGTATTTTGAATGGTTACAGGGGTGAACTGCATAAGGTAGAATAATAGAAGAACAACAAATGGCACTTTACACTTGTAAATCAAAGACTATTCAAAGACTATTCTCATCATTACTTGTAGGAGACACAATTACACCTTGGTGTTTCCATGAGCTCTGTGTATTTTGACTCAAGAAGCCACAGCAGGCCTCGCTGCCTGTACATGTCTGGTCTTCATCTCTGGTAAATAAATCAGTGTAGCACTTCTGTGAGGAAGTACTATCACATGTTTAACAGAAAAGAATCACAGAGTAAAAATCATACTGTAAATTCTTCAGTGAGCAGTGACTTCCATCATAATTCTGAGTTTCTGGCTGCATGCAAATTGCTGCTAAATCAGAATTGAGAAGCTCCCAATATGGTTCCTGATTTCATAAGGATTTGACAGTAATGGAAGTATAAAAAGAATTTGCCTGAAATCCTTTAATTTAGCCAGACAGAGTAATAAAACACAATTGTCTTATTCTTTTTATGCCTGGCTAGTTTACTCTATGTTGTAGTACTAAACAAACTTGTAAACTTTCTAGTATCTTTCTAGAGCTGAGCTTTCTGACTGTGACCTCTGTCTGACCCAAATATACCTAATATAGTTTAATACTGAGACAATCTTAACCAACACAGCATCTGTTTTGTCTTATCTCCCAAAGGTGCTATTCCAAATGAAGTTTCAGGTGCTGCAGGACAAGTTGAGGTAAGCCTAGTTTTTCATAACAGAATAATTTGAGTTCATATTTGGTTTGATAATTACCAGAGAAAATACTTGTGTGAAGACTTGTAACTATTTTGTGATGACAAGGGTTTTTTTAGAGCATTTCTTTTTCTTATGTAAATGTAACATTGCAGTACTTCACTTACAGCCATCAGAGTTTATTTTGAATAGTGGGAAAACAGTTGTTTTCCTACTTAAAAATTATATTTTCCATTTTAATATATGAACTCATCAATAGTTAATATAATATTTTATATCAGTAAATCAAGATGTTATATTTTATATTAACAATTAAACATAACTATTCTGTGAGCTCTACCTGATTTTTAACCCAATATCTCTGGCCTTTTCCATATTAAGCAGGAAAAGACTGAATGTGTGAGAAACAAGTGTGGAATCAAAGTGACAGAGTGAGAGTTCTCTCTGAGAGAGAACAGTTTATTAGAATTTTAATTTAATTTGAAATAGTGCATGGTAAGAGATGAAGATGCAGAGTGTCTTGGGATGATTTTATGATGATACTCTATTCCCTAATCATCTGCTTTATGCCCAGAAAATTGCTGCCATAGCTTTAAGATGAACCAAGGGCTGGAGCTTGAGAACCCCGGTGTTCAAACTCTCCTCTCCGTGGTGTGGTTGGATGCAGCATGTATTTTTACTTCCTTGCCTTTGCTGGATTAGTTTTTGCTAGTTTAGGCAAGGAGCTTCTGGTATTTTTCCTTATCCTGGCCTGGAGGTTTTTTACCATCAAATTCTCTCAGCAGCCTTTTGTTTTTGTTTCTGGGTGGGTGTGGGGTTTTTGTTTGTTTGTGGGGGTTTTGGGGTTTTATTTTGGTTTTGGTTTTTTGTTTTTTGGTTTTTTTTTTTTAATTTTTTTCCAGTCTGTTCAGGCAGCTGGCCAGGCGGGTACACCCCAAACCCAAGACCTCGGAGAAGCTGAACCAACATGAAAAAAGACATTTAACTCTGCCAACTTCTTTTTTTTTCAGAGGTGCTGAACATCCATCTTCCCATACACAAACCAACCCAGCTGTGAAACCCCCAGCCCCAGAGGCCACCCACAGGACATTCACGTGAGAAGCAATTGAGGGAGTGTCATAATCCACCAAAGACCCTCCAAGGCACTTCCCAGACTTATTCCTGAGGCCTTGCACCCCAGGACTGCATGTGATGCAAAGGGATGCAACAGATGCAGAGTCTGCTGCAAGAGACTCTGTCAAACTGCTCCCCGACAGAGGAGATACCTGGGCATTCCCACCTGGCCTGAGCATATATTAATCCATTGGATTCTATCCTTTTTGAGGGGGGAATTCTCACGACCCAGAAGACCAGCTGGAGAGGATCAACGGAATATAGGTCGGATCCACGGAGTGGTGATATTTTCTTTAATCTGTCTGAAATTTAACAAAGACTCCACAACCAAAGGTTATGAAGCAGGGAAGCTCGACTGGGCGCCTGGACGCATGGCGGACGCATGGGGGACGCATGGGGGATAGTTCCGCTAAAGATATGCATACAGAATAGAGCAAGTGCCCTGTTCAAATACACTTAAACTTACATATATTCACGAAAGTTTCAACATCGCCTATACATATTCAGAACCTATGCCCGCCTGCTCTTGCTTCAAATGTTAATCAGCTTTTGTCAGTCTGCACTTGCGCATTATCTTCTGGTGGTCTCAGGCAGGTGTCACTAGATGAAGTAAAATAGTCTTCCTCAGGTGTCCTCTGGATGAACCCAATTTTTGCACAGGCCCTTTTGGTCTCTTGCTGTCCTGTAAGGCTCCTGGCCATAGTCTAAACTACAAATCCAGGGTTTTTTAAATTTTGAGCACTGGTTTCTGCTTATCAGTCTAAAACAAATGGGCAAGGTCCTGTTTTTGTATGGTGAAGAACTATCTGTTTTTAACACACATGATTACACAGCAAATAAAAATCTGCTTAAATTTAGTTTTAAGTTCCCCGTTGTTATAAATCAATCAGAATCAAAATTAGTATCAAGCAATTTATTTTACAATTCCCAAAACCGATTTGAAATAGCCACAATAAAAGCATGCAACATCGATCAAGTTGCATGGGAGAGGGTACAGCAGCAAAGGTACCTTCCCCTGCTTCCACACCATCTGAGTCTCAGGGCTTAGATTTTATAGTTTTTCTTCCCCGAGGCAAGTTTATTGTAATTTTCTGTTTGGTGTACATACTCATGTACTTCTTTCTCTTGTTGATTTCATTCTGAAAAGTATTCTTGTAAGAATCAGGGCCTCTGCATTGGGTTCCTGGAACTGATCACCGGAGGAATGATTTGACCAGTCTCTGGCTGCCTCCACCTAGATTGATATCAGGCATTGAGTACTTGAGAAGCGGTGTTCCCATCTGGGGCTAAGGTGCCATCTCCTGTGTAGCTGGATCCTTTCAGTTGTAAATGATGACTTCACCCTGTGATTATCTTTGAAAGTTTGTCATAGGAGATGCCCTAGGAGTCAGAGTTTGCACCACAGCTTTGGATTATAGAATACAGTGTGCTGGATATGTTTGATACATGAATTTATACACCACACAGATTACAATACACGAATTTATACATTTCACATATTACACCTATATCACTGTCTCTCTTTCTGTCCCCCCACCTCTTTTGTATTTCCTTCTCTTCCTTCTTGTGCGCTCTCTCACTTGCTCTCTCTCTCTCATATTTACTATTAAATAAAACCCATACTATTGACTTTGGCATACGGTCTGTGAAAAATGGAATAAAACTTCAAAATTTTAAAAAGTTTAGTAAGGGGATAAAAAAAGAGACAAAAGTCCAGCACTGGGGTGTTCCTGGCAAGTAGCCAAAGAAAACACAGGTACATGAAGACAGTGCTATCTATATACTGTTATATTACTGAGGTACATGCATATTCATAGAGTCCATACATTATTGTGAACTGTTGCAATTCTTCTGTTTGGTTTTTTCATACTCTGACTTATCTGCATGACAACCTGTGTGTCAAATGAATATATTTTATTTTTCCTTGTGTCTCCATCTTGTTGTTTTATG
>VWYP01012031.1:0-14779 GCA_013400435.1 Pycnonotus jocosus
CTGGTCTGGTGGAAGATGTCCCTAGCAGGAGTGTGGGGACTAGATGGTTTAAAGTCCATTCCCACCCTTTAAGATTCTATGATTCCCCTTCCCTTTTTCTCCATCTTTCTCTCCTTTTCTCTGCCATTTAAATCTAGCTGAAATACCAGAATATAGTTTATAAATCACATTTAATATACTTTATAAATTACAGTTTAATTGGAGAATATCCTAAACCAAACTTCACTTCTCCAAAACACAGCAGAGACAGTCTAAATCCAGTATGAAGACTGTAGCTCTAGCAACAAAACAGCCCCAGTACACATTTCTGCTGTTATTTAATCTCTAGGTAGTAACCAAGAGAGTTTCACTGCAGCCTTTGGATTATGCTAACAAGACCAGAGGAAAAAAAAATCCATTGGTGGAGGGTCCTTGATGGAACAGATACAGATCAGATGGAGGACTGTGAATAATCTCTTGTTCAAGAGGGTCTTAGACCAAGCCAGCACACCACTAACGATTCCATCATGTTCCAATATTATTCTTAAAAAGGGGCAGAAATTACTCTGATGTCTGGTTGCTCACAGATTATGAAAGACAGAACTCTGGAAAAGCGGGTTTTTTTGCCAGATTACTGAGTAACTTTGCTTTAGATAGTAGCTTAGAATCCTTTTTGGCAGCAATTGTACAGCATAACGTACAGATGAGATGTGGCACACATTCCACCATATGGGCTAGAAAAAAGCAGATGTCTGGGGAATATCTTCAACTAAAAATATTGTGTCTTATCTGGCTAGGAGAATTGTAAATATTTTAAATGATACTCAGAATATTTAATTGCACTCTTTGAAATACTGGAATTTACATGCAAAATAAACTGACAATTAGATACAACACCTTGAAACTGCACTTTTCTGTGATTGCATTACAATAAAGATGTATTCAGTGTGCAGAGGAAAAAAAAGAGAGAGATCTTCTGGAATATCTTCCAGTAAGAACAGAGGTGAAGGGAAATTCTAATTTCATCCAAGGCAGATTTTGGTTGGAAGACAGTAAGAAAGACCTGATGTACGAGGAGACCTCTTCCAAGTCTTTAGAAATGTCTGAGCTAAAATTAGGGGTTTTTGGAAGGCAGTTGCAGAGTCTTTGAGATGCCATGACTTAACGAACATCACCTGTGTGCTAATTTAGCAGACAGGAAAGATTATCATGGAGAATACCAGAGTGAGTCATACTAGAAACCAAAAATCTCTTTCTATGTGGTGGTGCCTCTCAGAATTTGATTTCTTCCACTCAAGTGCCTGAGGAGACAAGGCTCAGTTGTATGTTATACAATTCTAAATTTTTCACAAAAAAAAATAGGATTGTATTGTGCAAACAACAGAATTTGGACTCCCAGTCAATATTTGCTCAGGCAATGATCTGATTTGCAAAAGCCAATGTTTGTAGATAAAGGCACGGGACCGAAGATAGTTGTAGACCTCCAATAACCAAAAGCAATTGTAAATTCCTGTACAATTTCAATGACTAAGTTGGTTGAGAAGGATATTAAATATCTCTGCATCATATCTGGGGAGCAGGACAAGAGCCACAGTGGCAGCTTTCTGTGTGGATAGGTACACTCCTGATTAATCCAAGTACCATGGTATCAAAGCATCCAGATCCCAAACACACCCTGCTGCAAGTTATGGATGCAGGAAGGCAATTCCCAGCAATGAGGATGTAACTAACCACCACAAACCCTTAGCATGTACAGCCAGCAGTTTGTAAATCCATTTTCTCCTCCTCAAACTTGTGTCTGTGGCTCAGGGAAAAAAAAAAAACATTGGCAGAGGGACCTTCTGAAACAGCTAGTGCCCTCTTAAATGCAGAGTTCTTTTAGCAGAGTAAGAAGCCAGAGAGAGAGGAGGCTCCATGGTGTTATTTTAGCCATAAAATTTTGTCCCTGTGGAGCTCCTGCTGAAGAACTCAGTGTTGAGTATCTTCTACCTGGCTTGCCTATATCCAGGATGAGAAGAATCCTTCCAGTCTCACTTCACCTCTCTTCAAAGCACTTCTCCTCATCAGGCAATGCCAGCTATGACCTTCATCTTTTTGAGGCTAGAAGTTTCAGGCAGGTGAAGCTACTGCTGCTTCAACATGTTATAAAAGTACTCTATAAAATGAAAATATAAATACATTGGCTAAAAGAACTTAACAGCTCAGGACTGCAGTTTAAGACATGCTGTCACAAAAGTGCAGCAGCAGTGAAAAATATTGAATTAGTAGCACAACTTCAGGACAGTGAAAAACAGGATTTGGTATGAAAGTTACCCTCTCTTAAGAGGGAGAGATGCCTGCATTAGTGATGCTTTCTGCCCATACAGTATAATTCCTCTGGTTTGATTGATTAAGGAAACAGACAAAATTTAACTTTGGATGGTTGTTAAGATGATACTTAGACTTTCCTGAACTCTCCAGGTTCAGCTGGTTGAGTGAGCCTTAACTGAGGACTTTGTGAACAATTTACTTCCTCTCTTCTTCACCCTCAGACACAAGCATTTACCCCATTGGGGAAACATCCAAAGTTTGGGGAACCAAAGGACATTTTTATTGTTAAACCTTCTGGAAAGGTGTGCAGACCATCACCAGAAAAGGTGCAGAGTAAGGCACAGGAAAGCCCTTTTATTCCCTCTCACTTTCTCCCCTATTCCATGATAACAGAATTGGTGAACACTCATATTTTCTTCACCAAAATACACAGAAACACAGATTCAGCATTTAGGGATGAAAGCCAATCTCCTGCCTTTGCCATTTCTTACTGTATTAAAAAGCCTTGCAAGGTAACTGCTGACACTCCTTAAGAAACTCTTTGCCATTGGTAAGAAGCCAAACACTCAGTCAGAAGCTCCTTTACCCAAACCACCTTTTCCACTAAACGAGAAGTGATCCACCCCATTAGCTTTCAGTTCAATTATTTGGCAACAGGAGAACTTCATTTAAAATCCACCTGCTCAGGAGGTGCCTAACAGAAGCTGGACTGTATGTGAATAAAAAAGGAGTGAAGGAAAATAAAAAAACCCCTGAAGGATGGATCATACTATTGCTGTCCAAGAACATCCTGTCCCACTGTTCTGCTCCTTGTCACCTACACAGCATCCATGTGCTGGCCATCAGTGAAGTGAAAAATCACCTCAGGTCTGTCTGCCAGAAAGAACCCATCTGTAAACACAGATCTGGCTTCTATTCCCTGCATGCTGGGTCATGGAATTAGACCAAAAATCTTCACCCAGAACTGAGACACTGCAGGTCTTTTCAGAGCTGGCAGTCAGCTTCTCCTTCTGCACAGGAAGGAAGGAGGCATTTGTCAGATGCAGAACAGTAGATGCATGTCTGTCCTTTAGCTTCAGGTACAGCTGAAATTTGAAGGTATTCAGAGCCAAAGAGTGACTTTATTTGCACATGAACTGCTACCCTGGCATCTGTGGAGTGCTGGCTGATGGAGTGCAGCACACACATGCAGTCACTTTCTGCTGGCTCCAAGCTCTGAACTACTGGCACCACTTTTCCACGCCTGACACGTTCCAAGTGTAGACATGAAGGATGTGGGCTGGAGAGGCTTTGATCCCTTTACCATCAAGTTATTTGCCTTCAACAGGGAACCTTGTACCAGAATTCCTGATGGGAATCAGGCCAGGAAAGTTCTTACTCCTTCCCAATTCCTAAATCACGAGGTGCCTCAGGCAAGGTGTACAAAATCTTGCCCTTCCCATCCACCTGCTGTGAAATTTGTGTGACACCACCACAGCCACCACTTCCCCAGTGCTTTGCACCAACTGTATCACACAAAACAGCATCCATTTAGTGTCCATTTTGACACTCTCATGGTTGAGAGGGATATGAAATATCTCTGATCCCAGCACAGAACAGATTACCAGGATGGAGGGAAGGGCTGAGGAGCTCTGCTTTTCCTGTGGTCATCCAGTTTTTTTCTGCAGTTCTCTTTGCAGCAACAAAGGTATAAAAGAGCTTTAATCACTACATCTCAAAACACACAAGTTGGTGCTTTCTCTGCTTCCAGACAGTAGATTAGTGCAGCCTGTCTGCCAAACATGATTAATAACTCTGCAAAGGCCTTTGTATTGTATGCAGTGTTTGCCAAAAATGGCAGGAATCAGAAGGGAGAAGGGTGTACTGCAATGACAGCTATTTCAGAACCAAATGACTGTTTTTTGTGACTAAAGAACAAACTCGATTACATGAAGAAAACTCAGTGACATAAGCTCTCCTCGAGCTCCCTCCTCCCCAGGCCCCACTACTCCTCCTCCTTTTGAGTGCTGTTTGGCATTCCTGAGATTAATTTTAGGGTTTTAAAATAAACACATCCAAAAATAGTAAAAGGAAATGGTAATCTTGCAAAGTGGGCTTTGTTAGCTTATTTTCCAGAAACCAGAAGCCCTGCCTGCTTGAAGCCCTTATTGCTCTGCACAGCAAGACACCAGAAGATAAATGGATTTCTGTATCAGCAAAGACCAAATGCTGCTGCTCTGGTGCAGAGGCTCAGGATCCAGAGCATGTGAAAAGCAAGGGAGCAACTCAGGGACTGGGGTAAATCCCAACACAGAAGACAATTTCAAGTCTATCAGCCCCCACTGCTGCTTGATGAACAGGTTGGCTGCTGCAAGCCCAAGGTGCTCCTCAGATCCTGTCAGCATCAGCACCAACTTCACCAGAATCAGGCCCAATAAATTTTTCAGCTTAGTCTGTGAACACCAGTGACAGAGCTGTACACCCTCCACAGTCACATCCACATCCTCATTCCCAATCTTTTTGACCATTTGAACCCTGCCCCTCCCCGTGATCCCCATCTCAGCTCTGCCTGTCACACGGAGTAGGAGTCCATCATGCCTCAAGTGGGAAAAGGACTGTGATGCCAGTCACTCCCTCCTCCAGGATATCCAGCAAGAAGGCAGCAATCACTGCCACAAATGAGACAGGTGGCACCGAAAAATGTGTGGTGACACTCCCTGGGAAGAGTGCAGCTCCCCAGCTCCTGCAGTCAGCTGCCAAGGCCA
Source organism: Pycnonotus jocosus (assembly GCA_013400435.1). Lineage (NCBI taxonomy): Eukaryota > Metazoa > Chordata > Aves > Passeriformes > Pycnonotidae > Pycnonotus > Pycnonotus jocosus. The sequence goes on from VWYP01012031.1 coordinate 5,034, forward strand.
CTGTCCACCACACAATTCCTTCAGGCAGAATTGTGGGAGTCAAAAACAAACACAAAAAAGGCAAGGGCTTCTTCAGACTGCAATTTCTAAATTGTCATGTTTCTGCCTCACAGTACACACAGAGCAGAGCTCGGATAATCTGGGATGCTGCTTCATAAGCATCAGGGTCTTTGGGATGGGGATTTGCATTTCTGCCTGAAGTCTAAACAACTGCACAATTAATTCTTCATCGCATTCTGAGGCAGCAGAGAGGCTCTGTTCTGTCAATGGAGCATCCCCATCTACTGTTGGAGAGTGGAAAGGGATCAGCACAGCTTCCCAGAAGGAAGCAAGGTGCCAGGAGAGGGATCTGCCACCCAGCAGGAGCCCCTGCCCAAAGGTTGAGAGCAATTGGAGAGAAACTTTGAGTTCCCACTCTGCTGTGACCTTCACGGGGGCTTTAGTCCAGTATCTGTTATGAAAACAAGTTTCCAGATGCCATGGTTTTAAAAAAGCAAAATTTTAGGAACAGATTTGTATGTGATCCATGAAAAAGCATCGCTTTCCTAATCTTGCAAAGAATCTCAAATAATTGCCAAAGGAAATTTGAAGTCTCCAGGTGGGATAGCTGATGGCGACAGTTTAGATGCTAAAATACATTTAAATCTTTCACTGCTGGTGAGGACATTAAACATGCAATAGCAAATAAATTTTAACTTTTTTTCATAATATTAAAGAAAAAAAAATTACATTTCCTGTTACTTAAGTTCTGAAGGGATTCCAAAACATACCTAATTGGAGATAAAGGATTTTAACCTTTTCATAGTTCTGAAGTTTTCTGAATTCACACTCCTATCTTTGGTAATCTCCTAACTGACAAGGAGAATACAAAAAGTGATCATATTTAGTACTGCATAGCAAGGCATAGATTTAGTAAGGGGCAAATGCAAAACTGAAATTAAGACATTAATAAACTTGCCTGTCAGAGAAGATGTGGAATGATTCCAGACTAAAAACTTCAACAGAGCTTTCTAATTACAGATTATTCCTCATCGTAGCAGCATGATAAAAACAATCTTGATAAAGTTACCTATTCATCAGCCAACTGTCATTTCCCCCTAATAATCATAATCCTGCTTTTACAGAGAAAGCAGGAGCTCAGCATCTACCATTGGTACAGAAATGAACAGCTCCAGAAACTCGAGGGATGGATTTGGAGAAAATAAGTTATTCATCACTTTTCTGTGGCCCTTTTTTTTACTCTGTGTGTGTGATGTAGAAATGGGCTAAAAATTAATGAGACAAGACTTCTCCCATGCTGCAGAAGTTAAGCACCCACTTTAAAGAGCATCCAAAGAAGAAAGAGAATTGCTTGCACACTTGAAAAAACTTGCTAACTTCAAGGTTTTAATGCTGAAATGACTGAAAGCAGCCCCAGAAGATGCCATATTTTCATGACAGATTTAATTCAGAAAATAACAGTTTAATCTTTAAAGGGATCCACTGTGACTCTGAGGCTGCAATAGCTGTACATGTGTACACAGCCACAGCTTGCAAAGGAATAAGAAAGAGAAATCCAAACACTGTTTTTAATGCATAGACAGCACTCAACCTGTTCCAAACCCATTGTGGAGGTCTGCGTTTGGATTTATGTTTCTTTCTCCTCTGTCTTATCATGCACTCCCCTCATAAGAGGAAAAAAAAAAAAAAGGAAAAAAAAAAAAAAGAAAGCCAACCTAAATAATTTACATGAAGCTATCCTGAGGTTAGACGATGACAAAGACTCATGGGTCAGATTTTTCACTCAATGCTCAAGGGTGGAGGGTTTAACCAGCTTCCTCCAAGGGCTCAAGGACCTTGTTTGTCCTTCCCATAGTAAACCACAAACCAGCAGGGATCTCCCTTCCATGTGTGAAGTGGGAAATTGTAACCTGTCAGCAGGGGTTGGCACTGGATGATCTTTAGGGTCCTTTCAAACCCAAACCATTCTGTGATTCTGTGATCTGCCAAGCATCCTGCCCCAAGCAGGATTTTCCTGCAGCAGAACTCCTCACACATCCCTCCCACTCTTGCGAATTATTGCTCATTAACTCTGGGCCAGAGGAGCACAGAACCCCATATTCCCAGAGGAACCCCACATTCCCAGGTGAGCCAGCAGATCCACCCCTGCTCCTCCAGGAACAGAGGACAGACTCTCCTCAGGTGTCTGTCCTGCAGCACACCTTGAACAGAGCCTCTCCTTAAAGACATTTCTAGATGGCCCCATAGTAAAGAAGATTTGCATGAAGGGAAGGACAAAGCACCAGAAAGGCTTTGATTCATCAGAAGTTACCCAGGGACAGTCCCAGTGAAATTAATTTGTGAAATTAAACACATGCATAAATGGTCACGGAATTTAGGCCTGAGAGACACCAGGTGTTCACACAGCCTGGGAAAATCATATCCAGCCAAAGGATATCCTAATTTGGGGTCAAAACAGGTTTCAATAAACTTAACTCCATTTAAGCCCTCTCACAAGACTGTATTCACTTACTGCTGGAAAGATACAAAGTGATTGAAATAGAATTGAAAATTATTATTACACCCCTGCGCTGTAAAAGTGATTGTTGAGGGCATCCAAGAAGTTGAGAAAATGCTAAGTTTTATTAAACCCTGGGGAAAGTCAGGAGACCAGAAAAGGCCAGAACAATTGCACAAAGGCTACAACAAATTCCTGGAAATGGAGGGGCTGGAAATCCAAATGGGTGAGTGTTGGGCTAAAATGATCTAACAATCTCTCTCCACTGGCAAATAACAAAGGGCAAAGGGACAGTGTTCAAAGTTTCCTGAAAACTGAAGCCTTTTTCTCCTTTTCTTTTAGAAAAGAAAACAAAACCCCAAACCTTTTTGCTATATGGGTGCAATGAGACATTGCTATAGAAGTGGCAAACATCCAGCAGTGGCAAATTAAAGAAATAACAGAGATGGATTTTTTTCACTTAGAAAAGGAAAGAGAGAGGACTCTGAACCTATAGTGGAATAGATATAGATGATATAGATAGATAAGATATAGATATAGATATAGATGATATAGCTATAGATAGGATAGATAGATGATATAGATGTAGATATAGATATAGATATAAATAGATGATATAGATATATAGATAGATGATATAGATATAGATACAGATACAGATGTATATGGTCACAAGAGGCAACCATCTAGGCACTTGCAAACTCACAGAAACTATCTCAGAGTGCTTAGTGTTGTGAAAAATACCATTTAAATCAGACAGCAGATGCTGCCAGCACCATGGGAGATGCCTTATGCAGCACAAAAAAAAGCCTCAGCAAGAGGGGTTGCTGTAAGGGGCAAATATTACCCAGTTTCAGGTGCCTCTGTGCTGTGACAGCACACGGCTGGAAAAGCAGAAAGATTTTGTTCTTTGCAGAAAACGACCTCGCAGGCCATTTAAACCACAAAATATCAGCAAAGAGTTGGGAGCAGCTGGGGTGCAATTGCCTCCAGGTACCTGCAGAAAGCTGCAGGCAGACAGGTGAGGGTGTCCTGGTGGCAGAGATTTGGCAGCTTTGTTTAGCCCTGAGATCACTTCACACATTAATCCAGACCACAAACACTCCCCGAATCTAAGCAGTTTTGCTAATGAATAATGCATTCATTCTCATCTCGTTCTGAGTATTCTCAAGGGAATTCTTAATAAATCTGTAATTTATTAGACACACACTGCATTTCTTGACGAGAAACTCAGGTTTTCTGAGGAAAAAAGTGATGGTGCTACTGTCCTTTAAACCTGATTTAGATTGTGAGCCAACCCCACCAATGCCCACCCTCACCCCAACTACAGTCTGGGGCACAGATAACAGAATTTCATTTGTTCCAGCAGCAGAAATTCGAATTTAGATATGTGCTAAAATCTAACACTTTGATGAAAGCAGTTCCTTGTGGATGAGGATACTTTGCCATGTTACACAGTCTTCCCACCTCACCTTAGAGATGGAGAAGGGACAGTCAGAGAAATTAGAATTATGGAGACGGCAGCATGAATTAAGTCACCATCAGTAAGGCTTGTCATGTTTGGCTTGTACATTCTCATCTAGCTTGAACTGGACTTCTCCCCTGAAAAACCAGAGCTACTGCTATATAGGTTCATATAGGAGGATAATGGCAAAACCAGAGCACATTTATTCCAGAGCAGAAAGTGCTTTTAGGAATGAGAGAAAATCGGATCAAAACTAGAGGATTATTTTTTACAGCATCCTGTTGCTACCAACAGCAGGTATCAGCTGTTTCAACAGTGCTAAAGTCACAGAATAACCTATCTACTGAAAAAAAAAAAAAAAAACCAAAAAAACCAACAAAACCAAAACAACAAAAAACCCTGTTTGATATGTAAACAAGTTCTATTCTATTATTTTTGCCCTGTCTGCTGTAATTCTGGTAGTCTCTACCAATAGTGTAGCTGTCCTGCATGACCCAGGAAAAGATAAAAAAATCATCTTGTCTGCATCCAGGGGAATGTGGAGTTTGAAATATTAGGTGCTCGGTGTAATAGAACTATTGTTCTCAATAACTACAGCATTGTGTCAAACATGATTTCTCTGCAGGTAATGAAAGCCTTGAAAGCCAACAGCTACAGCAGCAGAGCAGGACTGGTTTTCTAAATTACCAGAAAGAGAAGGCTTAAATTGATACAGATTCTGTGGGGTCACTCACCTTTGGGGAGCTCTGCTGGGCACATTAAATTTCACTAACCACACAACCTGTGGCATTGCAAACATTAGTATTTATTGCTGCAAAGGCAGCAGCAATGCTCATATTTAATGCATGGATAGTGACTACTGTGACCTCTAGCAAATTCCACCAGCACTTGTAGGAGTTGCAGCTTTTCTTTCCCACATCAGGACAGGACCTATACAAATTTTTCCCATTATTTTCATGGGGAAAAAATTTTATCAGTTATTTGGGAAATGGGGAGGTTGGAAGAAAAGCTTGATAGTCCCCTACTCATGGCATTTAAGCCACAATATTATTTTGCCAGCCAAAGCAATACCTGATTCTCCCTCCTCCACCCAGCACCTCAGATTCCACCTCAGTGCTCATGGTAGGGAGGACAGTTCTGGTAAAGCCTGGTGGGAAAAGCCATTCTGAAAGGGGACATGGGCTCCTGCCAACCCCATTGCTTCTTGATTTCAAGTGGGTTTTTTCCCAATATTCAGTTTCAGAATATTTGGTTTATTTAGTGTGTTTTCACTGATGCACCAAAACACAGGCACACTACCAACACATTTTCATCCCAGCTGATAGATGTTTTCTTCTCTTGCCTGATCAGATCATCTTCCTCTTTTTTTAAAAAAAAGACACTATCCATCAATAGTGAAAGGCCAATTTCAACAATCCTTTTTTATTTTTGTCCCTTGTATCCCAGTCTCTCTTTATTTCTTTTCCAAGGCTGCTATTCGTCTCCAGTAAGACTTTTAGGAGCCTGTAGACATTCTTCCACAAAATTTTGATCAGTCCAACTTGTTCAACCCAGAGGTTTAAAAACAAAATTTCAGCTCCCAGGTAAAATTCACACACCCTTTAAAGGCACAGTAACAACACCCCATGTTTGGCAAATATTCCTTAAATCCCTTGGGGATTGTCACTTCATATCAAGTACTGAATTGACTCACCTCACCTACAAACCTCGAAACCCAACTATTTTTTCATTTCCTCCATTCAGGGATCTCAATGCATGCTTTGACTCAGAGCTCACCCCAGCTGAGGCCCTTTCTATGACTAAAACACAACTCAGATGTTCAATCCCTCTGATGCCCCTTCCCTCCCTACAGTCAGCCCCAGCAGCCTCCATCCCTGAGCCCCTGCAGGGTTGATATATTCACCTTTACAAGCCAATAAATGTTGTCATTCATTCAGAGTTTTGAGGCACATACTGCAGATAACACTGATTTTTCATGAGTATTCACCTACAAGGAACACACTGAGAAGGAATTGCTTCGAGTGTTCTCCTCACTTGTTCCCTCTCCAGATTCTGCTCAGTATTTTGAGATTGTCTTTCACTAATTAAAATGTCTTGCAAAACAGAAACACCTCCAAGCTGCTTTTTATTAGCTCTGTTTCACAGGTTTATTATGCTGTACCAACAAAAACAACTGATCCTGTGCTGCATTAATGCTCATACACAGGAAATCTCTGGAGGGATTTTTTTCTAGTTCCCATCAATATGTACATGTGAGTAGTAGGTCAGTTTGAAAATCTTTTAAAGGTGTGTTTGACCAAAAGAAGCATTTTCCTTGTATGAGAAATCCAAGCTACATTTGCACTGTGATCAGGGAAAAAAAAAAAAGAAAAAAAAAAAAAAGAGAGAAAAAAAGAGGGAGAGAGAAAAAAAAAAAGGGGGGGGGAAAATTTTATAGGAAAAAAAAAAAAGACAAGAAGAAAACTTGTCAAATTTCCTTGGCCTCTGTTTCCCTGGGTTGGTTGGGACTCCCTTCCTCAGTTCTGGTGTCTGCCATTGCTTCTGACATGGCAATTTTGGATCTATCAGACAATGACATGGAAAGAGGGAAAAACTTCAGAGAAATCATCCAAATGACTGACACCTGCCTAATTCTTAGGGAACAGCTTCTCCAGAGAGCAGATGGACACATATTTCTCACTGAAATATTTATCCCTACCTCAAGGCATAGGAATAAGGAATCTATAGAGTTAGAGATGGTTTGACAACCAAATACATTTCCCTAACAAGCCAATTTCTAATTATTTTGTTTTTCTTGTATTAAGCAGAAGACTATGGAGAAAAAAAACAGGATGCTAAAAGAGGAATTTCTGCACATGCACATCCATTAAACTCAGGATCATAACGGGTGAAAAGAGCCAGATCTGTTAGGAACAATTCCCACCACATCTAGGAACTGCACTGTCATTAAACACACATTTCAGCAGATGATCATGGTGGGTCTCTTCCTTTTAGGCAGACAAACAAATCAATGCAGTTATTTGTGTACTGTAGAGTACATCACTATACTTGAGAATTTAACGGTAAATGCTGCAACATCAAAGTTCCATAAGTGTCAGGTTTGGATTTTGCTTCATTTTTAGTTACTAGAAAGTTAAGAACACAGATACCATTTTATTTCACTGAATATTGATAAAAGGCAGTCCTCATTTGGAGCAGGATCTCCAGGAATATTTGAATGACTGTGCTTTCTTTTTTGATCCAGGTCAGTTCTTCCTGGAGATGTAACAAGAGTCTGAGAAACTGGAACACTGGATGAGGTCTCATCAGCTTAAAATTTTCCAATGCCTGCTGTTGTTTCCATAGGTGTCAGGGTTTCTTGTGCTCTCTCTGCTACACGCTACTCCACTCCTGCAGACGTGTCCTTTTCAACACTTTCCACTTGAAATCCTATTTCAGGATCTTCTCTAGCACTTTTTACTTCCCTTTTCACTCCTGAAACGTCTACCATCTCCCAGCTTTGCTGCAATATAAGCAGCATCTTCTGATCCCTTTCTTGTAGACCATCCACACCCAGGGTTTTTTAAATCATCTATCTTGACTATTTTCTCCTGTAATTTCCATTTCGCCCACAGATTTTCCCATCTTAATTGCTTCCTCTTGACTTTAAATGTCCAGCTCTTCCTTTGGAAGATAAACATCTATGGATTTGGGTTTCCACCTGCATTAATTTCTGAAAATAATCATTCCAATTCTATTCCAGAATTGTCTAACTCAATAGATCTTTCTGCTTTGGGGATCTCTATATCCAGTGGTTTGACTTTGTGCTCCTGCAGAGTCAGAGAAATTTTTTGTATGTAGGAATGTAGGAATTTTTGCATGTAGGAATGTAGGATTTTTTTTTTATAAACTGCTCCCTTTTTTGTCATTTTTTGAAGCACTTATTTCTGGTTTCCACAGCTCTGCTGAGAACAGGGTGAATTGTGAATTATGCAGTTTTGTCCTTCAGCACCAAGACGAACCGTATCTGTACATTTGACTATATCTGGCTTTGGAATATTCACTCTAATCCATGTTCTCCTTGCAGGTAATGAAATATCTTCCCTCATCTCTGGCAAACTAACACCAGAACTCTTCATACAATCTTCTCATTTTGGAACACTTCTTTTTCCAACTGTACTCACTGCATAGGGAAGGTATTTTAAGGAATATTTATTCCAATTTGTATTTTGGCACAAGGATCACCTGCCTGAAGCTTTTCCAGATTTCTTTCAATATCAGCATCACTTTTTTTTTTTTTTTCTGCCTTTAAGGACATCCAGCCTAATGCAGGTATTGTGTATTTTGGCATTTGAAAATATCTCCTCAGTGCCTTAGCCTCAACTTTGACAGCTCTTATCTCCTATTCTCCTTCTAACTTGATTTTCTTCTCCTCGGGGTTCTCAACACCTCCCTCTCCTCCAGGATCTGACGTATCAAATTTAAAGTTCTGATGTTGGAACTTGCACAGAAATGTCAGCAATTTCCAAAGACATTTTTAGCTGGGCTTGCTCCATTTCTGGAGAGCAGAGCTCAGGCTCTTTCCTTTTTCTTAGGGAGATTCCAGACTTTTGCAAATTTCAATTTCATCTTTTCTTCCAGCCAGGAAAAGATGATCAGGATTCCTATTTCAGTGTTTCTCAGTTCAGCTGAAGCATCTCTTTTGGTTTTTTAATGATGTCTTCATCAGCAAAATTTGATTTTTTTTTTTCTCTAGGAAGTTTCAGATTCCATTTTAGAACTGATGTCACTTTCTGACAGTTCTCTCTTACAGCAAGAAATTCTAAATTTTTGGGTTAGGTTTAATGTATTTTAACTGTACATTTTGTGTCACCCACAGAATATTTCAGGAGATGGTGTTTTCCCTCCTGGCTTCAGACTTCTTTGCTCCAAAGATCCATCTTCATTTAAAATTTCAAAATCTGTTGCAGATTCATATCAGGAAGTGATGACATTTTTGATTCAGATTCTGAAATGTTCATTTGATATTTAGTGTTGCATTCCCTTTTGGAAATGCAGAATGCTGTTCGATTCTGGAAAAATGAATATCAAACCCAAGCCAGAAATTCTAAATACAGAATTTGTGGAAGCTCTATCTCCCTTGCAGACTGGAAGGATTTTAGATCCAACACTCTTTGAAAGATGAGCAGGCATTTGCTCTGTTCCTGCATGAGAAGGATACTCTGATTGAAAAACTTCCATTCCCAACCTACCCTTAGGCATCTTGCAAGGAGATGTGAAAGGATATTTCAGCAATCTAAAATATCCAGCATTTTCAGTTTCATTATTTGATAGGCAAGCAGGTTTCATGTTTTCTGGAACTTCCCCTAAAAACTCCTTCTTAGGTTTTCATAGTTCCACTGACATTTTCCCCATCCCAAATATCCCAAATTTGGGGTTTCTCCTTGTTTTTGTCTTGTTTCCAGTGTGTCAGGTGACATGTAATGATGTTTTATCAGTGTCATTTCCAGTCCTTCTACCTGTATGGATCCTCTTGATGTGTCATCCATTAGACCAATGTGGATCCCACCTCATCATTTTCTTTTTTTTTTTGTTCATTTCTGTTTCTTCTGGGGTAATTTTGATGAGGCCTGTGGTGTTTCCTTATCTGGGCTTTCTTTCACAGCAGGTATTTCTAAACTGATCTTGGTATCTGTGGTGTTATAGCTGCCACTTCTGGTGCAGTAAACTTTGATTTTTATTCCTTGTATCTGTTTTGAAATGCTTTCTTTCAACTTCTGGATTTTTTTTTCTTTTTTTCTTTTT
>VWYP01012031.1:18242-186755 GCA_013400435.1 Pycnonotus jocosus
ATTATAGAATGGCTTGAGGACCATTAAATCATCCCATTCCAACCCCCTGCCTGGGCACCAAACCTTCCACTAGACCAGGTTGCTCAGAGCTCCATCTAACCTGATCTTGAACACTTCCAGGGCTGGGGCAGATGGTTTGGATGATATATATATGGCTTTGTATATAATAATTTACTTGTTTGTTTTATATTTGGGTTATATAATTGCTTTTATACCAGTCTGGGGCTTTTTGAAATCTGTGTTTATAGGAGAAGCTATACAGATATGCCTTAAACTCCCCATTCCCTATCAAGAATTAAAAACAATTGTTAATTACTGAAATGCTATCATTTGGAATTATGGTCATCTCAGATCTTCTTGACTTTGGCTACAAACATAAAATGACTTTTGAGGAGCTGGGAATTTGCCCCACCATGTCTTGTACTTTGACATCCCACTTCCTACAGAAATCTGTTTCAGAGGAGCCATCCTGCAATCTCCCAGGTTACATTTCTGCAGAAGTCAGCAGAAAAACTTAAAACAAAACAAAAAAAACAACTTGGCAACCCTTTCAGTTATAAATTGCGCCTTTGCCAAGAGCTTCCCTGCTGCACAGAGCAGATTGTTGCTTCTCACTTCAGCTCCCTGTGCTTTGTCCCACAGCTTGATAAGCGTTTTCTGCAAGTGTTACAAGATGGGATCTGATCCCTCCAGACAGACACACACCTCCCTCTTGTGCAGAGCAGGATGTGAGATGCAGAACTCTCCACACAGGGGACTGCCAGAACAAAAGCAGATGTTGAGTGAAATCGGGGGATTTGTATTCCACAAGAAACCAGGAGTGCCCTCAGACCCTTGGCTCAGCACACAAATATCAGGGATCAGAGGGAGAAGACATGGAGTTATCAAACTTCATGCTTTGTGCTGCTGCTGCTATCATGGTATCCAAAAGTTTTCCATGCACTCAGAGCTGTACAGTCAAACTGTTGTACTACTTACACAGGTCCCTTGCCTTTTTTCCCTGGCAAAGCTTTCAGTGCTTTAAAAGGTTGCCTGCTAGCCGTAGCATTCAAGCAGAACAGCTTTAAATCTAAGGTTTTACAGCTTTAAATCTAAGGTTTTGCAACTTCTCTCGTGGTTATTAAACCACTGCCTCAGATGCTCTCTTCTTGAAGCTGGTTCCACAGGCAAATCCAGGAATGCTTCAGTCCCTCACTCTTCTGTTCCTCCTTGAATCCTGCCTCAGAGAGCATCGTTGTCTCGGCACAATTCCACTGAAATGTGCTCATTCCCCAAAGAGGTCTCACCTTGAATGTCCCCACCCTCCATGCAAAATTTCACTTCTCTGTCATTGTCACTGCCAGGTGGATTTTTCCTCCCCTGCAGCAGGAGTGTTCTTTTCAGTTTTTTGCTTTAAACAAGTGAAGAGCAAAGTGCCACCTTCTAATGTGCCCAGAGAAAAGTCCTGGGGCTTGCCCAGTGAGGGGGAAGAGATTGGAACAAAAGAATCATGGGGTTTTGAATTCTGAAAGGAAGAAAACATTCCTAAGATAATAGAAATGTCACAGGATTTCACTGATTTGCACAATGACAGACCAGCTAAAGAAGAGAAATACTTCAGTGCTTGTCTGCAGGGGCTCAGCCCATCCTTCTTTCTGCATTTTCCCGTCTCAGCTTCCTCACTGCTCAAGCATCAGTGCCAGGGAAAACAGATGCTAACACCATGCACAAACTGACACTACGAAGTCAGGATCAGACCAACACTTCTCCGGGCTAAAAAGCTGTTCCCACTGCCACTTTTCAAGACATGGGGAATTTTGGATCAAGCCTAATGAGCGTGTGTTTTTAAAGTTAACTTCTACTTCAGTTTCTGAAAGCCCCTGGCACAGTGTGACCATGGGATCACATATTTTAGCTAAAAAAAAAGGTTCTTCTTCCCTGGAAAATTGTTGGTGAGTTCCCATAGTCTGCATGCTAATGGTGTGCAAGGAAAGGATGGGAGAGGAACACAGAAATAAAGTTGCCGTGATGATAGCAATAACTCAAGCAAGCAAAAAATCCCTTCATGGGAAGGTATAAAACCCTAAGGACCACACCAGGAGAAATTGAGTAAGACTGGGGCTCTGCCATTCCAAAAAGCAGCACATTCCCACCTGAGTGCAGGCTGCCTGGCTAGCAGAGAACCCTCAGGGGCCTGCACACCCCCCCAGAACACCGTGGTGTTATAAAGATACATTATTTTAATGGCTTTTTGCAAATATTAAAAAGAATGGTATATGTATAATGTTGGAAAACTTTGCTATATGAATATTGTTTTTTATTTCTGCTATTAACAAAACTTAGAAATAGTAGTGTGATAAATATATATATATGTAGAATGCTTTTGTTCATGTAACTAGCTCAGAGAATGGTAAAGATAATCAGGAAATTCCTCACATTCTTGGGTTATCCTATCTGGATGAAGATGGTGGTGATGGACACCAGAGCCCCAAGGGAGGAATTTTTTGACCCTCTGTTATCAGGGAGTGTGGGGACAAGATGGACCCACAAGGAGAAATAAAAAGTTGAATTAATCTACAGGATAGAATAGGGGCAGGTTGGGGATTGAAATCAAGCAAAAGAAGATCTAAACTCAAAGGAATGTTTGAATAATGCACGGTGGTCTATGAATATGCAACAGGCTGGTGCATTTAAAGTGTTTCTGAGTAAACAGTGTGCTCTTGGCTGAATGCCAAGCACTCGATATTTTTTACTTTTGTGTCTCTTACTGTCTTTTTATTAAACACCTTAAATTGTACCAGAAAAGTGTTTTTCACAATGGATATGTGGCCTGCAGAGTAAGCAGAGCCATTTCACAGCATGGACATGACCAGAGACAGTTCTGGTGTGCCCAAGAGCAATGTCCATGAGGAAACATGATTCAGTAACCAGGTAGAAACAACTCCTCAAGGAAAGAGAAGTCAGAAGTTTTAGGACAGCAAGGAAGACAAACATTGCCTCATTTTCTGAGCCTAAAGAGCTACTCTCTCCCCCGTAAGGACCTCAAGAATCATAAACCAACTCCTTGCTTTTCAGAAGTGCAACCTCCTGCAGCACACAACTCCCTGCAGTGGTGTCATGACCCATTCAGGGGGCTGAGCTTCCCAAAAGGAAAGAGCTGCTAATGAATCCCAACAGCTTTTTATGAAAAAAAAATTAAAATCTATACTGCAGAGCTCAGCACTGCATCACCAGCAGGCTTTGGTACCAAAATGCCTGACAAGGTCTCACCAGCACACACCCATCTTGGAGACACAGAGCCTCTGGATGGACACTTCTGTCTGTGCTAGTAGTGAGCTTTCTTCTCTTTTTTTTTTTTTTTTTTTTTTTTTTTTTTGGTTTGGTTTGGGTTTTTTTGTTTTGTTTTGGTTTTTTTTCCTGAACTCTTATTACTCTTCTGAACACCTTATTACAGGGTTTAGTCTAGGAGGTGTTGTCTGGGAGCTTTTTGTATTTGTGTGCCATCGGCGATCTCAGGTTTTGACAAAGGAAGATCACTGCCTGTTGCAGCCACAGGGAGATTTAGAGTGTGACTCCACATGATGGGGGCAGCACAGAGAAAGAATGCTCCTTGCCACGAAAAAAGTACCATCTGCTCTTTTCTCTGAAGGACAGAGATTACTTTCCTCACCTGGGTGTTCTGGGGTGTCTCAGAGAGTTGCCCAAGGTGACACAGGAAGACTGTCACAGAATCAAGAACAGTATAATTTTTTCCTACTTCTTCTGAGGGAAGATTTAGATAGTGGTTGCCAAAAATCAAAGAAGAACTCCTAAATTTACAGTTTCATCCTAAATAAATAAATCCTTTGCTCAGTTGAAGGCTGTCATTTCAGATCATGACCCCACCAGAATAGAGATGATTTGAGGAAAAATAAGGTGGCAGAGCTGAAACTCACTGTTTAAGAGGAAAATAAAAACAGATAAAAATACCTTGTTGCTCCCCTGCCAACCCCCATCAAAAAATAAGGACGAGAAAAAAAAAAATTAAAATCTATCTCTGCCTGAGCCATCCTTGACTGATTTTGTTTGAAGAATTTAGGGACAGGTTGAATAACAGAGGCTCCACCTCCTATTCCAGTTTTTTTGCTATACTTAGAGACAAAATTCTTATGCTAATTTAAACCTCCCTTGTTTTAATTTAAATTCATTATTACTGGCTCTACCCACCACTTACTTGAACAGATGATTCCCCCGCTCTTTGAAGCCACTTGCACACCTAACACAGCTGAGGACTGCTCTCCTTTGGGTTTCTGTTTTCAAGAGACCCCATTCTTTCCATCTTCCCATATAAAAATTCACTTCCCGTGTCCACCATCAGCACCACGCTTCCCCCCTAGATCATGGCTCAGTGCTCACATCCCTCTTGGATTGAAGTGCCCACAGGATTTGGAGGATTTCCCTGCTTTTCCTCCCTTATATTTATGTAGCTGAGGGGTCCTGATCTGAGCCTTTGTCTTGGACTGTGCTGTGCTGATGTACCCCACAGGACATCAACCACGTTTCTTGGTGCCTGTATTTCCTACCACACCAACACACCTTGACAATCCCCACGTCCTTTAATGGCCCCACCAGGTACCCCTTGGACTGCTGTGACTCCTCTGGGTATTAACTGAGAGAGTGACAATGCAAAATTACACAACCCTGCAGCCCCTGTGCCAGCCTGGGACATCTCCAGGGAAGGAGATGTGAACGTTCCAGACAGACTCTGGGTTGGTGGTTTAGGTAAAAACTGGTTTTGATTTCCAGACATTGGCACCTACACAGGGCTGCTGCTGACTCTCTCCACCTGTCAGCACCCTGGCAGGGGCCCTGCCTGGCTCTCAGTGCCAATCTGTCCTTAGACATCACCTTCTGTAAACCTGCAGGTGAAGTTTTCCACAAGCAGAAGCTGACACCTCAAAAGCAGGATGGTGGGACCCGCTGGCCACCACCCAGCAGCAGAGTCCCTCCCTGTCAGCAGGCTGAGCAAACAGGCAGCTAAACCCACACTCCTGGAGGGGCTAGACATACCCCAGCAATGCCTTGTTCCCTCTTCTCCAAGAGAGGAAATGTAGCAGGCTCTTTGCAGGAAAGCTGACAGTAGATAGGTGTTCATTGGCATTTATTGGTGCCACGGACAAGCAGCGGCCAAGATGACACCGTAGCCTCCAGATCCATCCCAGCCTGATGCTTCACCACACCAGCTACTAAAACCAAGGGTCATGGTTTCAGCTGGGGTAGAATTCTCTCTCTCCCTGGTAGCTGGAATTTGGATTTAGTGTGGCAATGATGCTGACAGCACGCTGATGTTTCAGTTGCTGATGAGCAGTGCTCACCCTGAGTTTAGGATTCCTCAGTTTCCCATGAGGAAAACTGAGAGGGAGGAGATGCACAGGAAGGGAGGAGGGGACACAGCCAGGACGGCTGACCTGAACTGACCAAAGAGATATTCCAAACCACAGAAGGTCATGCCCAATGTGTAAACCAGGGGAATTGGCCAGGAGGTGTTGGTTGGTGGCTGGGGACAGACTGGGCATCACTCAGTGGGTGGTGGGCAACTGCATTGTGCATCACTTGTCTGTCTTCAGCTTAATTTATTTTCTTTTTTTTTTAATTACAACTATTATGATTGTTATTATTATCATTAATATTATTATATCTTACTGCATTTCGATTATTAAACTGTTTTTATCTCAATCCACGAGTTTGGGGGGTTTTTAAAACTATTTCTCCTGATTTCCCTCCCCATCCCAGCAGGGCAGGTGGGACTGAGCACTTGTGTGGTATTTGGTTGCCAGTTTGGGTTAAACCAGACCACCTATAAAACCAAGGCATTGAGACCTATCCTGAAAACTGGCAATGGGACAGGGACAGAGCAGCACATTTTCACCTCTGCTCTCCCAGACTGCCTGATTCTGAAGCCAAGCTCAGTGCAGACCAAGCTGTAAGAGGGATTGCTGAGGGATATATCAATGTTCTTCCAGCCAGAAAGAAAATTAGTTTAGAAAATGCTTACCAGCATTCCCTTGAGTGTCTTATCCATTTGACTTTTGGAAATAAGTCAGATGTGTTTAAACTACTACATTGCAGCCAACAAATAAAAACACCTAATAAGTATCACTACAATAATAGCATTTTGGAGAATGCATTTATAGCTCTCCTTTCTAGTTACCAAATATACACTCATTTCTAAATATTCAGGAGATAATTTGATGTTTCTGGATATGACACTGTGAACAATATTCTTCTCAAAGTGGTGGGAATACATTATGACTCACACATGACATCTGCCTTAAACCTAAGGAGTTATTTAAACTGGAGTATTTTATCAAGGGATTATTAATTTTGGAACCTAAATTAATGAGCATTAACCTGGGTGAATATCTAGAAAATATTACGAATGAGTGGGAGGAGAGAAAACCTACTTGGTGACTCAGAGCAAAGTTTAAAATATCACTTAAGTGGGTATAATGAGTACAGTAATAATAATTTGAAAACTTGAGTCAGATTATATCTGAGGTAAAAGCTACTAAGGGTAACAGCAGTGCCCTCCATCACCACAACAGGCCTTGTGCCAAGACACCTCAACCAACCAAAAAAACCACCTTTTTTTCCACCAGCCCAGGTTTGTTATGATCTGAATAAGAGATTGTGGCATTTTAAGGATGCACAAGCACGGAATTTGAGAGCCAGAGCCCACCAAAATGATCTCTTAACAAATGGGCTGAATTCCATTCCTACTCACACCAAAATAATTGTTGTTTGGCAGCATGAAGGGACCTAAAAGAAGACCTGGGGTTAAAAATCAAACATGCAGCTTGACAGGTTTGATGATTATAGGTAGTGATGATTTCTCACCATATTTAGAGAATTTATGAAGTACACCATCAGAGCATGGTGGTGTCTCTCACATATGGGAATGTGTCTAATTAGAAATGTTTAATTTTTTCATCTTACACTTGGGATAGGCCACCCAGAGCTTGGAACATGGGCACCACCTGACAAGTTTTTAACGGGAGCCCAGCAAGCCCTCAGTTGTTTCTAAGCATGACTACTAAACTGAACCTCCCAACTGTATTTCTTGTCCTTTATGAAAAAATAATGAAGTTTTTCTCTGTGAGTATTTATAGTACTTCATGAATTTGGGATGAGTACTAGCAAATAGTTTAACTGCCAGTGAAACAATAGTAAATAAATGCATAAAAACTTGGATTTAAACTTCTGGTGCAATGGTTTCTTGTCCCTTGGCTCTAATTAACAAAGGGCAACTCACATGTCAGGCCTTGAAATGCGTGGTCTTTTACAGGACACAATCATTAACTTTTCAGGGGCTAAAAAGAAGCTCCTGTTCAATGTTTTGCCTGCCTTGGTGCTCACTGACGTATAAATAAATCATTAGGAACTACACTGGCCATCCCATCTGACCTTCTGCTTAATTCACCTGGCACCAGGAGCCCCAAAACCCAGAGGTGATGGGGAGCACAAGGGTTTAGAGTGTGAGGGCCCTAAGGGCAGGATCTCCAGGGATTCCAGGTTGGTTCAGCCAAGTGAGACCTGTGGGGATTTAAGCCTGGGAGAGAGAAAAGTACGAGCGGAAGGAAAATTCCTCTTGGATGTACAGGAAATTCAAGAGTGTCACTGGGATTTTCTGCCACACAGAGTTGCAGAGAGAGAGAGACATGTCCTGAGGAAGGAGCACTCACTCTTCTCCAAGCCTTCCTCAGCAGCCATGGTGTGAATTTCCCCATGGAAGGAGAGCAGCAGCCCTGGAATAAACAGTGTATGGGGCTGATCTGTACAGCCTCAGCCCCAAGCCCATCCAGATCTGCACAGTATGAAGAACATCCCTCACAGGACAACTGTGCATAAACACTTTGAGGATTTGAAATTCAGAGCTTCAGCTGCAGCGTGCTAGACACTGATTTACACTCCAAACCAGCCCATCTCAGGTAGGAGCAGACACAGGTGGTGCTTGCAGTGCCCTGTCCTCCCAAGTGCCTCCTTTATTGGCACAGAAACAACCACAGCTTATTTGATTATTATAAACAGGATTTGTTTGCAATATCAGAGGTGATGCCAAGCTTCTGCAGAGCCTTGGTTCATTTACGAAAAAATATTGGTTTGATTTGGGTTTGAGATTTTTTTTTTCCTCTGAGTCATATATTTGCTGCATGAAGAACAGCAAAGCTTTCTCAAAGCAGGAAGAGGAGCAGAGCTGAAGTGTGAGGCTGTGGAATAAAGGTAATTTTGATATGATGCTACTTTGTTGAACACAATTATTTTTTAAGATGACGAGGCCTGAGAAAATGCGTTTTTTTAAAAAATAATATCCAAGCACTTTCATGGCAGAAGGAATAAGTGCACTAAGATAAAACACACACAAAATCTCTCCCAGGCACTTGCAAATTTGTCACAGCTCCAGAGGGGAAATTGTTACTGATCCAATGACCTTCCTCCAAAACCACCCAGAGTTATCTGCAATACAACAGTGTGATAACCAAAACCAGGATAAGGGCAGGAACCTCAAAACTACCCATTATGCAAGTCTGGTTTCAAAGTTCCTATGGTGGCAGGGAAGACAACTGGCAGAGCTTTTCCTTACTGAGAAAAGCTGGGTGCTGGTAAAGCTCTAACTCTCCTCTTTGCATAGCCATGGCTGGATGCTTTTACTGATGATTTCCAACCATTCATAAATATTTTATCTGGAAGCTGTACAGCAACCTCTTCTGAGCATGCAAGCAGGCATTTCAAAATGGGAGGTGAGTGTGCAAGGTGGGCTGAGTGCCCAGACTTGCAGAGAGCAGGTGGGCAATGCCCTTTATTACCCTGAAAATCCAAACAGCTTCAGGAGGAGGCTGTAGAAACCCTCTGGCCAGGTCAAGTGCATTTTCACAGCTTACAGATTGAAGAAAACTCTTCCATCTCCCCCTTGACATGAGAAAAATCCATAATTAGCAGGGCCTGAATTTGGGCATCTATCACACAGTTTCAGATCCTGTGAGTTTTGACAGAAAATGCAGGAAAACTTGACACAACAGCTCCAGTTCAGGCTCAAAATGCAGTATTAGCACACACCCACTCGCTATGTTGTCTAGTCCTAAATAATTCCTGAAAAATGAGGAGTTTAAGCAATGGGAGAAGTGTGGGGGAAAAAAAAGATGCTGTTATAGAAAAGTGGCTTTTCCCAGAGCACAACGTGCCACCAGCTCGGTACTTCTGCCACAGCCAAGTCCCATTACTGTAAAGGAATAGCCCAGGCAAATCAGGACAAGCAAAGCCAGGCTAAGCAAAGCAAAAGGAGCTGGCAGAGCTGCTGACAGAGGCAGGTGAGTCCCAGCACTGTCAGCTCAATGCTGTGCTGCAGTCCTTGCTGCAGGAGCAAGTGCTAAACTTGCACTGATTTCCACACTTTATTCTCCTCTCCTTCTTCTTGCATGATTTGTTAAGCAGTGCCCTGTCCTGAAGGCAGGGGAATTAATGAGGTTTCAGCTTTCCTAGACCCCTGTTTTGAGGAAATCTAAATTTCCCATCTCAGCCAAAGCCGCCCACCTCTCCCCATCCCCTCTGACCCAGCCTTTGGAAGCAGAGCAGCCTGAGTTCAGCCATCAGGCTGCTAAGAGCCTGGCAGTAACACTATAAATATCCCATATTCAAACATCATCATTGAGCTCCCAGGGAAGAAACCACCTTGATTGAAGAATGGACTCATTAAGGCAGCGGAGTGACAGCTCTGAGCAGGCTGGGTTTGCAGTTTCTAAATGCATCCGCTCTGATGGGATTAAAGATTCGTCCCCCACCGGGAGCAAAGAATGGCCTTAATGTCAGATCTGCCTCTGGCTACATCATTAAGCAATAAGACATGACAGGCAGTGCATTTTCAGGGGGGGTTTTTTTGCATATTCAGGTATGCAGTGTCATAATGGTCATGGCAAAGCAATCTCAGCCCCCCCAGAGCTGTGCTGACTGCACTGGTACAGATTAAACACAGCTCTCAACCAGCCAAATTCTGTGTATCTTCAATGCAATAACAGCAGGACCAGAGAGCACCATTTTTTACATGCCAAACCATTTTTTGGGTGCAATCCCAGCTGCCTAAACCCCAAGCAAACAGGCTTTAGATTAAACACAGGTAAGCTGCTGTGTCTATTAAAAAGGATTTGTGAGCAGCCATCGTTTTAGAATTGTTAACAACAGGCCAAACCCTGGCGAATTCCCTGAGCAAGTGCCATGCCAAAATACTCACAGGTGGGTGTAGAGAGCCAGCAATGATCCCACAGGGCTTTGACACATCACTGGGCACAACTGCAGCAAACCAAGATGTGCATCCCTGTGTGGATCACTCTTTAGGAGGCCTGAACGAGTGGTACCCACATTGGCAGGGGACTCTGCACCCTCTGCTGCCAACCTTGATGCAGGTTTGCCCATTTCTAACACCATTTCTGTGTGACAGTGCGACCCATCATCACCAAGGCAAATAAAATGGTTTTAGAGCAGTTCGCCTTCTACTACTGCATGCACGGGGGGAAAAAACCATCATTTTGTCCATGCAGGAGATAAAAGTGCATCCCCCACAACCAGGGAATGCTGGCACAGCCAGGACTGCCAAAGACAGCAGGACAGACCCTGGTGACTGCATTAAGGGTGGTAAGTCCACCTTAAAAAGAACAGGGTGGTCTTGAGCCTCTCAGATTCCAAAGTGTGGTGAAGAAATTAATGTAGCAGAATCCACCTACAGCTGCTTCCAGTGTGTCAGTCCTTTTCCACACATCAGGTCTGGCAGCTCTCCTTGCCTCTGCACTCTGAATTGCTGCATTCACTACTGGCTTCAGTTGCTTGAATATATTCAAAACCTGTTGCTTACTCAAATAAATTTTTCAGAGCAGAAGTTCTCCAAAAATCCCTCAAGTCAGACACCTAAAAATGAAGACGTTGAAAAATACCTTCAAGATGCTTTCCAAAAAGCATATACACTTTCCTTTCAGACTGCTATGACTGCAAAATGCAAGCTACATATTTCATATCTTCACAAACCCAACAGCAAGTCTGCTTCACGTGCAATTTGGCTGTGTGATTTATATGCCCTATGTGAGCAATTTAGGAAAGAAAACTACATTTAAAAAAAAAAAAGATAGTCAATGGGGAAATTATTTCTTAGCTCACAAAGGGCTAATCATGATCAGACACCATATACTGATAGAGTCAGGTGCTCACAGCTGCTATAATATTCTGACCACAGCAAATGTTCTCATCAAGCAAGCATCCTTACTTCAAATTTTAAGGGCTTATACCATCCCAGCAAGCCATGAAATATGTAGGGCTTCTCTTACAAG
Organism: Pycnonotus jocosus; assembly: GCA_013400435.1. NCBI lineage: Eukaryota > Metazoa > Chordata > Aves > Passeriformes > Pycnonotidae > Pycnonotus > Pycnonotus jocosus. The sequence continues at coordinate 29,570 of VWYP01012031.1, forward strand.
CCTGGGGATTTTTCTAAGTTGCTTAAATGAATGCATGTGGATGGGCTTAGGGCTGGCCAGCCCAGCACAACCTGCAATGGGCAGCTTTAGACTCATTTAGTACAGGAAAAGACCACCTGAGCTGTCTGAGGGCTTAGCACTCCATTCCTGAGAGAGGCTTAGCCAGAAAGCACATTTCACTGCTGGATCTAGGATTTGTAACCAAAGTGTTTCCTAACAGTAAGAAATCACATAAACAGGAAAGAAAAACAAATATGACCAATGAGCCCTTTTTTTTTTTTTTTTTTTTCTTGGATGGAGTGAGAAAAGCTTAAATCACCACCATCATCTCTCATTGCTCTGCTGAAACAGGAACCTTCACTCCTGTGCTTTAGTCAGGAGGCTTCTGTTTCTACCTGGGAGGGACATTTCCATGCACAGGGATGATGAACTCAAATAACACTCCAGGAAGCCTCCTACCCTATCCCTCCTGTACATTTTTAATCAATCTTTTATCAATCACATCAGGCTGGTGTGCAAGATCCCAGCCCAACCCCCCACTGTTGTACAGCCACAGCCTCACATTAAAGCATGAAAATTTAAACTCCTCGTGTTCTGCAATATTTACAAATCTGTGAGAGCAAATGGCAGTTTTCTGGGGCTGAGGGAAACTGCTGAGCTGGGAAACGATTTCCACCAGCAAATCCATTGCCATCTTTTATTTAGAGGAATTTAAGGGATTTCATTAGTCATAGAACAATTCAGATTTCAAGGCAAGCGAGGTCTAACTCCCCAAATGCTCCCACATTTTTTTGTAGGAAATGTAGAGGCTGAAACTTTTCAGGCTAGAAAGCCCCAGTGATGAAACCCAGCAAGAAATCCTGCTGCATTTTCCACCCAGGCTGTGGCACACAATCTTCTCCTAGAGGAGGGTGTCCTGTGTGGAGCCAGGAGCTGGCAATGGAATCTGCCTCTGCACCAACATCCTCTGAGAACTTGGGCAGTCGCTTCTCTGCTACATATTTCCCACTGGCATAGGAACCACTTTGCTAAATTCACATCTGTCCTACCTTTTCAAGCTTATGCAATATTGGATAATCTTTCAATTTTAAATTGAGGTGGATTTTTAAAAAGCTGTTTAAGTTCTGTGCCACTCAAACCCTTTTTACACATTTGCTGTCATGTTCCTAGAAGCAGAAGGGCCATGTTGCAAGAATATTCCCATTTCTTTTATGCACAGGCAGCTTTGTGTTACAGGTTCCTTTGGCAAGAAATACCAGTAATGTGCTTCCATCCCTGAAAATATTCATTTGGTGGGAGATGTCCCTACTCATTGCAGAGAGGTTGGGCTAAATGATCTTTAAAGGTCCTTTCAACACAAATTATTCTATCATTTTATGCTGGGACAGATTCTCTGCCACCAAATGGGAAAGTGATTTCCTTGATAGCCATCACAACTCACACCACCATCATCATGATGAAAATATGAACCCTTTAGGGACCAGGCAATGGAGAGAACCTGATTCATGCCACAGGCAAACTGCCTCCCTGCAAATGCCTCGCTTTTCTCCGTGCTATTTGCTGTCAGATAGGATAAGGCACCCTTTGGGAAGAGGATGCTGATGGAGAGAGCTACAGAAGCAATGAGATTATTGTGTATTTACCAATAGTTTATGATTTATACAGGATGAGAGTCCTCTTGTCTGAGGATCTTCAAAAACATGAAGCTGATAAACAAAGTTTTCCAATTACAGAACACAAAAACACTCATAGGATTTGAAAGTAGTTGATTTTTAACATGAATATTTGTAAATCCGGACTAAATAGACGAGGCAGATTATGGGAACTCAGAAACCTCCTTAACTTCAGTTGACTTTAGCTTTCTTCACAGGATTACCAAGGCTGCTCTTCTTCCTCCTTATCTTCTACATCCTCTGTCTCTTCAGGACTCTTCAGAAAAATTTTGGGAGCCCAACAGAGTCTATGCAACACAGCACAGTGAGCCCTCTTCTTGATTCACCCATAGATGTTACTGGAAGGAAACAAAATATAGCCTCCTCATCAGCAGACGAGTTATTCCTGGAAGGCTCAAAGATTTTCCCATCAAGCCTGGACTGTTTTGGTTTAAAAGGTTCCAGCAATGTTCTTCTGCCAGCTTTTCTCCAGCCCAGTCACAGTTTATTAAACGAAACAGCAAATCTACTTTAATTGCTGTTCCTTCCCCTCATCTCCTCCTCCTTTAGGGGTTTCAGAATAACCATAAATTTCCTTCATTCTTGCTTAAAACCTTAGAGCTGTTCTCTACCTTCCTGACACCAGGAATTCAGGGAAGCACAGTCAGCCTTCAGGAAACCATCTGAGATGGACACAGCACTCTTGTCTTGCCTCGTCTTGGAAGAGGCACAGAACAGAGCAGGCAGGTTACTCCACAGGACAGGAATTGTCCTTGGTGTACAGCCTACACATCCTTGGCACCCTGACTGATGTGTTTCTGTGTGAAACCAGACTGTTATTACCCTCCAAAAAGTGCATCAGCTGCTGAGGGATGCCCACAGCCTCTCAGAAATGGCTTATGAAAACCAGCAAGATGGCTGATAGGAGGTGTTAGGAAAAGCAAGAGGTTTTAATTAAGGCAAAAATAGCAAACTATACAAAACAAAAGAGTAAAAGCTATGCACGGTGCAGGGAGGTCCCTTGCACCTAAGACACCCCCAAAATGCCCGAGAGACTCCCTGCTCTCCTTTATGAATTTAATGATCTAAGAGAGGTTTTTGGCATCCTGTCCAATAGAAAATAACTACAGTTCTCGAAGTACAGCTCAAAGATCCAACAGGTGCCTCTGTCCTGGCACTGGGCCAATTACAGTGAGAAAAGCATGGAAGTTTCTGGTTCTTTTTCCTTATAAGCTCAGCAGTGAAACTTAAACTCTTTCCTAACCTGGGAACACCTGTTAAGGTGGGGGGTGCACGGCTACACTTGACCTCAGCAAACGCCAGATCTTGCCTAAGGCTTCAGCTTTAAAAAACATCACCTCATTCACCAAGGAGATGCCTTGCAAGCCCTGTGGGATGGAGCAGAGCTGGCTGAAACCTTGCTCCCCCCTCAAATAAAGATCAGCCCTGCAACAGGGTGCACACACCCCATAGTTCTGCTGAGAGTCCCGCGACAGAACTTGGGAAACAATTATCACACAGGAGGAAATACCTGGCTTGCCCTGGGAATATCCTGCAGCTGTGAAGGCAGCAGCAGTGCTGACAGCCTGGGGAGGTGTTGCCATCCCTGCCCATCTCAGTTCTGTGGAAGAGCTCCAGCCAAAACACACTCTGGTTTCTGTGCTTGATGTGAGAGGACACCCAAGCACGGAGCTACTTGTGGCTGCCACTACACTGGGGAGCTGAGCCTCCAAATCAGGATGGAAATTTCAGAAGATGGGACTATTTTGAGATCTGCAATGTGTCTGGACTGTCCTGGAAGAAAGCCTTCTCCCTCCACTCCTGTGTGTGCTGGTGGACCTCCACATGAAGGTCCTATTCCATCTTTGGATTCCCTGCATCCAGGAAAATTCAGCATTTCTGCAGCTGGAGCTCAGTTGACTCCAGCCAACCCTGGTTGTCAGAAACCACATAAAGAAGAGTTCTTTCTCCAGGGCCACTGTGCTTGAAAACACACACACAGAGCCAAATTCTGCCACTCACACAACTCTGAAATTTAGAATACTGGCAAAGCTGCTCTTGAAAACAATCATGGCTAATTAAAAATTAAGATACTCCTGAGCCAAGTACTGGGGTGGGGAGACATTTCTGTTGCATATCTTATCCCTTCCTGCACCCAAAATGATTCTGCATTATTGGTTTAAAAGAAAAAAAAAGAAAACCACCCATTTTCTCTAAGTTTGCCATTAGTTCTTCAATTTGTTTACAAGGCAGCAAGTGAAAGACTCTTTCTACAAGGAGCTAAAATGCTTACAGATCACTGTGAGTTCAAAGGATGTGTCATGGAAATACATTGGGGAGAATTACTATTTCTCATCAGTGGGATAATTGCAGGCAATCCATCTGAAGGTTAGAACACAATATTTGGAAGAAGTTATTGCTTCTACATTTCTTTATAGTCTGACATGAAAGATCTGAAACTTCTTCAGCATGTGACTCAAATATGAATAAAGCTCATAACAAAACATAATAGTGGAAAATGAAAAATTCCTGGCTGATATAGAGCCATCTGTGCTGTGGTTAAATTGTATTTTGATTTTCAGCTCATTTGTTTATGCCTCCAGACAGCTACTGACCATGTTCTAGGGGATCTTAACTTTGTTGAGGACCCCCTGACTTTGCTGATTTTTTAATCATGCACCAGGGAGACTGTAAATAAATCAACCATTGCTATTGGCCAGTAATGAAAAAACATTAGAAGGAGATGCAAGCAGTATCTCCAAATTGCAGAGGATAAATACAGAGAGCTGTATTCCCCATCCATGGTGCAGGGAACTCCTCTGCAAAGTCAAAGCCTACCCAAGGGTCCTGGGCTACTTAAACCAGGTTTGCCAGAAGCTCTCACAACTTTTTATGTGTGGGAGCTCCTGTGGTCAGACTGAACCAGACTGTGACCACAGGAGTTGTTGTTTTGCCAGGTTCATCATAACAAAGAAAACAAAGTGAACTTACCTGTGAAGAAGACAGCTTTAATACAGTTTTTCCTTCTCACCCCAAGAGTTCACCTCTTACAATCCAGGTCTAAAAGTCCCTCTCTGGAATTTACTGGAAATATTACTGGTACTCATCTGAGATTTTCATCCTTCCTTCTTGAAGTGTGTATAAGAGGTCTCCTCATCTTCCAGCCCAGAGTGGTTTCTTTGCTCAGACCTGAGCAAAGAAGTCCTCTGGTGTTCAAGGTGTCTAGGAGTTAAAATGCCAGGCCTGGAGAAAGGCCCAGAAGGGCTCTATTTCACTGTCTGATGCCATGCTAAGGCCAGGGTGGCAAATAGCAGTCAATCCCCTCAGAAATGCTGACCGAGGTTCTGCAGACCTCCAGAAATGCATGTCCAACACAACCGTGTTGGAAGAGACTTAAGCAATCTGACATCCTCCCCAGCCTTCACTCCTCAGCATTTATTGCTGGTAATTGGTGCAGATTCTTGCCTTCAGCAATTTCTCACCCAAGCAATGCAGCTGAAGATTCTGACTCCCACCGTGCTGGGGGAGCACAGAACAGCCTTGGGCACTGAACACTTCCCAAGAACATCCCCGAGCAGATGGCACAAATTCAGTGAATTGTGGATGGGAAAGGGAATCCCCAGGAGTGCAGTGACAGCACAGACACTGCAGGGAAGATCTTTTTTTCTGTGTCCTCACAATCCATCTCCATACAGCTCTCAGCTTTTCTCAACATAGTGTTTGGGACTTGAGCATCTCTAAGGAATCGCACTTGTTTGAGGCAGGGATGAGGAAGAGAGGAATAAACAGCATTTCCTGCTCTTGAAGGGAGATCACTGAGACACCAAAGGCCTCTCTCTACCATGTGGGGTGAGAGATGCTGCTTTGTGTCAGTGTGGAGGTGCACCAGCAGGATTAGATTAGCAGCAGCAGTAAAATGCCCTGGTTTCTGCTGCCTCCAGGCCTCAGCTGTTCCCTTGCTCAGCTCCAAGCTCTGCACCAGACACACAGCTGTCTCCTAAATCCCCTTGGCTCTGCACACTGAGCTGCTCCAAGGGCTGAGGCACCTCCAACCATCATCATAAAGCACCTCTCAAGCACAAGATCACAGAGCAGGATCAGAGCCATGGAAGAAAACAGCTTTCTGTGCCCAGTTGGTCTACACCAAACAACCTAGCTACATTTAACAGATGTTTTCTGCCCCTTTTCTGAAAGCCACCTTCTCATACCTCCCTGCTCATGGGCACAAAAAGCCCCAAGGCATGAGACATGCAAGTCACCCGGCTGGAGAGCAGAGCTGGGCTGGCTCCAGCGCTCCAAGGCTCTGCCCATCCTGGAGATGTGCACAGCTCCAGCACACCTTGGGTTATCACAGAACACACCTGGGCAGAGGTGACAGAGCAGGAGGCAGCCCAACAGAAAACAACACAGCCCTCAGGTTTATGGGGAAGAATCCTTTCTCCTGTTGGAAATGTTCATGGCTGGGTTACCAGCCCATCCTGGTGAGTCATCCCTTTGGGGAGCCTCTCACCTCAAGCATTCCACAGCACCAATATCCCCATCCAGAGCGAACCTGGATAAATGACCAAAGGAGTGCTGGCATTAAAGGTGGCACACTGAGGTGAGTCACTCAATTTGCAACCTCTGAGCGATGTTTAGCAGCCAGAGAAGGGCTGTCCTGCCTCATGAGTGACTCACAACATGAAAGAACACGACAGAGTAGTGATCAATCACAAAGGTGAATAAGCAGCAGTGGTTTTGTCCAGAGGCTGAGTAACAAACTCAGCTGCACACCAAGATGATCCATGGCCCTGCTCCTTTCCCCTCAGTGAAATGAGCACTCCTGAGTGTGAGCCCATTGTATCAGTGTCTTGTCTAAAGGGTGGGAGTCAAAGAGCAGCAGAGGGAGAGGTTTTCACACACTCCCCATAACTTTACTATTGCAAACCCCTATTGCAACAGTTGTCTGACTCCAGACACTCTGCAGAAGATCACAGGAAAGGAACTGCACAAACACTACCTGAGCAGAGACTTGGATCTACTGGGAAAAGGTAACAAAATATATTTTAATTCAAGATAGCATTTTTTTGCCATCTTTTCTGGAAATAGAGTCTGTCTTTTCTCGTGCCCCTCTATGTTCAATCCTATTACAGAATGATAGGACCCTTTGGGTTAAATGACATTAAACACCATTTATTTCCAAACCCCCTGCCGTGGGCAAAGTGTCTTTCCACCAGAACAAGTTTCCCAGGCCACATTTAGACAGGACTTGAGCATTTCCATGGGTGGGGCATACACAGCCTCTCTGGTCAACCTCTGTCTGTGCCTCACCACCCTCACTGTCAAGAATTTCTATATAATATCTCACATAAATCTACCCATCTTCAGTTTAAAGCCACTAGCCCTTGCCTCTCAACACATGTCTGTGTTATATTTCGTCTCCAGCTCTCTCCCCACTATTTCTTGGGTTACCTTGCTGTCACCCAAGAGCTGAGCAGCAACAGGAACCTCAGAACAGCATAACCAGGGTGAGCAGGGAAAGGAGTAGAGCTTTCTCTCTGAACAAGATAAAGCTGCCTCACACCCTCCCACACTGCAGCCCTCTCAGTGGCCCTGAAAGCTGAGGCCAGCTGGTGGCTACTTGGGAGGAGCTGGGTTTGCACAGCATCAGGTAGGAACTCACCAGGCAGATGGAGAGTTTGTGCTATCAAGGCACCCTCCAGCTAAGCCATAAAATCCTCCTTTTTCTCTCATTATGAAGGGCAGAATGGCTTTAAAAAGCACACAGCATGATGGAAAGGAGAGGAGTGTCTGGGCAGGTGGGCACTGCCTTGAGCAGATACAAGTTCTTTCTATGGTGCTGCATGTGGTTGATAACTCCATGCAACATAGGAAGACAGCTATGGACTCAGTATTATGTCAGATCTCTTTGCTTTCTTGGTAAAGGAAAACTCAACATTTCATACCACAGGCAATCAAACTCAGAACAGAAAAGAAAAAAAAAAAAAAAAAGGAAAAAAAAAGAGAGAGAGAGAGAAGGGAGAAGAAAAGAAAAGGAAAAAAAAAGCAGAACCTAGAGTCAAGTTCTGTAGCAGTGGAAGTTTGACTCTACAACCTTACTACCTTCACTTCCTCCTGTTAAGACATGCAAATACAGATAAAAATACTCCAATGATGCTGACAAAACCTTCACAATGCTGTATCTGGGGTGATCACATTATTCATAGGTTAGCAAGTCTTACATGAATAGCGCAGCTCATTTGGTTGATTTTTTATTCAACTTTTATACAGCGGTAGATAATGGCACAGCATGCCATAAACCCTTTAGAATTCTATTTTAATGTCTTCCCCAAATATTTCTAACTTAGCATTACAACAGTTGCTTTCAACTCTGGAGACAAATTCTTTGGAATGCATGAAGGCAAATGGGCAGAGCTCAGAAACAGCCTCAAGATAAACTAAGAAGCAAGAAAAATCCCTTTTCACACTTAAAGGCTTTGTATTCACTCAGAATTTCCAAGGATAATGATGTTTTCTCCCCTCCACCAGCACACCAGGGCCAGATCCATCTGCAGAGATGCTGTAATCCAAACCAGCTGATGTTGCAGCCTGGTGATCAGGGGAAGACACCTCGAGGTCTCTTTTCCACTCCCCCAGTCCCCACCTTATAAATCCACTGAGATGTGAAGGCACAAGATAAGGGCTTATTGGGCTTTTTAAATCAACACTTGAGGCAAATGAGAGTCTGTAAATCCCATTGTTTTGTTCTTAATGCAGGAGTATTTTCACATCCAGCACTATGTTAAATCGGAATTTAGCCTGAACTCTTCCATTCCACATCAGTGCCTTCAATCTATTAATTAGACAGGAAAAACCCTAACTATTCTCCTTTATCCAGACAAGCTGTCACTTTGAGAGATTTCTGAGCTAACTTTAAAGGGTTGCACAAAAGGCAGCTCCAAGGGAGGCTTCCTGTCTGTCTCACCAGCAGTGCCCAGTGTGTGCTCCAGACAACACCTCACACAAAAACACAGCCAAAAGCCTGAATTCCAAAAGAGCTGCCATGACCCAGTTTCATGTCAACCTTCAGGAGACCCCAATGCATCCATTATTTCTACATTTTTACTTGATGCAGAGAAATCCAACACTTTGTTTCCAACCCCAGCAAAGAGGCCAAGGCAGTTTGGGGTTACTACAAAATAATCTCCCTATTAAGTGATGGTCTGAGTTCAAAAGACATTGGTTTTAGGGCAGTTTTTCCTTTGGCTGAGTGAAGAAGGAATCATGTCTACAACACTACAAACTCTTCTGTGCCTGTTCTGCTCAAACCAGATTGCACTCAGTCTTTGGATAAATCAAGTTCTCTTCCAACTTTTCTCAGTGTAATGGAATCAAGCCCCAGAGATTTTCAGCAGACCCTGCCTGAAGATCACTTGTTTTAGACCAGGATCTCCAGAGTCAAACCATCCAAACTGTGTTTTGTCAGTTCTTATGCAGCAGCACCATCTCAGCTCTTCTGCATAACAAAGCACAGGAGCACTTTTCTATCTTGCAGGATAAGAAGGCAGATGAACAAAAAGCCTATTTAAGCAGATCATGATCAGATAGGAAGAGTTGCTCTGTATTCAGGTTTTGTTGCCAAAAGCAGCACTGTACAGTTATGAAGCAAGCTCTTCCAACTCTTTCAACCAGAAACAAGATCATTTGGATTCCATATACCATTAGCCTGAGTATTAACAATCCCAAAAGAAGCCAAAGTGGGTATAATACTTGTGGAACAGCAGTCAGGCCCATAATGTACCAATTGCTCATTCAGCATGAGATGAAAGTATTTGAGTCTTTAATGATTTGGTTATGTTAATTCCACCTTCAAAAGATCCTTAAGCTACGGGGAGGAACATGGGGTACTCACATAATGCTGCAGCTTGAATCTTTTAATCTCTGCCTTAGCACAGGCCACATATTTACCAAAATGCAGTGCCAAGTAAAAAAAAAGTTAGTTTTGAGGAAAATCTTTCCAGAAAATGTTAGTGACCTTACCATAAATATATACATTTAACAGGAAAAGCTTTGATTAAATAATTTTTTGCTCAATCAGTCCCAAGTACCCCAAATTTACACATCCACTTAAACAACAGCTTGGGTCTTTGTATCCTTATATCTCAGATCTAACAATAAACTTTCATAATTGCTTTTCCTTTTTTTACATTTGAATAGGGAAAATAATTGTCAAAATCTGAAGACTAGTTTGAATGTATTTTTTGCAGTGCTATAGGAGGATGAAATACAGAGAGGACCATGAGTTTGTTCATCTCAAAAATAACCTGCCTGTTTAAAAGCCTTCATTTACCTTGGCCACAGACCTTTTGAAGTTTCCACCACATTTTGAGTTGTTTCTTTGTCCATGTTCATTAGTTAGGAGGAGATCTCTGAGTCAGCTGAGAAAGAAAGAAAGAAAGAAAAAGAAAATGTGAGTTTCAGCTTTCTGCAAATCTGATTGTTGAACATTTCGAGCTGATTGCATTATCCCCTGGCCTAAGCTGACTAATTGCTTTGGCTCAATTGAATAATAATTGGATTGTTCCCTATAGCTGTGGTTCAATGCCACAGCATTGTGCTGTCGATTATACAGTAAAAGCCCATTAAATCCATGGCCTTGCTGTGGAGAATGGCACCTTTAAAACAGACATTTGCTTCTATTGCACATATCAATGCTAATTTTCTTCTTACTTAAATCATAGGGAAAGGGCATTAAAAATGCTACAGCAAGCTGCAGCAGTGTGAAAGAGCAGAAACTGTGCCCGAGTTTCCTTCCAAGCAACAATTACAGAGGACCCTTTTCTAAGGTTTCTAAAGGTCTCAAAATTCCAAAGAGTTTCATAATTGTGATTTAGACACTTTGCCTGGAAAATTTGTATTTAAGGAATTGTGTCCCAAAGTTTTTCCTGTTTCTTGGGACAACAGTCAAAAATCGAGGGCAGAAAGGTCTCCACAGCTTTAACTCCAGCTGATGCTTTAATGTCTACCAATTGCTTTAATGTTTCCCTGAGTTTTAGTTAGTTGGAGTTTCTTCTGTAGAATGCAGCACACCCAGAGGGTAAATTACGCTCCAGGTGAACATTGCTAACGGAGACTTTTCCATTACAAAGGTGGAGAAACTGACTTTTTTTCACATGTCAGTGATTCCAGCCATGCAGAGCCCAGGTCCCCACCAAGGTGTGGTGAGCAGCAGGGCTCTCAGGTGGGTGAGGATGAAGCACTCCTTGAGAAGATGAGCTGTAGCTCGAGTTGAAGAGCCGCATCTTTGGGTGACAATTCACAGCCCAGATTCCACAGCAAACCCACCCCTGCCCTTTCCACCCTCCTTCCACAGGTTGCTTCTCCTTACCAAGATACTCAAAATTGGGGCTGAAGCACATATTCAGCTCACAGTAGCTGGTCCTGACAAGGCAACATTAATTCTGGCAAAAAAAGAGTTCTCAAACACTGATAACTTGAATCAGAAATTTTTATAGATATCTGAGAGACAGCAGGCAGCCTGGGACAGCCTTTGTCATAAAGTTTAATATAAATTCACCTCAATAAAGTCTCTAATTTTACCATTTTTAGGAATCATCTCGAGGCAAACGTGCCTGGGTTCATTTCATGGTTCAGAAGTGTTTGCCTCTGTAATAAATGAGAACTTCAAACCCTCCTGCACCACCTGAGATGAAAACTACATCCTCTCTGAATTTCTCTTGGCTCCTGTTAGCATGCTGAGGCACAACTCTGCTTAAACCTACACCTCTTCCAAGAGCAGACACTGAAGGTCTCTGAAACCCCTGCATGGGGTGATTAATTAGATGATTATTCACACACAGAGCTTAATCCCAAACCCAGGGAGACCTGTGGGAGTTTACTGACTAACGACCTGCAAGTTGCTACCTGGAGACTCCCCAAAGATTAATTATGTGCCAGATCTGCTCAGATTATGGGCCTGATTTACAACACTGCTTGGTATTGAGCTGGCCCAACTCTTTCTGGTTTTCAGTTTAACACTAAATGTTGGTGCTGAGGGGTTCACATTGTCGTTTCAAGGAGCAATTTTGGAGAACATTCAAAGCCAACCAGCTTAGAGGCTTCCAAGGAGGAAAAAAAAAATAAAACAAGAAAATAATGTAAAGATGTTGGCTTGGTTCCTGGTGCCAGACCTGGGGGAAAGGAAGGGATTTTTATTTGATAAAAACCTTGAGTTGCAAGGATGTCAGCAATTAGAAAGGAGGCTAAGAGACACCAGCAGCTGTTCTTCCCTTCACCTCATCAAGATGCACATTTGTGATTTTTGGTATTTCAACTCCTAAAATACCTAAAGACCCTGTTCTCAGCTCCCACAGAATATGACACTTTCCCTGCTGCTCCAAGTGGACATCACTGTGGGCAGTTCCTGGCGTGGATGGGATGATGGACCTCTCAATCAAAAACCTGCATCAGTATTTTCCTTCTGCTTGCACGATGTGGCAGGAAAGGAGGTAAAGCTACCTCTGAGGGCCAAGGTAACTCACCAGGAGTCACACAAACATGGAAAGGACACAGAGAGATGGCCTGGAGTAAACCTCCTCTGATGCCTTAAGCTTTAGCTTTCATATTTTCAGATTCTGTGCTGCCCAGGGGTGCAGTTCTGAGTCTTGTATTAAGAGCTCTCTTCACAGAGCAGGGAGACAAAACAAATCCTTTTCCTGCTGAAGACCAAGGACAACTTTCAGGCCCAAAAGCACAAACAAGGGTGGACTGAAAGGAGGAACAAGAAGGATGGGACCTCACAACCTGAAGCTGTAATTGGACAATTAAACCCCAAGATGCAAATGGACCAAAACTTATAAAAGTGTGAGATCTCATGCCCAGTCAGCCATTTTGTGACCATTTTGGGTCCACCTTGGGTGTAGCCCTGGTCAGGCTCTCGTCCTGCCCAAGGTGAATCCTGGAGACCTTCCAATAAATACCTGCTTTTATTCTCTTAGCTCTGTCCAGCCTCTGTTTCAGGTCAGCTTTCCCAAGGCATCACCTCCACATGAGTTATCTTCTCATGTACAAACCACTTGAAGAGCTTTCATTAGAATATTTTTGAGGGAGTTTAACTTCCTAACTAGCCTTAATTGGGTGGATCAAGGAGCAGGATCAAGGCATTTGCTCAGAGTGGGTTCATGGCCCAGTGTGTTCTTTTTCAGCTTGTGCTTGGCTTCAGTTCACCAGCTGGGCCATAAAATCCTTGCAGAGGGAGGATCCTGATTCAGCAGTCCCTTAGGCTGGAATTTGTAGGTGAAGGTTGCCATAAGACTGTTGGGAAAGGTAAAAGAGCATCTCTAGAGCAGAGCCTGATTCACAGCTGGCACGGATTACAGCCGTCATCCTTTAGGAGTTTGCAGTAGGGAGAAATCTGGAAAGCCAGAAATAAATGTCAGGGATTTCCCTAATAATAGGGTTACTCATCAAAGCAGCACAAAGGGACTGAGCTGGCTTCCTCTCCCAGGCAGGAAAAAAATGAGAAGGAGGCAGTGAGCACACACAGGTACAAAACTGGGGCTTCACCAAAGCTGCTCTTTCCAGTTTCTGGGGGACTTGGATTTCATCAGGCCTCCACTTGCACTCTTTAACCACAGAATCCATGCCTGCAGAGCTGAGGGAGGCAAGGGGAGAACATCCAGGAGACAGATCTATCCTTATCCCCAGATAAGTCATCATCCATCTCTGGTACCAGGCAGAGGTAAAGGCCTTCCTATGGAATAAAATTTAGCCTGTGAACAGGATTCCTTTTGCTGTACAAGACAGTCATATTTGGTCTACATCCTCCCACCAGCCCCAGAAGGCACAAGACAAAACACTGACATTATTAAATAGAAGATGCTAGAGCTGTACAGTTCACATCAGATACAGCAGGCAAACAAAGGATCTCAGTGTCCTTGTTCCTCCTTTGCTCTTCAGCTTAAATTGTCCACAAACTCTTTTGGTGAGAAAGGACTGATGCTGCAGCATTATTCACTCAAGCGCTTTACATTTTCTCACACCATTTTTCAGCCTCTTTTGAGGGCAGGTCACAGGTCTGGGCAGACTGTCCTCACCCAAGAAACAGGCACCCAGCCCTGCACAGGCTTCAAGCCCAGAAATTAGAAACAGAATTGGGGAAAAGTGTCTTTCCTGGATTGTCTTGCTTATCATCTCCCCGACTTCAAAGCTCACATCTGTCTCGTGAGGTGAGGACAGTTTCTGACTTTAGTTGACCCAAATTACTTCCAGCCTTCCTCTGCAGCACACAGCAACACTGAGTCTTTGCATGGTGCCTTTGATCACTGCATCTGGGAAATGAACTGGTCTGGTGTCTCTGCAAAGAAAGCTTTACAGGCAAAGGTGTAGAGGTGAAGCCCATCTTTGAGTCAGCTGTCATTAACAAAAGGATTCTGCTTTGGAGAAGTAATAGGGGAACCTGAGCACAAAACACAATTTACAGGGAAGGTGTTGAGCTTTTGGGCACTCCTCTCACACCTAAGGGCAATTCTTCACTTCAAGGAAGAGTCATGCTTTGGTTTTGCACAAGGTGGTCCTGCAGGTAGCAGAGACCACCTTTCCTGAAGTTTTAATTTGTAAAAAATGATGCAAAGACCTACAGCCTTCCTCAGTCCTGGAATAACTTTTAACTTCCTTAGGGATGAGAGGCTGGGATATTCTTCCTTTGTATCCTGAAATCTTTCCCATCCCTCCTTGTCACAGTCCCTCAATGAACACACACTCTGTAAATGCTGAATTAACATACAGTTACCTATGAAAAATATGTTTAGAATGAGAGAATTTATGACAGGATATTTATAATTCATATTTTTCTCTCAAAATATTTTCTAGTGTACTTTGCAGTTTCATCCCTGCTGAGCAGTGGTGGCTGTACTTCAGTATCAGGATGATTTTTGGTCACCCTCTACACCTACAACTTTGCTGACTTAGCCACAATAGCAAGAAAGTAGCTGAAATTCTCAGGGATACTTGTGACTCTCACTTCTGTTATTTCAAAGAAAAAATAAACTCAAGCTAAAACACACAGCATCTCAGAAAAGGGCAAGGCCATTTTTAAACACCACAGATTAGCAGAACATAGCACAATTCAGGCTTTTGCCTATTCATAGACGTGACCCTTCTAAAAAGTGAGAAAAGGAAGAAGAGAATTTTATTTGTTTTTAAAAAAATGTTTAAACCCTTAAACAGCAGGATATTATGTACCTGCTATTAAGCTCCATCTGGCACTAACCATGCAGGCAAGTGACAAGCCAAGCCAACTTTTTTTTGGTGGGGGGAGTGGTGAGGGGTGGGGAGTGGGGGGAAAGACTGATTTTAGCAAAAGCTGTAGAACAAAAATTTGTTTGAAGTGTTTCTGCACAGCTTTTCGTCATGCACTTGCAATTTTTAAAACTATTTTAAGATATGGTGGTAAATGTGTTAAATAGGTCACTGTCTGTGTCCAGCACAGAGATAAGAGGCTGTTTATAACTCCAACTGCAGAACTTTGGCTTTTGAGCTCAACTGGTAGCTGCTTGCATGGCAGGTCCCCAGTGCTTGCCCAGAAGGCAAAATTACAATCAGAGAAAATAAATAAATCTGACTGCTCCCATGTTCAGCCTTGCTCCAGCTCACCAATATTTCTATATATGGCAGCCCTGGGGCCCTGGTGCACAGACACCACTGAGGAGCACATGATGAGTGGGAAAAGCAGCCCAAAGATGTTAAAGCATTAGGCAAGGAGGCAAACTGGCTGGTTTTCCAAGAGGATGATGAGAGATGGTAGGTGACATTTCTGCAGCTGCTCCCAGAAGTGACACGCAGTGACACAGCCTGTTGGATTCAAACAGAAGCTGCAGGAGGGGGTCTGAAGGAGAGAGACAGCCCAGAGACACATGAAGCAGCATCAGCATTGATCCAGCACTGCCAGGACAGGACAGAACTGAAGACAAGATCCATGTGACCCATAGGACCGCTGTATATAGGGACAGGCACAGCCTTGGTACCCAGCAAGGAAAATATTCTGGCCAAAGCACATGAGGGAGGAGCTGGCAGAGTGTAAATGTATTAAACAGCCCAGCACAGGGATAAAAGGCTGATTACAACCCCAACAGCAGAGCTCTAGAGCCCAAAGCCAAATTTCAGAGGGTCTGCTGTTCTGCCTAAATGCTTTTACATCCCACCGAGATTACTCCTACCTCTAAGCTGGACTAAAGCCTCACAAAGACTGTGATTGAGACTTGTAGAGAGAGGATTATAAAACAAGGTCTCTACTTTCTCTCCCCTTGTGCCTCCCAGAGGAATGATTTAAAGCAGGAGCCCTAAGTCCCGGTCTGGCCATGAAGAATCCATGGCTCTCATGGCTTTACAAACATCCAGGAGTTTGTTGTGGTTGGTACCATTTTGTCATAGGCCAGTAATGGACCATCAGCTCATCTGTGGGCTGCACTGCACCTTGTTTGCCATTCAAGAACAGAAGTTTAACCACCTCTCTGATTGCCCAGGAATTAGCTAAACCACTGCCTACTTTCTGTATGGGCCAGGTATATAAACAAATAGAAAGGGATCCAGGAGATTGTGTTGCACCAAAATTCTGAAAGCAACACAGTTTCTGGTCCAGAAATACCTCTTTTAACAAATAAATCCTGTGGGAGTTATCAGGGAGCATGGGCAGAAATACTTCAGACACTGAAAATGAAAAGTTGCAGCTGATGGCTGAAATAAGCTTGTGAGATGTTTCAGAGAAGCAGGAGAGCAAAGGATGTGGTGACTATGCAGGAACAAGGAATTAGAGCCATAAATCCTGGCATCACATGCAGCCCTCCCTGACACAAAAATATTACAAAAAAAACCCACCAAAATTAAGGCCTGTGGGTGGTGACTGCTGTTCTGGATCTTCACATTTCTGCTGCTCTCTGCCCTTTCGTTCCTGCTTTTGGGCACAGCAAAAGAAGCGTGGAAACAAATCAAGAATCAGTCATACACAGGAGGAGAAAAATCTCAGACAGCAGCTCACAGGAAGCAGAACATATGTTTACTGTCATCTTCCTCCCCGCATTTGAAAAGCCACCTCACTTCCAAGGGGGAGAAAAATCCTTCTGCTGAGTCCCTCGGAAGGGAGGAGAGCACCTCATCAGCTGGCTGCTGGCTCAGCTCTCAGCGGTGGCTCATTTTCCTTCTGTGCCACCCTCCCCGGTGCCCTGATGGAGCCTGTGATTAATTCAGCTCTTTACTCCAGTTTAATGCTGTTCCACAGTCGTTCTGTGGATGCCGTTTCTCTCCCATGGCAGACGGCATCGTGCCTGTGGGTTGTTGTTTCAGACTGATGGCTCGTTGTGCTGTCAATCACTGAAACATCTCCTGCACAATCCTCATCCTGCTCCTGGGCAGGGGATGGCTCTGTCCCTGTTGTACACGAGGGTCAAGAGCCCGTCAGAGGGGTGGGACTGATCCAGGCTGGTGCAGGGATATGGGGCAACACAGCTTCCTAAACCCAGAGCCAGAGCACAGCCTGCAAACACCAACCCAGCTGCACATCGCTGCCTGGGGAGGGAGAGGAAGGGGAAGGAGGAATGAAGAGCAGAAGTAACAATTTTCACTTCTGACACTCTCATTTAGGCACAGACTGCTCTATAATCTCTTTATTCCACAATCAAAGGTTATCAACAACCCTCAATTTACCCCGCAGGGGTGACCTCTCCTACCCAAGCCCAGTGCAGGCATCCAGGTCATTTGCCACTACTGGGAGACCACGAGGTTGTTCATCTCCCACATGGAATTCATTACAGGCTGCAGGACCAGGAGGATTAAAACTGGACCATGCACAAACTTTAAGCAAATGACAAATTGCAGTTCTGAGGGTCCTGTGCATAGCACAGCACTAGATACACAAAGCAAGGAGCACTTTTATGTACTTAATTCCTTCTTCAAAAGTATAATAAAGAGACTGTGTATATTTCCACCACTTGATTCTCTGGTTCATTTATTCCCAAAAAGTTCCCTTGGCTCCAAGATGAAGTTATCTGTGGAACCGATTATCTGTATCTGACAGCAGCACAAAAAACAGAAGCATAAAACCCTAAAGTGATTCAAAAATAGGCAAATATTAAGTCAAATTTTTAAAAATCAAACTTATAATATTGCATATCAAGATGAGGGTTACCCTGTTCACTGTCACACACCAGTCACCTCAGAGAAGAACTGACTCCCATGAATGAAAGGAGACAATCCTTCCAAGGAGCCCAACCTTTCCCAAATACAGTCCGTCCATCCATGTTTTCTCCTGTCTACTCCAAAGAGAATGGAGGTTTCAGTTTTCAGGTGAGTAGTTTTTACTTCATATTCTGGATACTGTTGTCTCCTGGACTGTCCCATTTAGCAGCTCCACAGCATTGCCACGGTCATTTCTGTGTGAAATCAGAGCAGAAAGCACAAGGAACATTCAGCATCACCAGGATTACACAAACTTTCACACCTGGAAACTTATCTCAGCTGGGATATGAACAACAGGGTCATCTGGACATCTTTTCTGTTGTTGCAGGAAGATTTCATGGCATTTCTTCTATTACAAGCTTAAATTGAACAGGTGCCTAAAAGATTTTCAGAGAGAGCAAGTAAAAAAAAAAAAACCACCACCTCGAGGTGACAAATTAATGAGAGTATATGGAACAGAAAGAAAAACAATGTTTAATGAGTTGTTATGGGACACAGTGTTTTGCAGAACATCCATGGCCACATGGTAACTATGACGTGTCAGAGCCAACACATTCACTTGTTATGGAGGTTTGGCTTCCATCTTCCAGAAAGATGGAAGGTGTTCTCTTGGAAGGACCATTGCTAGGATATGAAAGCTTGCTAATTGTTATAACTCACCAAGAGAGACTATTTAGTAGTGTTAAGTGGTATTTATACATTTATTTCTGAACTATTCTCTTTCATCTCATGATTTCTATTATTTCCATAGTATCCAGAAGGAAATCTGTTTTATCAATTTTTTCAGAGAGGGCAAGCATGCCTGACTTTCTACTATCACATACACAACCACACATGCTTCCTTTCTGCTCAGAAAAGCAATCACAGTGGCCAGGATCACGCTTCTGCCTTTGGCATCATATAAAATCTTCATATTTCTGGGGTTTGTTATTCAGTCCTTGACCTCTCCTTAATTTGGACTTTAAAAAATAAGTTGGCAGTCACGGATTGTTTGATGGCTTTTCTCTCCCACACAAGTTTAGAGAGTTTATATTTTTTTATTATTATTGGTTTTTTTACCCCAGTGGAAGGCAGGGGAGTTACTAGGAAGAAAAAGCAAAAGGCTTTTCCTGTTATGTTTTTGCTTTAGTTAATAAAAATCTTGGAGCTTTATTGTTACTATATTTGATAAAAGATAAACAGGAACATAAACCAGTAACCATCTGGAATGAAAAGAACCCTTCCGGTTCCAAGAGGGAACATGATATCCTTCTTTGTGTCCTTAGATCCTGTCAAGAGCATAACTAGACACACACCACATCTGCATCTCTGTTATGTGCCACCATAATTCTGGGACAGAGCAAAATTTACTTTTTCTCCCACCCTCCATTTCTCCTTCATCCCCAGGAATGAATCAGACAGCAGCAAACCCATCTGCACAAACTCCTCCATGTGACAAGTCACCACTAAAATGTTTTCTGGCCTTCCCCTTGCTCCTGCATTCCCACCACACATCCCTGACCCCATCCCACCCCTTGCACTGTAGGTCTGCACTGCATTTGTGGAAGTTTGCATCACATAAAGGGTCCAGCATGCCTCGACAGCTGCTTGAAGTTGTCTGAGTTTTCCACACACCAGGTTTTCCATGCAGGAATGTTCTGGACAACATTAGTGCAATAAAGGGCATTCCAGGTGCGTGTCCTTTCACCTTCTCTCTCTAGAATGACCTGGAATTAATGAGAACAGGAAATATTCTGGGTTTGATAAAAGGATCTGCACCCCAAGCCAACAACCTGTCTCCTAGTAGGGTGATATACCCAGAATCAATTTTGCATTGTAAGGTCCAAACCACTGAAACAAACATAAAAACAGTCAAGGAACTGGATTTTAAAAAAGACTATACTCTGTACAGGCCAAGAAATCCTTAATGCTTGGTGTTATACTTTATAAAATCACTTTAGTCCAAGGCTCACTTAGTGATTACAGCCCCATTTCAGGCCCAGATACCCAAGTGAAGCTCTGATGGAAGCTTTGGAAAAGGCCTTTTAGCCACAGACAGGGAGATCAATCTGTTTAGTCTCAAAAGGCAGTGGGTGGGAGGCAACTCGATTGCAGTGTCTTCACATGGAGAAGATAAGGAGCTCTAAAAGGGATTCTTAGTCTAGGAGAGCAGCTTAACAAAGTGCTCCTGGCTAGAAGCTGAATCCAGACCAGTTCCAATTAGAAATGGGACACTTAAAAAAAGGAATTAAAAAAAAAAAAAAAAGAAAAAAGGTCACCTTTTTTAAGTGGTTGTGACCTCTGGGACAGTCTACTTGGAAAAGAATCTCCAAACCAAGACTGGAGACTTTCTGGCAGTTGCCTTTTTGTCACCCCTTAAGGAGCTCAAAAGGGAAAGCCAGTTAAAATTTATCAAAATTTCATCTACCAGTTGCTTCTGAGCTTATCTAATCCCCCAGAATACCTCAATTAAAAAAAAAAAAAAGGAAAAAAAAAGAAAACATTAAATAATCCTTGTTAACAATAATAGTGCAGTTTTATTTTGCATAGTCCACATTTACTTGGACTTTAGCAGCATTTGTGCTTCTATCAAAGCTATCCTTGAAATGAAGAGACCACCCAAAAGAGCCAGTCCAGTGCCTGTTTCACTGTATTAATACCTTATCCCAGCTGGTTCTTGCCTGCTGTCATCCCTTTTCGTGTACATTCAAACTGGAAAAGAAGCTGATTTTGAAAAAAAAAAAAAGCAAAGCATTTATAGCCTACTGCAATTCTGTCCTGCTCCCACCACCCCACAGGCAGGAAGGGCAAAAGAGGGTTAGCTAAATGCATGCACAATGCACAGATTTGCATTTCACTCCTTTTATGCCCTTTCATAGAATCATAGGATCACCAAGCTTGGAAAAGATCTCTAAGATCGTCAAATCCAAGCACCAACCCAACACTGACATGTTCACCCCTAAGCCTTGACCCTAAGCACCACATCCACACATTTTTTGAACAATTCCAGGGATGCTGATCCCTTGAACAGCCTGTTCCAATGCCTGACAACCCTTTCAGTGAAGAAATTCTTCCTAATATCCAGTCTGAATCTGCCCTGCAATAACTTTAAGCCATTTCCTCTTGTCCTATCACTTGTTACCTGGGAGTAGAGACCAATGTCCTCCCTGGCTACAGCCTCATTTCAGGGAGGTGTAGAGTGATGAAATCTCTTCTCAGCCTCCTTTTCTCCAGGCTGAGCCCACCCCCAGTTCCCTCAGCTGCTCCTGATGGGATTTCTGCTCCAGAACCTTCCCCACTCATTTCTTCTGTTCAGTAGTGAGCACTGCTGGCTTTCCACATACCAGCATCACTCAGTATAGAGAGAGATGGTGCCACCACTCACAGGTCTTTGAAAGCTCTGTGTGACCCAGAGGGGTTCAGCAGGAACCAACAGAGCTGCAAGGCTTTTTCACCTGGCACATTCCTTCTGTGTGCTGGAAAGAAAATTGTACCATGAGAAAATGATACCCAGAGAAACAAAATGTCTGAAAGAATCACAGAATTGTTTCAGCTTTAAGGGGATTTAAAGACCACCTACTTCCAACTCCCCTGCCATCAAGAGGGACAGCTTCCACCAGAGCAGGTTGCTCCGAGCCCCATCCAACCTGGCCTGGAACACTCCCAGGGATGGGGCATCCATAGCTGCTCTGGGCAACCTGGGCAAGCAACTGGGCAAACAACTCCAAAAATATGAATGACAGGAGGACACAAGGTATCTGATACAACTGGTTCTCTTTCTGCAAGGGTTTCAAAGGGAGCAGTTTGGTGGCTGACCAGTGTCAGCTCCCATTAGTGAATCTGAAGCACAAGGCTGTTTGATTTATTTATCAAAGCTTTTATTTTCAAAGGAGTTTAAAGGGAACCTGGTCATCTGGGAGGGGAGGAAGAGAGCACAGAAAGTTGTAGCACAAAGAGCTCACATCTAGAAAGGCCTTTCAAAATTTGAATTTTCATGAAAGATTTCTTTAAGAAATCCCCAAAAGCTTCCACTGAAGCAGTTACACACTTCCCTGCCCAACTCCTGGCAAGAAGCACAAACACCAAGGTGTAGAGGGATTTGTGTGCCCATGCAACACCTGCAAGCAATGCAGAAGGCTTTATCCATGGAGCACTTTCCTGTGGTTTCAACCTTGCAGCCCTTCCTTGCTTGCTCCTCTGTCTTTTCATGGGAGAGCACATACCTACATGGGGGGGAAAAATCAACTTTAAATATCACACTGTAGTCTGGAGAACACAGAGCACAGTTTTCCATCCCAGGCAGCCTCTACTGGCAAACAGACTTCCTCAGGAGTTTGTGGAGAAGAGCCACAGGTGACAGCAGCCACCCTCGGGGGGGAAGGTGGCCCTGCTGTCACTTGGTCCCTGGGCTGGAGCTCCATTTCTCTTCTCGGCTGCAGGGAACTTCTCCAACAGAGCCGCAGCTGCTGAAACAAGCACGGGATGAAGCCTTTTGTATTCTGAACGATTTGCTGCCCTCTGTAGTCCAAGCAGAGCTTTATTCAATCCACTGCTGCTTTTAGCTGAATTTCTCCCGCAGCCCTTGGAAGTGAAAGCCCGAGGTGATGTGAGAAGGAGATGATGGGTCCAGCTGGACAAACAACAGAGTTACTCTGCCAAGTGTGAATACTCACATTTGGGGCAGTCATCCCAAGGGTTTCCCATCCCCAAGGAAGCCCTGCCTGAGAGTCAATCATCAAACTTCACCAAACAGGCACCACCCTGCAGTAGTAAAGGGGACAGGCATGGCTTGAGGCAATACCTGTCTTGCTGTTCTTGGTGGCTCTGCTGTGTCTCCAAGCTATAAAAATTCAAAGCTGGAATAGAAATCTGCAAAGTCCGTGTGAAGCTGAAAAACAACCCCACAACAGTCTGAGCAGAGAGCCCCAGAGAGACACGACCCCTCAGCACACTGTAACACACTTGCTGATAAAATATTTCACTGGCCAAGCTCCTGCTGCCCAACTGCACCTTTCAATCCTGAGAGTTAAGCAGGAAAAGGGGGCTCAGCCCATTGCCAGGCTCTGCAGAAAGATGATCTCAAGGGGACTGAGAAGGGTTTGGATTTGGAGACCAGAGGGGCTGAACCCCAGGGAACCACTGTCCAGCTCAGGCACAACACAGAAATAGATGGCTGGGAGTAAATTCAGGAGATCAAGGACCTCTTCACCTCAAATGGCACTAGTATTTAATTTATGAAAGACAGAATACAGCTCAAAACAAACTAAAGCTTCTATTTTCACAGCCCTGCTATCCTGAAAAAAAATTCCCCCCCTTCCCTCCCAACCCACTGCCTCTATTAGAACGAACCACAAAGCTTCCAACGGGGAAAAAAAGCGCTTTCACTGCAAACCGGGGAAGTTTGCAGCCAGTTTTTTCCCCAAAGAAAACAGTTTCTGCTTTTCAGCCTTCCCCAGTTACGCTGGCTCAACACATCTCTCAGTGTCAGGTGCTCTGGGTTTAGGGTAACCTAAATAGAGTCTGCAGGTGGATGCAGCCCTCCAGTGGTGAGGAGAAAGACACGCAGATACAAATTTTTCACGTGTGTGGATAGAGACAGAGTTACCACAACGGGCAAAGAATTCTTCTCTCTCTTGGTGGGTTTTGGGGGTTCCGATGCACAGAAAAATGTAAATTCAGACCCAGCTGCAGCTCAGGACATCACTGCCAATTGACTCTAATTGCAATCGGTCTCCCATCACCTTTGCAATGAAACAGAGCCAATATTGATGGTCAGACAACAGATCTGGGACACCACGGCCATCGAGGGGTCAGGGAAGGTCATCATTCCCTTACTGCAGGGTCTAATTCTTACCTGCACAATGTAGGGATCATCTGCTGCTTCTTCAGGTCCTTCAAGAAGTGAAGGGGATGGAGAGCAAGAGCCCAGAAAATACAACTTCATTCACACCTTTTGGCTCTGGCCACTGCTGTTTCACTTGGAGTGAACACCTGGGCAGAGCCTGGGTCATGATCCCATCCATCTTCTAACCACCAGACCAAGAAGGGACTTGTCCCTTGTAAATTGGAGCAGCTCCTTGCATTTTGTCCTGCTCACAGCAGAGCTCAGTGAACAACACACTATCCATACAGCTTCTGAGGAGAGTTTACACCAAACTAGCAAGATCTGGATCCTCTGGGGCAGCCAAAAGCTAAGGAAAAACTCAGGATGAGGTTGCAAAGAGGTGCAGAAGCAGCCTTGTTTGGGGAAGGGCTGTCCATGGGTGACAGGGTCCCTTGAGTCCTGACCCAGCCAGTGCCCACCTGTGCACCCACACCTGAGCTCCCCTCAGCTGCTCTGCCCGCCTGCCTTTCCACACAGCTCCAGGACAGCAATTTTCCAGCAATCCTTCGATGTAGCAGTGCCATCTTCAGGCACAAACCCTGCCCTGCACGGCCGGGGAGCAGCGACCTGCCCGGGGAGGAAGGGACAAGGTGTCTGTCCTACAGGGCAGGCTCAGTGCCAGGGTACCAGCGTTTGATGTATCAGTGCCATGTGTTATCTGCAGCTTGCCCTCAACTTTCCAGGTGATCCCAGCCTTGAGAACTGCAAATGCAAGATCCAGGTGGGCTTTTTCAGCCTCCTGACAAACCTCCCTTCCAACAATGATGTTTTATCCCAAGTGGAGCCAGAGCAGACATCCCTGAGCCAGCCCCTCAGCCTCATTTCCCAAAACACAAACTGTCTGTGAGGTTTTTAATCTTTTTTTCTTCCCGTTAGAGCTGAGATTAATGCACAGGAGTTGTGATTCTGTGTTCGGACTCAGTGTTTATTAATCTTTATCTATATTACAATCTCACGAGCTGTGAGCTCTAACCAACAAGGTAGAAAATGGAGGTGTCTCTGACTCTTTCCAAGGTTGTTTAAGCATAAACTATCCAGTAACAAGATGACACCTATATTATTTATACTTTTAACCCAATAATAACCACCCAAGGCCCCCAGTGTGGATCTTTTTCACACAATTAGAAAAAAAACCCACCCAAAATCATGAAGAAGAAGGTGAAGAAGATGGACTTAAACAATGCCTTAAATCCTCCATCTTGTCCTACATACATTACTGTAGCCGAAACCCTCAAAATCTGTTTCCAGGGTTTCAACAACTACCAGGTAAAACAATTCCAGGAGAAGAGTGACTCCTTGATAAAAAGTGGAAGACTTTTGGAAATTGAGAACTTCCAGCCTAGGTGTCTTGTCCTAATTCAGGTGTTCCCAAACCAGTCTCTCCATTCTGCAAACCATCTGTCTGAGCAGCAGCCAGACACAATCTCTGGCTCACCCTCCAGGGCAGCCTTCATCAAAGCTGTCTGCATCAAAGCTGTGCCCCTAAAGGGTCCTAAGGTGCCCATTAGCTTTTGACCCAAAATTTTGCAGAAAAATAGCTATTTACACTAATGCTGTAAGCAGGTGACCCATCTCATTGGGATCATCAGGAACAGCACTCTGATTCCATTACCAAAAGATGGGATATCTTTGTGGGATATCACACTCTGCACCTGGCCATGCAGGACCTGCATTAATTAATAATAATTAATTTATAATACCTGTTAACATAGTGCAGGACCTTATAGCATTGTCACAGCGGGTGCATTCACAGAGTCCCATCCTGCAATTCCATCTGCCTACAAAATCCCAGTGTTTCTCTGGATAACCACCTCGAGATGCCACCCCTGCCTGCACTAGAGAGCTCTGGGAGAGACCCTGCCTGCCTGGGGCATGGTGCATCAAGCCTTTTGGAATGCTTTCTGTTTATGGGATGGATGATCCCAGTGGGGACAGGTTAAAAAACTCCTGTGGCTCCCCCCAGCATCCCAGCAAGGGCTGTGGGCTTGTTAGATGTCCAGACTGTGCTGGGCTGCCCTACCTTGGCACTGCCAGCCCAGATTCATGGAGCAGCTGGCACAGGACCCAGGGAACCATGGAATGGCTCAGCACAGCTAAAATATCTGCATGGCCCTGAGCCTCAGACATAGGAGAGCAATTGCAGCTTCCCCACTATGAACAGGGGAGTCTGGTACCCAACAGAGAGAAAGAATTTCTCCTTTCCAGCCATTCTTCCTCTCCCTTAACAGCAGAGGTTGCACACAAACCTCTTTGCAGCAAACTGGCATTGATTTCCACTGAGCAGTTCATGCCACGAGAAAAGACTCCTCCAACCAGTAAGAGCCACAATTTGGCACCACTCAGCCCAACTGGGGACAATTTCCCATCAGGGTCACATCAGCCTGCAGGCAGCAAGGCAGAGCAGACCTCCCCACTGCACCAGGAGGGCTGGGAGGCTGCAGGGCTCTGCACAGCACTGCAGCCAGGAGCTCAAAGCATCACCTGGTTTGGCCATCAGCACTGCTTGTCTTGGGGCATGAATTAATTAAAGCCCTGAAATGCACTGAGGGTGGGATGTAATGAGGAGTTACTGCTCTGGGCTGGGTTCCCTGGCTCCTGTGCCAGCTGCTCCATGGATCTGGGCTGGCACTGAGTAGGGCAGCCCAGCAGCTTCTTCAATTCAAAGTGGCTGTAAAGAGCTAAAAAGAAAATAGAGATGAGTGCAGAGCAAGCCCACAATGGTCTGGCCATGGTATTTTCACCATCTGCTTAAGCAGCACAGGAATTGGCACAGAGGAGCCCACCTTATGTCTGCAGCTGAATTTGCTTTGTGGCAGGATGACCCACATGATTTTGAAAAGATCCATAGTGGGAAAGTGTTTGCCTGTGTTGGACAACCCTGCGCCTCTGTTCTGGGAGGAGGGAAGCTGCTCCAATGCCTTTTGTTTCCACACTAAAGCAGTTCTCCCCACAACTGGACCAAGGAAGCCTCAGCAGATCTTACCAGTGTGGTGAATCCTCAGAGTTGGTGGCTCCTACCAAGGATCCAGGAGGAATTTTGGGCATTTGAACATGATTCTCTATTCCAGGGCTATGTCACCCCAGAGACCCTTGGTCATTCACACAAAATATGGGGGAAAAAAAACCAGGCTAAAATTGCAGATATGGAGCAAGCTTACTCCTCTAAGTCATGGCCATGTCTAGGTATTGCTTTTTGGTTAAAAAGAAGAGCTGTTCAGAGACAGGTAAAGGACTGTGTGTGATAAGGACACTCCAGGATTTGAGTGGTGGCTGCTAATCCTGGCAGCACCACATCCACATGAGGGGGGCTCAGGAGCACTGGTTTCAGAGCTGTCCTCACATTGAAACATCCAGCTGTTGTCTCCTGATGCAACACCTTCAGAGGAGGTGACTGATGTGCTGCTGTACCTATGGCACCTGGTTGGGATGTTCAGTCTTTACAAAACTTGGACCTGTAGCCCAGGTGGTACCCAAGTCCTGGTTGGAGATGGGAGCACCTGGCCCTGGAAGATGTTTCCTTGTGACTGCCTCAAGAGGCTCCTGCCCACAGGGGAAAGCCCATTCTTTTGTAAATATTTCTCCTTTTCAGTATCTCTTAAATATGTTTAGTGTTTCACTTCAGCTTCTTCAAAAAAAGAATCCTAAAGAAAATTCCCGAGGATAAGGAAGATGGTGATTTTTCCGTCATGATCGGGATTTTTAGTAAAAAATCCCATTTTTCTGAATAGCTCCAAAAGCTAACTATTTTAACTTTGACCCTTTGGCAGCATCTGGAACATGCCCTGCAGAACATCATTAGAAAAATTATTCCTGGCAGATTTTAAATAAAATACATAAACAAGGAAAAGAAGAAGGGTCTTTGCAAGTCCATAGGCAAGTTGGGATGCAAACAATGGGATCAGGACAGGACAAGTGAATGACAGAGGAGTTACCCCAGGTTTGCCCTCTGATCCAGGTCCCTCAGAGAATCTGTGGTTATAAGTTTTTTGAGGGATTGATGGAGTTAGAATCTTTTCTTTAGAAACATTACAGGTGAACTTGTAAACCAAACAACATACAATCAAAAAGAGTCCATCTGATTCAATAGAAATAGATCTTTATTAATAACATGCACATCATACGTATATTTAAAATACATATACATTTTTTTTCTACTATTCACTTTAGAAAACAATTTCATAAAAACCTTCAATCAGGTCCCAGGTAATTTTAAACATTAAAAAGCCTTTTTATTATTATTATTTGTTACAGAACCAGTAGGTATTATTCCAGTTACTCGGCATATAACCACCATGTATTTAACATAACGCAGGCTCATGCATTTCAATAGAAATAGGTGTTCCCTTCTCTGCTTTGTCAATCATATCAAATACATGATGATATACTTGACAACACCTGCCACAGTTGTTATATGCAGCTGTGATTCCCTCCTGGGAGCCTTCTACAGGTGATGTTTAAAATCTGGAGACAACTTTTTTACAACTTTCTGAGTTCCTGCCCAGGGCTCCTGGTGCTGCAGGCAGCCCGGACCCCAGCTGTGGCAGAAACCAGAAAAACAGAATTTCATGAATGTCAGAGAGGAAAGCAATCTGAAAAAAAGAAAAGAGGGAATTGGCAAATCCCCTCTGTGCTCATGGCAAACTGAGGTCAGGGCTGGGTTTCCCAAGGTCCTGCCAGGTACCAAATCAGATCTGCAGAGAGTGCACAGAGACACCAGCGAGAGACGGTTTGCGGATGTACAGAACGTTTACAAAGGCTCGCACAAGGGTGGGACTTTAAGGCACAATAGTCCATACACTCAACACATTCATTGAAAAACAGGAGTTCAATTTACAGTGCAATAGAGATGTATCCAAGAGCTCAAGCAGCAGCTCGGTGGTCACTGATAACGCGGCGGTCGAGGGGGATCTGCGGCGGGCGCAGCCCCAGCCCTGCACAAGCTCATGCACATGCTGAGCATCAAGCACACCAGGAGCCTCCCGAGCTCCAGAGACAGGGTCTGTGCCAGGAAATGGGGTGACAGCTCGAGCATTTACAGGATCAGGGCTCTAATGTTGCAGAACCGTGGAATCATGGAATGGTTTGAGTTGGAAGAGACCTGAAAGACCGTCTGGTTCCAACCCTCCTGCCGCGGGTGGGGACACCTTCACTAGAGCAGGTTGCTCAAACTCAGAGTCGGGGTTCTGCACCAGACCCCAACCACACCCACACTCTGGCCCCCACGAGGCCACCCCTGTGCCCCTTTCACCAGCATATCCAACCAGAAAAGCAGCACAAAGAAAACTCAACTCATAGAAACACTAATTATAGCCAAGTGTGCTGCTATTCCCAGGTGAAAATGAATTGTCCTAAGCCAGACATTTTCAAAATGATCAGCTCTCCTCACCAAGTCTGTCCTTGTTACCCAGCTCGTCTATATTCTCTCCGATGAATATTCTATCTCCAAGGCAACTGAGTCAAAGGGAAGCAAGGACTTTCTTTACATCCAGTGCAAACATAGCCCATACGTGGGAGTTCCTAATGCAGTCATAATAGAACATATATATATATATATCAATCTATCTCACTGAAAGTTGACCACCTACAGACAGATTCTCACATCAAAAGCCAGAAGAGCTGAACTGTAGCTACAAACCCAAAAGAGAAAAATCACTGTATGTAGCTGTGTTAAAATGCTGGTACCCAGTAACTTGGCAACTAAATGTTAAAATCAATAAATGTAATTCAAAATGTGTCAAATTAAATATTTCAGGAGTTACTTGCAATTTTATTGCACATTTGTACCTCTTTATCACCCCATAAACTATTTTTAAGCACTGAAGTCAAATTTTTCTGACCCATTTGCATCAGCACCAATCACTGAGCAAAGCAAAATGCAGTAAAAACTGAAGCAGACTTAAAGCATATAGAACAGCGAAACTTTGATTCAATTTCATAACAAAAAGTCAGCCATTAAAAAACCCAATTTGTTCTCTAGAAAGAAATAATCCACTTTACCGGCTCCTGGAGCAAGTAAAAATTAAAAAAAAAAAAAAGGAGACAATGGGTTTTGTTCAAGAAAACAGCACATGAGAAAAACATGAATAAATTATCATCCTCTTTCCTAGGTAGCCCAAGGAGCTTTGTGACCTGATGCAGATTTTTGTCTGTTATATCTGTTCAGTTATCACAATGCCCTCACAGAGAAGCTTTCAATAGGCAAGAAAGCATCTGCCTCTTTCAGCAGGCAAAGAACCTCTTCAAAGGTGAATCTGACTGGGCCAATTTTTTTTGTTCAGGTGAGGTTAAAGGCTTTGATCCTACTGAGCTTTTTTCATTTCATTGAAACGTTTCTAATTTTAAGTTAAAAGCTGTGTTTATTCAAGCCAGAACCATCCTATGAATGTAAAAAGTCAGTCAGCGAGAGAAAAGAAGCATTTAAGCATTTCCTGCACTTGCTAGATCATTATGAAATCAGGTGAAAATGGGCATGAAGAGGAAAAAAAAAAAAGGCATAAATCAGACCACTTCAGAGTGGAAAATTACATGGTTTGATAAATGAGAAGACAGGAGCAATTTTCCTTCAGCATTCTCCCAGCCCTGGGGTGGCACGAGGCGTTCCCAGTGCTGCAGAGGCCAGAGAGCTCCTGGGGGATAATGGCACCTCTCACAATAGCAAATGGGCTTCTCTGCCAGCTCTTACTGGTGGTACTGGGGCAGCAGCCTGGGCTCTCCCAGCCCCCTGTTGAATCAGGCATGGCCCCTTTCCAAAAAAAATTTCTCAAACTGGAGATTTCTCAAACCGCATTGAAACCATTTCTCAAATCATGCAACTGGATCAGCTGCATGATTTTGTGCTGCCAGGGGCAGCAGGAATCAAACCACACACAACCAGAAAGCTCTGAGGCTGAACCGCACTGGCTGAGGATTGAAAGACACCCTTTTCTAAGAGATAAGTAAATATGGCTTGTCTCAAAGCAAAAACAGAAACCTGAACATTCACCATGACTAACAGCACCTCCCAAACAGCACTGCCCTGTTTTTTCAGCCTTCCCACAGTATCTGAGATGTTTATATTCTCCAGTTTGCAGGTTATCCTTGTTTTGAATTACACTGCTGACATTTAAAAAAAAAAAAAAATCTGGATTTTTCTGCTTCCTTCTGTCTCCTAAACCTGTACTGACTTCTAACTACTGATACCAGAGTTAACTTTGTTCTTCACACCTTTTTGCTTTTGTCTTTCTGCCTTTTCTCCAGCTCTAACACGTGTCTGGGAGCTGTGACGATGTGTGACACACACGACCAGGATGCTCTGAGCAGGGTGACAGGAGGAATCTGACACAAAAAAGCGCGTTCCTGGCAAGCCACAGTATTCATTCACACTATAAAATGCTTCAGAAACAGCATCAACCACATCTGCAAGAGCAAAGCCTTTCAAAATAAATAAAAAATTAGGTTCTTAGATATATATATATAGATAGATAAATATATATATCTCGGCCTGCAGCTGAGTGTGCGCTATTATTTACTTTGCTTTAAAGCTTTAAAGTGGTGACAGCCAGCGAGGCAAAGCCGTTTTCTTTGCTGCAAGCCAACAGACCTGTAGGACTTTGACAGGCTTTGAACCATCTCGTGTGTTTGTTCAGCAGTTCTGGGATGCAGGTCCCCCTGGGGAGCTGCGGTGTGTCACTAACAGCTAATTTACAGGCTCGTTAATCACATTCCCTCGGATTATAGTGCAATCTTTGCTTCTGACCCCATTGCTGGAGCATCATCTTTCCCCTAATGTTACTCTTTGGTATTTTCATGACGTAGCTTTGGCAGCTATGAAACTTTCCTCTTGTAGCCATTCCGTTTGCTGAACACCCCACATTGCCATAGCTTGTGAAATATATCTATTTACATATTTTAAAGTTAATTCCCAGTCTGAAATTAGACATTTCACTTAACCTGAAACATTATTACTAATGCTGAGCAGTTTCATCAGGAGAGCCTCTGAGGTCTCACCAACATCTGTCAGATACATTCATTCTCTATCTATGAGAGTTATCATTGTTTTCCTGCCTTTTATAGTCCACATAAAAAGAAATTGCTGTCTATTCCCTAGCACCAATGTGAACCTCGGGCCAAACAGCAAATTAGCATGCAAAGAAGTATCAGGGAAACAGCAAGGGAAAGAGGCAAATGAAGTTAAGGAAACACCGATGATGGGCTGAAGAAACAATCCTTCCTGTGAGTCATTCTGGTTCATATTAAAATAGCAAAGTAGATACCAGCTAAGAGATAATATAAGTAAAAGATGAATGCAATCATTTTTTTAAAAAAAAAAACAACCCACAAACAGTTGCAAATCTCAGTATAGAGCGTCTGTAAGTAGCAAGCGAGTTCAGTCTCTGAAAATCCTAAGCTAAAGACTGATTCCTTTGGCACTGACTCCTTCACGGTCAAAGCAATTCCCAAAGAAACTTTCTGTCTACACTTTTACAGCAGACAACTCGTGTTTTACTCCTCACTGTTAGACTACTCCACTGCTTCGGGGGCTCCCCTTGCACCGGGGCTGGCGTGATTTAACTGCGAAAGTGATTTGGAGCATCCGTATCTACACACAGGCAACTTTAAGTGCAGCTTTGTTTCTACAAACCGCCTTGCACTCAGTCTCTGCAGGTTTAGGACCTCCGTATTACACCTCTCTGTGTGTCACACAAGGTGCTCCACACCGGGGGTTAACAGCGGGGGCTGCAGAGCATCATCCAAAGCACCTTCCACTCAGCTCCCCATCTGCAATTAGCGCCTCACCTCAACACCTCAACAAAGCAGTCCAAGCACTCAGAAACGAACATCAGTGGGTCTAACAGCTACTTTAATTCATTTTATAGATAAGCAACTGAGAGTTTTGCTCCAGGTGGCTGCCCGTGTAGCCCATCCCGTAGACGGCGTTCTCTGCAGAGTAAGGCACGATGCGATACGAGTGCAGCTCTTCATAATAGAGCGACTGGGAACAGCACTCCTGCACCATGAACTTCAGCCGTTTTCGTGCGTCAGAGTAGGCAGTCCTATAGCACGGAGCCTCCTTAAAGTATTCATAGCTCTCCCTCTCTGTCTCTAGGTGGATCTTCCTCAACAGATTGTTAATTAATACAGACCTACGGAGATAGGCTTCGGGGTCGTCCAGGAAGCGGAGTTTCTGGAGGGATAGTTTTAAGATACAAGTCCGGTCCTCTGGTAGTATCAGGTGCTGGGGAGTTAAATGGATGGGTCTTTAGCATCCAGGAATGAAACTGGGGGGAGGGCGGGGTGTGGAGAGAGAGAGGTACTCACTTTTGGACAATACTCATGGTAATCTTGATGTAAATGTTCTTCTTCTGCATATTTTCTCTTAAAGTAGGCTACTTTCGACGTCGTTAATGTCTTTGGTAGGCCCCGATCAGATCAGCTCTGCACAAAAGAGAGAAAAGAAGGTCAGTAGTGCTTGCTGCCAGGGTGGCTGCAATATCACAGTCTGGGTTGTGCAGGGGAAGGAAGGATCCAGAGGGAGAGTGCAGCCAGGACAACACTCAGCCTCAGCCTGCAGCCCTCAACCCTCTGGAAAAACAGTTGAGAGGTTGGCAAATGTGAAACTGTCTCTGAAACAGCCACCCTGAGGCTTTCCAGAACAGCAAGACCCTCTCCCCTCTCTGGAGTGACCACCACAGCCCTGGGCACAGGCAGGATCTCCTGGTCCTACAGCTGAGCAGGGTGTCAGGGCCAGCCACAGCCCCACAGACCAGGCAGGAGGTGGCCTAGAAGGGAATGTCACCATGAACTGCAGCAGGGACCAGGATGGGGCCACCTGGGTTCAGGACAGGGAACCCTGTGCCCTGCTGTGGGCTGTGTGAGCCGAGGATTGCGTTCTGATTTCCACACATCATGCTGAGCTCCCTGGCTTCCCTGGCAAACCAATGCAGAGTGTGTTCACTAGATGGTGGTGTTGTCTCAGAAGAGCAGGAGAGCCCCAGGTCGGTGGGAGGGTGATGGAGTTGGTTTGTTCTCCGGGTGGCTTCAGTTTTTCAGGGCACAAAGGACAGGAGCTCAACATTCAGGATAAGAAAAGGAGTTATTGGGCTTTTGTCCTGTGACAAGAGCCCAGGAGAGACCTGCTCCTCCAGAGCTGAGCCCTGCAGAGGACCAGCTCAGATCTGGCTGCCTGCTCTGAGCTTGCTCATCTGCCTGGAAAGGTGACATGGTGCTAATTAAGCATCTTAATGAAGTCCATAATTCCAGTGGCACTCAGCCTAGTGAACACTGGGTCGCTGTGAGAGACAGGACTGGGCTTTGCTTGGCTATTCACCAGAAAACACGAGGGGACATGCATTTCTGGGAGGCACAATCTCCTCCCAAACCTTCCTTTTTATGAGATTTTTCTGTTATTTGGTTTTAAATGTACTTAAAAAACCTAAAAACCAACCAACCAACTAAATAAACAAACAAAAAAATCAACCAAAACCCCTGTTATTATACTGATGTCTAAAGGCAATCCAGGGAAAGAAAGTATCCAGAGACACTTCACAGAATAACTCAAAGTTGGGTCCTATGGGAAATATTTTCTTTCCCAAATTGGGATCTCCTTATGGGAGCATTTGAAACTTAGATTTTCTGAGGAAATAAAGGATTTGGTTCTGGACAGCTTCACTGACACAATAGAAAAGCCAGAATGTATTGCACAGCCAGGACACAGATCTCCAGCTGCTGGAAGGATCCTTCCATGGGGCATGAGGGGCTCCTTGGGTCTCAGCTGCTGGTGGGAGTGGTGAGATACACACACAACCATTCCAGGGACTGACAGCATCTCTCCTTCACTGGCAGAAAGGAGCAATGTGCTCTCCCTTCCTTCTTCTACAGCAAAAACCCACAAGAAAGGGCTAAAGAAGAAACCCCTTTAATGAGAGGATTCTTGCATTTTCTCACGAAATTTCAGGTCTGTGAGGATGGAGTTTACACATGAAGGATTCTGCAGATCTGTGCAGAAAACTGACAGGTGGGTTAACACCCCATTTGGAGTCAAGACCTCTCAACCCTGCTCTGGGACCCATCAGGACACAGATTGCACTTCAGAGCAACATTTCTCCAGGAGAGGGACTATTGCTCTTACAGAGGGACAACTCTGCCAAGGTTGCCAAGGACTTCTATAGGATTTTGGTCACCCTGGATCATCACACACCAGAGATGCTCCCAGCACCCACCTGAGCTCTCAAGGGCAAGGGCAGGGCTGTGGTCTCACCACCCCACTGGCACTGAGTGGGTGCAAACACTGGTTTAAGTTGATGTGCAACAACCTTCCCTGCTTGCAGGTTTTATTCCAGTATTTGAGTTACACCAAAGCCTGGGCAGCCTGGATATTTAATTACTCTGATATCACATTCTCCCAGGTGGAAACCCCACTGTGCTGTGTTATCTGAGCACAACAAATGCATTTATCTCCCAGTGCCATGGGATGGGAGAACATTGCAGTTTTCCTCACACTGCTCTGAGGAACACAAAGGTACAGACAGATGAAGTGACATTCCCAGAGCCACCCAGGCTGTCAGGGCTGGGAAAGGAGCCAAACCCAGCACACAGGTAGATCCTTTCCCTCAAACCAAACCTCTAAATGCTAAAACACGCTCCCTAGTGTTTCTCAGGGAACAGGCTGGAAGCACAGCCCTATCCCTGCCTCTGTGCAGTGGAAGCAGAAAATCATCCTGAGCACAAGAGCGTCACAAACAACCACAGCATGCAGAGCATCTCAGCTCAGTTCTGCAGCTCTGCCAGCTCCATGCAAAACTCTCCCTTGCTGCTCCAGGCCATGGGAATTGCACTCCCTGCCCCAGAGGTGTAGGGTGACTGAAATTCAGCATCTCCCTAGCACAGCTGGTGCTGGAGACATCAGGGAGCCAGGGAAGGGAAGGAGCACTGGCAGCCCGTGGCTGGGAGGGAAGGAGGGCTGTGGTTCTGCACATACCACGGGCTAGGGGCTGGTGCTGGCTGGCAGGAGCAGACAGAAAATTTGTATTTTGCTGAGGGACATGCATGACCATCCTGGCAGTGGGTTCATTGTCCACCCAACCAGCATCCCCTTTCAGCACCAGCCTGGCACATACCCTTGGTTGGCTGAATTTAAATTCTTAAAGACCTCACATCAGCTAAAGCAGCAAAGTTGTCACAACCCCCTCACCCCAACACCATAACTCAGTTTAGGGGCAAGGAAGGGAAACAACGACCAAGCAAACACCAAGAGCATCTCCAGGCTCTAAGTTTGGCTTGGAATGTACTCCCAGTTTTAAATGAAAGACTCCACTAGAGGTGCAAAGTAGCCCCAAGCTGCTCAACACCACACCAGCTGTCAGCAGATCCCAGCAGCTCCAAATCTGCAGAGCTTGGAGCACCCACTCCCCCAGCTCTGCAGCTCCCACGGGCTGTCACAGGTGGCTCAGCTCCCTGGGAGGGAAGGGGTGCTGCCTGCACACCTGCAGGGTCAGAAACAGAGCTGAAGGCACACAGATACCACCCCAGGGCTGCTCTAGTGATCAGTGCAGCTGCCATCCCACCACCACTCAGTTCATCACCATCATCTCTTTGTGGCTGCTGCAGGTGCCCACACATCTGTCTGCAGGTTCAGGTGAGCAAGAGCAGTAGCTGTGACCTTGCACTGTGCCCTCAACAGCAGCACCGATGCTAAAGCCCTCGAGGGACCCCTGTCCGTGCAGGAGGCTCGCAAGGACAGAGCTTTTCTCTGACACTTATTGGAAGTCAGCCCTCGATGGCTCGGTGCGTGCCTGGGAGCTGCTTGGCTGGGGTTACAGCCATCCAGGGCTGTAGTAATGCCGCAGTGAATCAGACCCTCGGTGTTTTGTTTAAATATAAACATATTGAATCAGTGCTTTTTGTGTAGAAGGCTATTCTCGCGAGCCAAGTGTTTTGACAGCTCCGGCAAGGTGGTATGAGTCACTGCCTCTGCCTCACTCAAGCTCGGAGACAGATACATCTTAATCACATTACGTTTTCTCCAGCGCTACACCACAAGTCAGGGCATGGGGCCAAATCTCCCCACGGGGACCAGCCAGCACAGCGCCGAGTCCTGAGCCTGAGGTTTGTCCTTCCAGGCTGGATGAAGCGTCGGGAAAGCGCGTTCAGCATCCCGGCAGCGCTCTGCCTCTCCCCGGGGACACGATCGGTGCAATCTGCGGGGCTCGGCAGCCCCGGGGTGAGCTCGGCAGCTCCCGCTGCCCGCTGTTCACACCCCGCCTGCTCGGAATGCGCCGCACATCATCGGGGCACGGCGGCTGGAGCTGCCATTAGCGCTAATGGAAGTTTGGGATATAAATCCCACGCGCGGTAGAGGGAGAATAAACGCCCCTGTCTAGGGCTTGGGGCTCTCAGACTGAGCCTCGCAAGGGCTTTAATTGTACTTTCAAACAGAGCAAAATGTGTCCTTTCCTGTTTATTTCTCCAGGAATAATTATGGTGCTCTGTAGCGTTGGTATTCGCAGAGTTATTAGGCGTGTTTGGACAGAGGGCTGTCTTATCTAAATTGGATTGGAAATAGATTTATATCATGGCAACTTCCCATTTGAACTGCAAATTGCAGCAAAGTCACTTCACCTGCGCTCCTGCATCGCCCCAGTGACAGCAGCCCCTCCTCGGCGTGAATTAATGCCGGGCGATTTCCACGGGGCCGCAGCCCAGCCGAGACAGGAGCTAACGCGGAATTTAAAAATTGATTGAGCATCCAGGAGAAAAAAACACCTGAGCTTGTGCTTTTGCATCTCAGACAACAGAGAGGGGTCTGCAAGCCCCGGCTGTGCACAGCACAACCCAGAACTTGTACGTGAGCCCTTGGGAGCATCCCCGCACCTGTCTGCTCCTGCTCCTGCAGCTCCCCTGCCTTTCCTCGGGAGGACAATTCCTCCCTGCCTGCTCAGGGCTGCGGGGAAAGGGCTGGTCCGAGTCGATACTATCTGGTGTTGATGCAGACATCTGCAGGGGTGAGCAGGGAGCCGCTAGCCGAGCCAGCCCCGCCGAGCTGCGCACGGAGGGGGTGACTCAAATGTGCCGCTGCCCTGCAGGGTTCCCATCGCAGCCTACAGGAGGGTGATCGATATGCGAGCTGCGGCTGCCCGAGACGGAGACCTTCGCCGAGCATCCCCTTGTGCTCAAACACAAAACCTGAGGTTTCTGAGCACACAGAAACCGGCCTTTATTATCAGCGGGGACGTGACTTGGACATGGCAGGACGTATCATCATGTCCTTGCGACTGCTGTCAACCCGCGGTGATTTAACTCCCCCGTCTCTAACCTTCAGAGCTCTCGCAATTAGGGGGTGCTCAGCTGAAACGTGCCCCTGGTCTCACATGCTCTGCCGCTGCTTTTCTCCTCTCCTAGGGCAGCATAAGCAGCTGGTCCCACTGTAGGGTTCCCAGCTGACGATGCGAAGCTACCAGACCACAGGCAGATGAACATGTGGATGGAAAGCACATGCCAGCCCCAGGATTTCTCACGGCCCTTCCAGCGTATCGAGCCAGAGCAAGCCCCCTCTCAATGACTCCCGGGACCCCCAGCCGCACTCTCGTCTGCTGGCTTTGCACTTTAAAACCGCCTTTTAGCTTGCTGATTGCCCTGCAGATCTCCCTAATTGCAGATTCTCCCTGGGCACACATGTGTACAAGGCACAAGCATCTTAATAGCTCTCGTGAGGGCGCGGAGGCATGAGACTTAATGGCTGAGTGACTATTCCCATCTCCCTCCTTACGGTCCCACTGCTTTCCCCAATAGAACAAAATAGTAATTCCAGGTTCACCCCCTTTCGACATCAACCCCAGTAAATTCCCTCGCTCAGCCCAACCAGCTGAAGTTTGCGAACTTGTTAGTTACCTGAGGATGTGGAGTCAGCCTTCAAAGGGTCTTTCTGGGGTAAGCTCAGCAGTTCTGGTAAGATTTCCCCCTCGCACGGGCTCAGCGAGCATTTCTGGCAGCACGGCACTGCTGAACGGTCACCTGCCGTGGTGGATCAAGGAGAAACACACATGGCTCAGGTGGCAAAATCAGGACAAACACGGCGAGCAGCTGGACCACGAGAGGAGAAAGTGCTATTTCAGCATCCCCAGATGGCTTAGTAACAGGGATAAATAAGAGTTCCGATCTCACACCCAATTCTCTAACTTTGACCTTGCTTCCTGGAGTCCCTTTCACACATCAGGAAAGCAGATAGAACATTAAGAAAAAAACATTTCAGTCTCTCAGTAGTGTAGCTATAATCCTCTCAGAGCAAATGCTGCAAAAATACAACTTGCTCCTCTAAATATCCGAATGTTTCTGGAGCTAGAACATTAATTCTGCCCCAACCACCTCTTAAAATGGCACATTATTTTCTCCATTAATTCTTGTCAACCTCAGAGGAAAGCTAAAGGGCTGCTATTAAAACCATGCATTATTTTGAGTAGCAGCATTAATTTTCTATCATACACACTCACGCTGCCTGCAGAGCAGTACAGGTCTGGGGAAAAGTGAGATTCCCATTCCTCTTTAACAGAGTGCACGTTTCAGAGTTTGCCTGACACACAGTCCGTTTTCCAGGCTGATGCCTTGCCTTCAGGGTGAAGTATTTGGCACACTGTAGTAAGAATATCTCCCACTCTCAGGGGCAAAAACGATCACAGATACATGTGTACA
The DNA here is from genome assembly GCA_013400435.1 of Pycnonotus jocosus. Lineage (NCBI taxonomy): Eukaryota > Metazoa > Chordata > Aves > Passeriformes > Pycnonotidae > Pycnonotus > Pycnonotus jocosus. The sequence continues at coordinate 68,957 of VWYP01012031.1, forward strand.
GCTAAACTCTGCACTTTTACATGCGTGTGCCAGAGATACTCAGACTTTCTGAGTACATGAACCAAATTAGACCTGTCTAAATCCTGCAAAAGAGAGCTTGTGTGCACTCGTACTCCTGTCTCGCAGCTACAAGACAACTATATTTAGACACTTGTGTCACCCCAGAGGATGACAGCATTGACAAGCGATGGAAAGAGGAGCTGTGGTTACTTTTCAGAGTACAGCTCTGACCGTAAAAAGAGGACTCTGATGGAAATGACCTCTCGCAGAGTCCGGCAGGGCAGCAGCACCTCTGCCCGTGGCACTGCGGGACGCGCGGAGCCTCCCTCTCAGCTCTTCCCTCTCCCACGCTGCAGCAAAGCCACGAGAGCTCCCAAACAAACGCAAAACTTCCTGCACGCCAGCGGCCACCTGCTAAACCCTTTTGGGGCAGATCCCACCAGCGAAGCCCCACACCGCCTCGCCGACACAGCTCGCTGTCCCCGGCCACTCACCCAGCGAGCCCCGGCTGCAGAGGGAGGGCTGCTCCGTCCTTCCCTCGCTGCTCCTGGAGGAGGTGGCGGCGGTGCTGCTGCTGCTGGTGGCGGTGGTGGCAGCTCCTGCGGGTCCCTGCAGCCACTGAGGAGCGCATCACCTCCCGGCCGCAGCCCGCGGAGGTGGGTGCCCAGATGTTCCCCGCGCGGATTGGTCCAGCGGGAGCAGATGTTGCCCGGTTGCTAGGAGCGTTGCTAGGAGCGCTGCTAGGAGACGGTGACGCTCTCTCCATCACTGGCGCGACTCGAGGCCGCGGGGAGGGAGGGAGAGAGGGAGGGAGGAGGAAGAAGGGAGGAGGGAGGAGGGAGGAGCAGGTCCCGCCGCCGGGGAAGGGACCCTGACGCCGGGCTGAGGATGGAGGAGGTGCCGCGGCTCAGAGCTGAACAGGCGGTGAGGAGCTGCCTGGGGCTGGCGGCAGAGGATGGGGACGTGAAACGCCAGAACCGGCAGCGGGGAGCGGCCCGGGGAGGGGGCGGGCAAGGGGGACCATAAAACCTCCCGTCAGGACGGGCTGAGGGATGCGCGGAGCGGGGCGGCAGCAGCGGAGGCTCCCGGTGCTCGGTGCGGCACTGAGAGAAGGTGAGAGCTCTGCTCGCTGCAGGGCAAGACTGGGAGAGACACAACCCAGTGCCTGGAAGGGCTGGAGGGAGGGGAGCCCACTTCGGTCCTGCTGGCAGAGAGCCCGGCTCTTCTGCTCTCTCACTAGGTCATGTTCCTCTTCCCTCCTGATTTGTGATTCTCCCTTTCCCCTCCATGCCCACCAGCAGATCCTGGCCCACTTTTCCCCCTGAGCTTTTGGGATGTTCCACCACGGTGCTCTGGGTCCTACCCTGGCACTTACACCCATGATCCCATGGCCAGGAATTGGGTTGCTGTACGAAAAAAAGGCTGCAGAGCAAAACAACCCAGACCTCCTCCCAAATAAAAGAGCAGGTCACTGTGGGGTAGGACAACTCCTGCCTCTCAGCCAGACAGATTTTACTGCTGAGCACCCTCCTTGGGGCAGTAGGTGGGATACCAGGCTCAGCCCACCCTCACAACCAAGGGTCCACCCAGAAAAAGATTAAAAGGAGTCAGTAAAATCTCACCTGTATAACACAGTGTCCAGAAAGAGGGGAAATTCCTTTCCCTGAAGGCCTAACTCTGTATCTAAATACTGACAGATAGAAAGGTTAAGAAAAAAAGTATTTTTTTTTTAAAAAAGCACACTAGCTATGTGTAGGGACCTTCCCTGGGAGAAGTGGGTCTTTCCCAGAGTGAAAAGGAGTTGCACAAGATGAGCTTTTCTGGACAGCCAGATTGGTGCCAATGGCTGCACTGGAGTCACTGGTACAACAGTGGCTCAAATCAGCTCCAGCACCAAGCCTGGGCTTTGATCAGGACTTTTCTTCAAGGAGAAACATCTCTAGACAATAAATTTTCCTCTGCACCTGCCAGCTGTGTCCATTTCCTTACAAATATCATGGATGACACTTGCTGCTTCTGACAGAGTCGTGTTCATGCCAAAGCCTCTCTCTCCAAGCAGTCACTCAGTCCAGCCCAATTCAAACCCAGAATGGTTTGGGTTGGAAGGGACCCTGAAGATCATCTTGTTCCACCCCTTGCCGTGGGCAGGGACAATTCCCACTACACCATGTTCCTCAAAGCCCCATCCTTACCTTGAAGACTTCCAAAACTACTGCCACCTCCTATCCTGCTACTGAAGGTGACTCAAAGGCTCAGACAGTGCCAAAAAGAAGGCAAGGTGCAATGGGAAAATATTCGTTTTGACAACATTTGAAGCTTCTGGGAAATTCCCTGTTCCCCTGTGATCTGTAAGATGTCCAGTGCCTGTTCTATCTGATCATGTCACTGCTGGAAGGACACAGGGAGTTCTCCTCCCTCTGGTTGCTCCATGAAGGTTCTGCAGAAGATTTTGGACCAGGCTTTGTCCTCCTCCCTCTTAGACAGTGGGAATGGAGGCACACTGCATTTGGCATTCACCTGGATCAATATCTCACCCGAATTTTAACAAACTGGGTCTTGGCAAGCCTGAGGCTCAGCTAGCACATGTCAATGCAGCAGCCTCAGATCAGTTATTCCCTTGACTTGGATCACCTGGCTGCTTTTGGTACTCAGTGTGCACAAACATGTGCACACATGGCTCCTCTGGTCTCTGCAGCCTGAGGAAAGATCACTCACGGCCACATATTTACTTCAAATTATCTCTGAAGCCCTGCTTCTTTTACTGAAAAGTCAAATGAAACTCCAATTTCAAATTTGAATTTTCTAGGACAATAGGAAGACACTGGAATTTAATTGATTTTGATTACCTGCCTTATTATTATGCTGCCAGTAGCATTAGTTCAGGTTGGTGTAATTTTAAATGTACTGTGAGATGAATCTGACACTTTTCTGCTGCTGAATTGAGGGCTTGAGCGATTCTTCAGCTCTTCACAAAGATGTCGTAATTAATTCAGCAATATCACTCCTGTAAGCAGAGACAGAAAAGGGAGACACAGAAGCACCTACTCCATGCCTAAGAGCTGAATGAGCAACAGCATCACTCACTCCAATCTTAGTGAAATTTTCTGTATTTTTTTTTAACATTCAACACAATTCCTACTGCAAAGACACATCTTCCCTTCTCCTGTCAGCACACAAGCAGGACTTACCAGCAGGCAATAATTTACAGCCAAAAGGTCTGCTGTGTTTCCTCAGCTGGATCCAAGAAGCATTTCCATCCCCTGATCAGCCCTGAGGGAATTCTTCCACAATCCAAGTGTATCTGCTTTGCTTTTCCCACTTTGCAAGGGGGCAGAGAGTGCAGGGAAGCAGATCCCCTGCCAGTGTAAACCAGCACTGTTCTGCTGGCTCCATCAGGAAGAAGAGAAGATGCTCCATCTCACCCCATCCCATCTCCTTCCTCCTGCATTGAAAGCATGAGAAATCACCTCCTCTCCTTGTCTGGAGGAGAGTTTTCCCCTCCACCAGTGATGCCTGCTCAGGAATCACTGCCCAGCTGACTCTCAGGGTGTTTTAGTGCAGAGGAAATTAAACAGACCCATGAACTGGGACCAAAGTGTCTATTGACAGGGATATTATTTGAGAAGATAAGATTTTAAATGTGTGCTGCACAAGATAAAACTTGGACAGGCAGACAATAGAAGAGCAGCTTTTTTTTCTTTTATTTTAGTCTTTTGAAAGCAGGATTGCCTGACATATTCAGTGCTATAACAAATATGTGTTTTTAAATAGTTTGGAGCAATTGGAAATATAAAACCCCAGAACATCAGCATTTACTTTAACTGTCTCACAGAATTACGGAAAAAAAAATCAGTCCCTTCATTTCAAAGCAGTTGTGTCTCCTCAAGTCAAATGTTAAAGAAAAGTGAATTGAGTTAATGTACCCTTTTGAATTCAAGCACCAAATATTGAAAAGATGTGTGTATAAAAGCACCAGCCCTGCCAGGCTGCATATACCTGCATATACACAGGTGCTGCATTTCTAAACACAGCATGCAGAAGGTATTTTCAAAAGATAAAATGCACCCAAAATGTTCTGCATTTGTACCTGAGAAGTTTCAGATGTGAGGAGCTGCGTCCTGGGCTGGGTTTCATCCTTGGCCTGGCCTGCTCAGCTGCCTCCAGCAGACACAGACCCTCCAAAGCTTTCCCAGTCATTGGCTTGTCACAGCAAATGAAGATGAGTAGCTCCAGCTTCTGGACCCTGTTCCTGCCTGCCAGTGGTTGGCCAGCCTCAGAGGGACCAGATGCCTTGGGAGGCTAATCCTGTCTCCATCTAAAATGCACACCAGCTCTTTCTCTTTCTGTTCTTTCTGTAGTAGAACGCTATTTTTCTCCTCTATCTTCCAATTCATTGTACAAGGAAATTTTTTGTTATTTTATTTTTTTTCTTTTACTTTTTTACATTTGAGGAAAACTTTTTAAAACCTTCTGACACAAGCTGGAGAAGAGCAGAAAAAAATGAAGCTCATTTTCCTACATACCTGTGCTCTTTACCCCCTACACTCTCCCCACATCCCCAACGAAATCCCACCACGTCCCCTTGGACACCTCCAGCTCAGCCAGAGGCAGCAGATGCTGGAGCTGTCACAGTGGACCAGCTCACCAACCCTTGGCCATCAAACCCACTCCTTTCTGCTTCTCTGGAAATGATCCTCTGCCAGCTGACAAAACTTGTAGAAGCAGAACTGTCTTTGAGACAGTTACCCTGCTCTCAAATGTGATTGAAATTGGCCAACCTGTTAAAAAGTGATGGTGGTGGAAGAGAGACTGGCGAGGAGACAGATGGCAGACAGCTCAGCTTTAGCCTCCACTGAGCTGATTGAGAAGTGGGAATGCTTTCACCCTCTCGTGAAAAATGATATCACTCTTTCGCTGAAATTCAAAACTTATTTTCCTGACATTAAAAAATGTGACTTTTCCAAGTGGTCAAAATTAGGATTAAAAAAAAAAAAAGAAAAGAAAAAGGATGTCTTGACAAAACAGCACTTGGTGCTTTGCCAAGGGATGAAGTCATCCTAAAGAATTAAAATGCAGCTGGAGGAAGGACAGGATAATCAGAACGATAAAACATAACACAGCCGGGAGCCCGGCGGGGCTCACACGTGCTCGTGCTGAGCAGTGGTGTCCCAGCAGGAGCAGCAAGTGCAGTGCTAAACCCTTGCATTTGCAGGGAGCTGTTGCACACCAAGCACACAGAAAACCTGAGTTTTTGCCACTCAATTTAGGAGCAGCCTCATTTAGGCCAAGCTGATCAAGTGCTGGCACCAAGACCTACAGCTCGGTCACCTCTCCCCGAGCTCAGTGCCAGCAGCTTCATCGTGGTGGGAGCTGAGCTCACACAGACTCACAGGCAGGTCTGCCTGCAGGAATGAAACAAACCCTGTGCTGGTTTAGCCCTGAAATGGGAATGAGACTGGGAAAACCCACCTGAGGCTGAAGACACTTCCACAAGGACAGGCTGAGGCTGTAGGAACGATGGTGTTCCCAGCAGAACCAGAGCCATCACCAGCATCCCTCAGCACTGGGGTTCCTGGTGAGGATTGGGGTGAGCTGTGTGAGAATTGAGGCTGGTCGATTGGGCAGGGAGAATTTGAAGTGGTTTTCAGAAAATGCATGGGGTGTGAAGCAGAGTTAGGATAACCAAGCCAGGAAAACTCTGTCCTGTTACTGACTCAGACCCTGGCAGCAGCGCCCACCCGAGCTCCCAAACCCTTGAGCAACTTGCAGACAGTGCCTGGCTCTGCAGATCCCCCTCTGTGCCTGGAGGAGCTGCTGGGGGGCTTCTGCAACCCAGAGCAAACCCCTGCAGCCCCCATCAGCCCTCTCAGCTGAGCCTGGTCACTCATGAACATCATTCCTTAGCAAAACATGTATTTCACCCCTATTTTTCACCAAGGAGAGTGAGTTTTGCCAAACTCCCTAGTTTCTCTCTGAAGCTCCCAGCATATCCCATTTCTCCACTGTCTGTAAGATGAAGGGCCCTGGGCTGGGTTTTCTGTGTCCTCAGACATGTCGTATATCAGCTGCCTTTGCTGAAGTTTCCAAGCACTGAAGCCACCAACTGCTGCCAGAAAAAGAAACTCTATTTCAGGGCTGGTCCTGGAAAGCCAACCCTGTGGGTGCCAGCAGGGCTGCAGAAATCGTGGTTTCTCATGTCTCCCTCAAATATGGCACTGCTATTCTGAGAGGAGCAAACTAACCCCCGTTCAAAGTCACCAATCTGGGAATTTTTTTTAAGCTTCCATCATTCTCCATCTTAATGTGGGCAGGGATTACAACTGCAACCTACCAGAAGCAAACCACTCACAGATACATCATGATCAAAGGTAGATGCAAACAAAAGCAGCCACCAGATACAGACACACCCTTTGCTGGCCCAGTTTCACCTCTTCAGGTCATCATTTGAGCTCTCACCTTTGTTTCCACCTCAGCTTCGATGGGGGCATCCCTCTGTGCCCCATGCACACAGCCAGGATGTCAGCAGGGCTGGTATCTACACAGAGCAGGGACACTGGTGACACAGCAGGGACACTGGTGGCACTGTCTCTGTGTGCCCTGGTGCAGGTGCCAGCATGTCACTGGTGTGTGGGAGAAATGCTGAGTCCAGGGTACCACCACAGGGTACCCCAGCTCCTGCCAGGGCTGGATGAGAGACTGGGGAAGAGCAGATGTCAAAGGCATAGCCACATAGCCTTTTTCCTCCCACAGAGCTGGGAGAATGGCTGTTTGCAGAAGGAAGCAGAGACATGATGGTGATGCCTTAGGATTTAGCTTTTGTATTTTTCAGATCTTGTACTGCCTTAGTGTATAATTCTAAAACTCCACAGCCTGTCAGCTACCCTTCTCCCATTTTATCCAGACAAAACAATTCCTCTCTAAGCCTGGAACTCAAGGATGCCTTATTGTCTCAGGTCCTGAAAGATGCAAACAGCAGTGAATTGGGGGGGCAAATTTGGAGTAAATTACTTCATTACCTGAAATTGTAATTGGAGGATTATCCCCTGGTATAAAATTGGAACAAACTTGTAACTGTATGAAAAACTGGTGACTGTTGTCCAGCCTGGGTGTGGCCACTCAGAGGATTTTGGCTGCCCAAGGTGCACCTAGTGAAGGCCTTCAATAAATACCTGCTTTTAGTCTCCTAATTTCGTCTAGCCTCTGTTTCAGATAGCCACTCCAAGGCATCACTGGGACATGGGAATGTCTTCCACCCCCAAAACACCCCAGCCTGCTGCCACAGGGCCCCTGTGTCCATGTGGATGGGCAGGGGGACCAAGGGCAGGGCAGATCCTTCCCATTCCTCCCAGTCCTGCATTATGCACCAGGCTCCTGCATCCCCGTTCTGAACACAACATGTCCCCCTCTCCTGGATGCATATTCACTCTGTTCTGCCACAGCCAGAACAAAAAGGAAGATACGTTGGGTTTGCATGTCTACATGAGCCATCTGCTTCTATTTTATTGATAAAACCTGTAACAGCAGCATTCTCCATAACAAAATAACACTGTTTCTAAGGTGTGGACAGCTGTGTGTGTGTGTGCAGGGGTAGTTTCAGCCCAGAATTCTGCAGAAGCTGGGTTTAGGGCTGATTTTTTTTTTTCCAGTCAGATATCATCTAGACATTAGTATTCCTAACGCAGCATATAATTAGCAAGAGGCAATATATTGTATGAACATGCACGTTAGCACTTAAGTAGAATAAAAAAAAATATTTCATTGTCAACTACATGAAAAGCCAAGAATAAACCCATACCAGTTTTCCAGTTGAATACCCAAACATCTTTTCCTTGTGTTTTTCATCTTTTTATCACAGTTTTGCACTCCAGATATCTCTTTCAATCACATACCCAGCAAGTGAAACAATGCTCACACCATCCCAGTGGCCTCTCACCAGTCAGTGACTAGATTCAAGGTACAATTTTCAGTGCAAATCTTTGAACTTTACAAAAGTGAAAAGGACATACGAATTTGTTTCTTTTAGCCTTCCCAGTAGGAAAAGTTCTCCCATTATAGATTTATTTACCATTAAAAAAAAATCAACAATAAATGCAAGCTCTAGAGGCCTTGCTTTTGTACCAACAGAAGTTAGGGATGTGGCATTTTTATTAATTTGTCTGTGCTGGTTTTGGGTTTGTTTTTTTTTTTTTTTTTTAAGTAAACAATTTATAGATAAATTTTGTGCTTACCCAGAGAAGTTGTGGATGTTCATCCCTGGAATTGTTCAAGGCCAGGTTGGACAGGGCTCTGAGCAACCTGGTCTAGTGGGAGGTTGCACATGGCAGGGGGTTGGAATGGGATGGTTTTAAGGTCCCTTTCAACCCAAAGCATCCTGTGTTTCAGTGATCTCAGGATGGGAAATGGGAGCTGAGATCTCCATTGCTCCTGGCACTCCCTCAGCCACGGGGCTGAATCACTCTGAACACCAACCAGCTCTCTGTGCCGAGGAGATGACAGCAGAGAGAGGAGAAACATTAAATATTCTACTAAACACCAGGAGGGAGGTGCAGTGGGAGGCTCACAACACTGTCCTGTGGCAATAAACCCCAGGAGTGATGTCTGTCCACCCACAGAGCTCCTGAGGAGGAACAACTCCCACCTCACGGAGCACAAGGAGGAACCAGGAGGAGGACACACCTCAGTGTCTGCAGTGTCCAGCTGTGCCCTCAACAGAGAGACAACAAAACCCTGCCAGAGATGGTATATTGTTCCAATATAGAAAGGAGTCAATACACACTAAAAATAACTTATTACATACCGTGTATTTAAATCAACAGTCAAATATACATCGAGATGTGCTTCATGCAAATGCCCCGCAGCACTCTGCCATAAAAAAACCCCATTTTTATATATACACACACATATAAATGTCACACAGTATTTAAATGCTAAGTCTACCAAGTGATTACTTCATTTACTCTTCTTGACAAACAAAACTCTCTGCTGGGAGAAAGTCAATGGAGTTACAGCTGAGAATACAGCCCAGCAAGACACAAACCACAGCAGTGCCAGCAGAGGAATACAGGAGAGTGGTGGTACCAGCTTAATTGGGAAGCTTGTGCTTGAGGTGCCACGTAGTGACAAGGGATCAGAGGACAGCTTCTATCCTGAGCACCATGAACATAAAATATTGCTACCAGGCACTGACCTGCCTTGGACCAGACCTCTGCAGATGTTAAGGAGAGGATGGGAGATGCAGTGATGGAGACAGCATGAAGGAAAAGCACCTGGAAAGTGTTAACGAGACAACAAGGATGAGGAAAGCTGGCAAAATGATATGATTTTTTTCCTAGTTGCTAATGAAGAGAGAAATTTGCAGTGTTACCCTAAGATAAATGAAGGGAGAGGGAAGTATTTGGCACAATAAAGTGCCTTCTCTGGAGGTCACAGCTAATTGATGGTTGTGGGGCTCAGGAAGAATCCTGCTTTCGTGTGAACCCTGAGTCCTTGTTCCTCACCCATGGCCAATATCAGCTTTTTGTCTCTTGTTTCTCAGCAAGATCAGCCCACACTGGGAATGACACCACAGGGAACAAACTTCTCCAGAGTATTTTGTGTCTATCTGATGTCCCCCACTACAGCCAGAGGAAGTACAAAAAAGGAAGAGGAAACATCCTTAGCTCCTCACACCTGCAGCTGCCAAAGCAGCTGTGATTTCTGTTAAAGCGAAAAAAAAAAAAAAAATGCTTTCCAATTTCCTTGAGAGATGAGCAAGTAACAGGTCTGAGCACAGTTTCACAGCTCCCATCTGGCTTTTGTGTTTCTTCCCTAACTATTTCCAGTCCCAGCTGCCTAATACTCCCTGGGGGCAACACAGTGACTGTACAGTGTTTGGTGTGTGAGATCACAGACTATCACAGCCTACCTGCATCCCTACCTGCAGTCTTCCTTCTCCTCCACCAGTGATACCTCAGAGGATTCAAGGGTTTATGCTCCTGTGGTAGGCAATACCTGCAGGTGTGCAGGTTCCCAAATTAAGACCCAAAAAGGTCCCATTACTGGAATTTTGTAAATTTTTTTGCAAGAATTGGGTTTTCTCTGCTGTGGGTGTAAAGACCTGTCTAATTGATGGAGTTTTGCTAAGCTTGTTCAGCTTTGAAGAGAGATCTCAAAATTCACCCACCCAGGACAAACTCAGGAGCAGAGGAGAGGGAAAAAAATATCTCACCTTCAGCCTTTTGTTTTGGTGGAGCAGCACAGAGAGAGCCCAGCCCAGAGCTCTCCTCTTACCCCTTTCACTTGTATAGAGGGTTTGTGTGGAGAGGAGAGGGATTGTAATGCCAAAAGAGATGAATGGCATCTACCAAGTTTTTTATCTAGGCTACAGTATTGACCTATATCTGCTTTATAAAGGTGAAAAAACATGGATAGCTGTGTAGGCTGAGCAGGAGCATCTTCCTGCTGCCAGCTGGCAAACAGCTTGGGGATTACAGCATGAGGATTAATAGCCTTTGTCATTTGTAAGTGCAGATGCTAACCTTACTCATATGACAGACTGATCTTCTTTGGATTCTGTGCCTGTTTGCTGTTCCAGAAAGATGACCTTGGGCTGCTGTGAGAGACAAAATATTTACACATTCATTTCTTAGGGCCCACAGTGTAGGCTGCAGGAAGACGCAAGTTCACTCTGCGCTGAATAAAAAAAAGCTGTGTGCCTTCAGCAGGTCTGGAGCTCAGGAGTCATGGAGAGAAACTGGGTTTCAGCTCAGGCTTGATGCCACTGCAGCCCGGCTGTGCTGCTTTCTGGAGTAGGGAGTGAGCAAATTCCCAGCTCTGCAGGAGCACCAGCACACCAAGAACTTTCCCCTCCTGCCTCTCTCCCCCGCCACCACCTTCCCACCACTGCTTGGGGTTTTCATTTCTTGCCTGACAGCTTGTTAAATCCTCCCCAGATCCCAAATAAACACCCAAACCAGCTCTGTGGAATTATCTTGGATGCCTTTCCAAGTTTTAGGATCTGTCAGGTCCTGGCTGCTTTTATCACAGAAGCAGATGAGCTCAGAGCCAGCGCTGCTTCCTGGGATATGAGAATGTATTTGTTGGGGTATCACATGCTGGAGGGAAAAACCTGCCTCATTCAAAGTGTGAGCTTCTCTACAAACCCTGGCTGCTTTGTTTCTTCCCCTCAAACAGTAGCTGCAAACATCACACTTAGCACATTTTAAATGGAAAGAGGATGTTCCTGCATACTAATTCCTGCAGGCTCTGTTGTCCTTTTGCAGAACACAATGCCCATGAGGAAAGGAAGAAGGCAAATACAGAACAGGTTGTTTCTTCTGTCATTAACTTGGTCCACATTGAGGTGAATTAGTGTCACTACTCTGTAAATATTTAAGTGTCACAGCCCAACCAACAAACTTCAAACAGCACAAGGGGACAAGAGAGCAGGGAGGCAAGGTCTTGATCAGGAGCATCACTACTTTGAGATGACCCCTTTGGGAGGGGATAAAATGATGGAGAAGGCCACATTCTTTGCTCAGCCTTTCAGTCAACTTTTCGTGCTGAAGGGCAGGAGGCAGCTGAGAGGCAGAGAGATGAAGAGCTGTGATCACACAGATTAAAAACGATGATAAATATGGGAGCGGAAAGCAAGCTCTGCAGGCACGCCAGCTCCAAGGTCACTGCCAGCTCCAGCTGAAGGGGAAAATGAACTGCCACCAGAGGAAATGCCTGCTCCTCTGCCAAGCTGCCACCTTCAGCTTTGTGCTGGGAGAATGATCAATAGCAGCTGGCAGCCTTTGGATCTGTGCATCCAGGAACTTCTAACGACATCCATGACTGAGGACCAGCCGGCTGTGTAAAGCACCAAATAACTCCTCGGGATCTGCAGCTGCTAAAAATACACCCGAGCTTTGTCCACGGACCCCGGGAGCTGCACAACCCACATTGCCCTCGGAGGGAAAGGCAGACAAGGCAGAGCAACAGGAGCCAGCAGGCCACAGCAGGGTCCAGCTAATTAAAGACACCGGTAAAAAGGAAACCCAGACAAATCAAAGGATGTAGGAGATCATCCAGATAAAGCCTTTGCAAATGGGCACTTCAGGGAGCGACTGCCGCAGCTCAGTGGGCTAAAAGAGGAGCTCATTCCTGTGGGCATCGGTTGAAGATCACCACTATTGTGGGGAACATAAACACGGTGAGATCACTCTGTTCTGCTGTCGATAAACATCAAAAAAGAAAAAATAAAATAGAAACAGAGAGCATGGCAGGGCAGGGGCATGCTGGCTGGGGAGAGAACAAGGAACAAACAGACTGCAACCAGATGAACAATGCTGTTCAAGACATAGAGATGTATCTAGGGCACTTGCCCACAACACTTTAACAATTAATCCCTTTCCACATTTTCAGGTTTCTTTTCTTTTTTTTTTTTCTTTCTTTTTTTTTTTTTTTTAAGAAAATTCAAATAAATTATAAAGGGATTACAAACAGTGGTGTCTAAAGGGAACAAATTATCTTAGGAAACATGAGTGCATTAGGAAACTTCCGTAATCTAGACCTGCAAGTGCCCAAGCACCCCAGAACCAGGTTGTCCATTCCTATCCTGCTCCCTGAAATCCCCATGGCCCTCTCACAGCTCTTCTCCCCACCTGGAACCCCACAGAAGCAGAGGGCATCAGCACCCACATGGAGAAGACCAGTGGAGCACAGGGTCTACCAGGCATCTGTGAGTCAGCTGAGAGTCAGGATTCCCAAGGAATGGAAAACTTCCTCGTCAGCCACATCCAAAGGAAACAAGGGGTTAAAGCAGTGACTAAAAGGGCAGCGGTGTTTACAAAAGAAAGACCACGAGCACAAGCCCAGCCTGTATCAATATTAGCAATGACTAATTCAGTCTGTCAATGGGAAGAATTACAGGAGCTTTGGAATATGCCAGAGCTGCTGCAAAGCCTCCATTTCACAGACAGTCAATAATGGAAGGAAGCATAAACCACAAAAGCAATAAAAATCCCAAAATATAGCTGGCAAGCATGAGTACCCCCAGCACCTTGTTCATCCAGAGATTCCTCCATTTCTCCATTGCTTTAGTAGGAACATCAAGAACCCCACAAACAGACTTCTCAAGGCATGGATGTGCCAAGGCTTTTAGCAGCAGTTCCAAAAACCCAATGGTTGTCCTGCCACAGACCTTGCCCCGTCCCTCCAAAATTTTCTGATAAAATATAAGGGTAAAACAAGGACACAGCAACCTGTTTCCCTTGGACAGCAAAGTTTTGACACATGCTTAGATATTAACTTACTCTAAGTAAGCTGTTTTCACTTGCTTTCCTCTGACTCTGAAAACTCTACAACGATATTATACATTAAAATTCAATTCCCTTAGTGCCATATCCTCCGAAAAGATCTTAATGTGAAAACAGCATGGAAGTCCAAACCCAGCGTACTTCATTGTTTTTTAAAATTATCTTTTTCGTTAGTTTTGGTTTTTTTTTAATCATGCTGTTATAAATATGGGTTATCTCCAGCTCACTGCTGAAATGTATTATGAACTTACACTTTTTCCTTAGCTAATCATGAAGCATAGGCAAGACTTTGCAGGTTCAAGAAGTTCTGAAGAGAATCTCAGTAAGTTTATTATAAACACACATTCCAGGTAATAAAATTAACTATAAACACTTGCATATACATTTTATGCAGTTCAAGAAAAAAAAAAGCAGAGATTGGAAAACAACTGGAATCAGCAAATGCATCTTTTGAATTCGGCTGTTTCCTCTGCTTTTTTATTTTTCTCCAGGAGAAAAGTGTATGATAAATGAGATTCTATGCTGCTGGTTACCACTCAGATGTTCACTTTTTCTGTCATTGGTATACAGCAGCTTTAGCAGTGCAGTCAAGAATGTATTTGTTGGGTGAGGTGCCTTGAGTTACAACCTGTTTTATGTTACAAAGTCCCAGTAGTGCAAAGCAAACATGCCAGCTTATCTAGACAGTGGAGGAGAACCCTCCTGCATAGGATAACCACCAGTCTCCCTGGAAAAATGATGCTCAGACAGGTGATAAGAGGATACAAGAGCATGGTCTGTAGAATAACTTGTATCACCTGTACCAGAAGTGCTTCTCTGTGCAGATTATTCTGTCTGAGGAAAGACAGAGCCTCTGTGTGACACCCAGTGATAACCTGTGAGTGTCACAGCAGTGCCCTCAGGGCCTGTCTAGCTGGATGTGACAAAAGCCAGCACCAAGGACCAATTTTGGTCAAACAGCCAGTGCCAAAGTTTGCATTAGTTAGGTTTGCACAGCACTGTTGAGGTGAAGGAGGCGGCTGTGGTGCAGGAGGAGACAGAATTTGGTGCCAGGTCTCCGAAAATGGCAAAAACAAACCACGAAGTGATTCACTACAGACAAATCTCCTCAGCAAAATATTTCCTGTGCCTTGCTGTCATCAGCAGGAATGGAGAAAAGACAGTCCCCCTCCTAGAGAGTGTGGAGAATGGGAGATTGGGCAGCTGATAGCATTTGAGATCTCAGCACCTCACTGCCTACATTCCACCGAGGGTGAACATCCTCCTTTGTGTCACACACAGCACTGCAACAACCACCACTTAGGCAAGCAGCAGACTGAGACACATCCTCTATCCATCATCTCCATGACTTCAGCTTAGAGACAGGAAAAGAGATTAAAATGGAAAAGGACAATGCAGTCTGAAAGGTAACCACGGGACAGTGTCATCACCTCATCCAGCAAGGCTGCCCCTTGCATTGCTTTCATTTGGAGGCAGGAAGCACAATTCTTTTCTCCAGTGCTAGCTCAGCAGAGCCAGCAGCCCCTCTGGATCCTATTCCTGGCCTGCAAGAGAGCTCCTTCCCAAGGTTGGGTGACATGGTCTGGCATCCTCTACTGCTCAGCATGCCAAAACCAGTCCCCTTCCATATCCCAAGGAGGTATTACAGGAGATTTGAAGAACAGCCCTCAGAAAACTGAGTTGTGCTTTGCTGAATCACAGAAAAACCACGGATCTGAAGCCCTCTCCTCTAATGCTCACAGAAATGCTTTTCTGAATGAACCTCACTTCTAAAAATCCCATTAACACATGGGCAAAATGGTGCAGAAAGGAGTGATTCAGGCACAAAGGTAGCTGTGCAGTTTGTTCTGGTCTTTTTTTGGTATTTGTGGTGACAGAAGCCATAACTTCAAGTAAACATCCAAACATGCATCGTATAATGCAATATAAAACTAATGCTTGTTATCTCTTGTGCAAACCTATGTCAATGCAGGCTAACAAGTGCACAGGTGCCTAATTAAAAATACCAGTGGTATTTAGTCCTTATATCAATTGTTAGTACAGGAGAACAGTAGTAATGTCTAGGCACTTAAAAGTTGACAGAGAATTCAAGAGTGCTTTCTCATGCTGCCTGAAAAATATATCATCCAGTCTACAGTGGTATCAAATGCTTATTTCTAGGACTTAGAAACACGATAATAAACGAGAGAGGATGTGATCTGCATGCAGGTTAGCTTTTCTGTGAGCTATTCTGCGTGGCAAGAATATTTGCAAACTTCATTAATATAAATAAGGGGAGAGAGGGAAGAGAGTTTACCCCAGAAGAAAAACAGTATCACATCAGAATCAGTCTGTAGTGATTAAACCTATGAAAAAAATGAGCAAGACAATGACCAAGAAAAGGATTTTGAAGGTATTCTCAATGCTTCTCACCAGGGTTAATTATCTGGATGTAGAAAATGGAGGGCAAGCTGGAAAGGCAAGAACTAAACTTGCCACATTCGACACCCCTGGCTGCTGATACTGAGGGGGCAGGTTAAAGCTGCCTGCCCTGCCAGAGCTGTTTTCTGAAATGGATTTGTAGAGTATTGCCAAAGCCTGACAGAAGGCTCACATAGTATGCATTTGTATGAAAACTTTGAGATAAAAAATGCTAGCTTAGAAATGCTACGGAATAGGACAGACATTGTTGAGATGAAAGAAGAACTAGCAACAAGTTTCAAAGGATGGCATTGCAAATAAGAGTAGATGCTTTGGAGAAATAGAACTATGAAAGATGCATTGTAGTAGGACCCACAAGGGGTAATTTTAGATGATTGGCTTTAAGGCATTATCAGCATTGTATGGCAAAAGCTGATAGGCCAAGAAATGCTTATAATGCATTGTAATTAGGAAATAGTTGGCTTCTGATTGTGATGGCGTGAACTATAACATCTGTACTGTTTCACCCTTCCCATGAGACTGAAAATGGCATAAAAGTCTTTAAAACACCTCTCAGTTGCCCCATCCCTGGGTCAGAAAAAGGGATAATCCAACAAAATTGATGCCCCTTCTATCAAACTTTGAGAATTCGCTACAAATCCATTTCCCACAGCAGAGAACATGGGGAGACAGCCCTTTGTGCCAGGACCTGCAGGCTGCCCTGGCCAGCACTAGGACTCCAGCAGCGTGTGCCACCTGCAGACCTGTGTCCCCTGCGAGTCCCTCATCTCCTGCCAGTGGCTCTGCTCCTCCTCCCCGCTGCTGCTCTGGCCCATGGAGATCCAGCCCACCATCTCCTTGCGCTTCATGCTGCGCCTGTTGTAGATGGAGATCAGCAGGGTGACGTCTGAGAGCTGGAAGAGGGCGACCTGGAAGATGAAAGTCTCCTTGTAGACGGGGTTGGGCTGTCCCCGGCGCACAGAGGTCTTGCAGCGAGACATCTCCTGACCCACGGAGTTGCGCAGGCACAGCTTTCCGTAGGTATCTAAGGCAAAAAAAAAAAAGAGGAAATTATGTGTTTGGTGCAGGTGACAGGCTAAATGAAAGGTCCCAGGCTGTCAAAAAACAGCCCAAAAACCATCCAAGTAAAGCAGGTTAGTCTGCAGTGAGCAACACTTTCTGGTAAAATCCATGGGATGAGAAGCAGAAAATGAAAGCACCTCTTGGATTTTCTCATATTCAGCTGGGGAGAAAAGAAAACTGATGCAGGTTTCAGCCCTGCTCTCTTGGAAAGATCAGGATATCAGGAATCCAGTCCTAGCAAACCTGTGTAAGACTAACCAAAACCGTGAGCATCTCTATGGATTCTCCACTTCAAATGGTGTCTCCACCTTCCCTTCCTCTCTCTCACAATTAAGCTTCATTGGCTTCCCTTGGCTTCCCTTGGCTGCCCTTCCCTCTCCACCACTCTCTATGATCTATTGTTAAGAGATACCAAAAAAATAAGGGTCTTGAAAAGGAGGGGAAAAAACCCCTGCATAAACAGTGAAATTATTTGATCTCCCATCATAGTTTCACATTTTTTTCCAAACTCTCAGATTACTTTTTTGGTTGGCTCAAGGTCAATTTTACAATTTAAGTCCATACAAGGAGTAAACATGCTTAGGAACAAATACAAGGAAAGGGGATGGTCCAATTTAGTGCTCCTGTAAATCCACTCTTCAAATTCTTGCTGCCTCCTGTATTAATCAGTTCTCCAGTGTTTCATGGTTGCCAATACTGTGGTGTCAGAGCTCCCAGTGCTCCACAGACCCAGCTCAGTGTAAGTTTTCACCTTGCTCTGCACGTGACAGTGACAGATTGCTCGGCTAGACAAGTCCTCTGCTAACCCCCTCGTAATCTGTGCCTGGGTTCCTGCAAGTGAGTATTATTTCAGAGTGTGCTGAAGATAGGAAATAAATAACAAGCCTCCACCTCTTGTCTGCAGCATTTCTATCCTCTTCTGTTCCCGTTTGATGTGCTATTTTACGCACTTATCTACTGAGCAACACAAGGTGTGAAATTACACTTCAGGTGTGAAAACACTTCCATGTCTCCAAAGCAGGGCTTCCCGCTCCTCTCAAACTGTTCCACTGAAAAAGCTGTCAGGAGGCTGACAATCAAGGAGCAAATTGTGAGCCTGCACAGCTGTACAGCTATCGAGTTACTGCGGGGAAAGTTCAGCCCAGCCATTAGCTGGGGGTGCCAGCTTGGCTCCCAACCTGACACTGGGGATGAAGAGGATCCTGCCAGCAAAGACCTGCATGTCACACAGAAAGGCAAAGATTTGATTCAATTTCGTGATTGTAACATGGGAGGAAAAAAACCAAACCCCAAATCCACTTTATTGAAAGGTGAGCTAATTTCCACCTTAATATTCAGCATTGAGGGACTGATATCTGTAACAATTTCAGACCCATCAGGAACACAAAGTTCAAGAGAGGACCCTCTGTTCCTGCTTGACTCAATGTGAAACCAGACACAACTCCTACAGTATTTGTAGGGATGTCACTGTGGTTGGCACTGACAAACCACAATGTGTACTGAAGCATTCCTCATGTGTAAGTCCTGGCTGCTGGTCTAGACTTCATGGAACTCCCTGGAAATACAGATAAGTAGGGGTTTTATGGATTTTTTAAAAATGTATTCATCTTTTTTCCTTTTTTTTTTTCCTGAGAAGAGGATTTCAAAATATTGGAAGAATTCCGCTGGGCTGATTTTTAAATACAAACAAGCAGGTAATTAGTACAATTCTCTGTTTGAACTTCAAAATTTTTCTTTCTTTTCACAACCAACCCAACATTACCTTCCTATGCTATCTTAGGGAAAGGTCCCCCATATATGCCTGCATCTCTTTTCGTAAGAAGATAGGGAGGGGACTGAGGTCTAGATTTTAACCTTAGTATACTTGCTGTCCTCCTTCCTTCTGACTTTCAGCAGTACTGGCAGCTCAGGTGGGATTCATCACACCTAACTGCAGGCACATTCATCTGAACAGTGCCCAAAGGAGTCAACCAATTCATAATCAAAAAAGCAGATGCTATAACTCAGCAGTGATCTAGCAGACAGTGATACCATTACAGATGATTTAGGTGTTAACACTAAAGCAAGTGCCACAGCTAAAACATCTCACAGGATACTGTTTCAGCATGTCCCAGTTAATTTTGCAGGCAATGAATGGATGAGTGTCTCACAGCCGTAAACTTTGGGATGTCACATCCCTGACTGAGGCCTCAACATTTGAAAGTGAGGGATAACACAGCTGGCTTTGAGGAAAAATGAGCCACACACCACCAATGAGTTAAAGTCAGAAAAGCTGGCTTTTTCTTTAATGTACCTCAGATTTCTACGTAATTCTGCATCTGTTCCATACCAAGGTGAGTGGGGACTGTGCGTGTATCATCTGGATCGGGCTGGAAGGAGACTGTTGTCAAGGCAGAGCTAATACCAGGAGCCCTATGCACCCCCAAGAAAACACAGGCACAAAACCAGTGCAAGTGACAACTAAATCAGGCTGCTAATTCTCCTCAAGTTTATTCCACTGGGTGCATTTTACCAGCCAAAAGAATCAAGCTTGCCTGAACAGAAATAAAAGAGTAGGTGTGGATCATATATTTAGCATCTGAAATTTGCTTTGCAGAGATGATATATACGAGGCTGAGCTGTTATTCTGCTTCACTAACTAAATTTTAAGATTGTAGTTTTCCCTTCCTGCACTGTGCTCTTTGCAGTATCTTTTTAGGTATCTCATCAAAAAACACAGTTTTTCTTGTGGTCCAGTCTGGTCCTCTGGGGTGGAAAGCTCTCCCCTCCTGTTGACTTTGCCAAAGAAAATCCATCCCCAGCTACAGAGTGAAATTAGTGCAGCTACGGCAAGCAAGTGGCTCTCGATTTACTGAGGAATGTATGTGTAAGAGCATCTATTCATTATGAAGGCAAACATTTTCCATCTAATTACATGCTCAGGTTCAGTAATGGCCTCATTACCGCGGTGTCTCAGCACTCTGTGCTCTTCAGAGTGTTTACTTTTGTGCCACCTCCATCAAGCACAAAAGGAAAAGAGATTAGGGATGACATTCCTTAAAATGCCTAAGTGCTCACCTTCTGTTCAGGCACCCATCTCACTGACATGAGGAACAGTGAGACCTCTCAATATCTGGGAGTGTCTGAGACTGCAGCTTGCCCATGGTTACACTGAAGTCTGTGAACAAAGTCTAATTTTGCCAAGACCAATTTTAGCAGCGCATCTACCAGGCTCTCCCTTCCATACAGGTTTTGGAACAGAAGTTCTCCCTGCAGAGCGTTTTTGCTCTGAACTCATCTTGCCTCTCTGGTATGAGTGGACTGGACAATGTTCATGTGCACACAAAATATCAACATCTCAGCATTGAATACCAGAGGGAAAAGCACTAAATCAAGGAATTCTCTAAGAAGCCAGACACGTTTTGGGCTAGTGCTGCATCTTCTTCCTCCAGAGGGTTGGGTGAACCTCTCCTCACGCAGACTGCTCTGTCTCCATCAACTATCAAACACCTCTCGAGAGATCATCTGCAAAGCCAATCAGTTTTTCCAGGATTCTTCTAATGACCCATTTCTGTCATGATTCTTCAGAGGGAACTAACTGATAATGACAACTCAGGGGAATAATCAACTGTAATTTATGCATTCCTGTATTTGGAGCAGGGACCATAGCGTGCGTTCTGCTTTCACTTGCACTAAGCACCACCGTTATTAGCAAAGCTGACCCCTGAGCAAGAGCACTGCAAATACAAAAGAGTCCAACCCCCTGCTTGAATTTATATTTAGAAAGGAAGTAAACAACCAGAGACTCCTGACCCCTCACGTCCGTGGACCGCAGGGTACCGCGCAGCGCCGTGCGGACTTTCCCGCCCGCGCTCCAGGCGAGCCAGCTCATTTCCAAAAGCAGGATAACCGTGTCAGCATGCTGCAATCCAGACTAATAACAGCAGCAGTAGAAGAAAGCCTTGGGCTTGGAGCTTAATTTCCCCCAGCTGGCAAGCCCACGCTCCCAGCCTACATAATAAACGACAGCACCGCGTGGCGAAGCCGCCCCAGAGCTCGGATCTGTGCTGCTGGATACAGGCAGCTCAATGTGAGGTCCCAGTTTGAGGCCCAGAAGACCCCTGGTCCTGGATTTGCCTCCCCTTTCAACCAGCAGTGAGGCAGAACACTGAACATCCACACTCTGAACTGGGCTCACTGCAGCTGGATCGGTAAAGTAGAAGGGAGGAGAATTAGACCCAAGCTTTTGATCCCAACCCCACATCATGAAAGTCTGGATTAAGGCAGTTTATGGCCCACTGTGTAAATCACACAAAAGCTGGGAGCTGCCTACTACATTGCTGAGAAGCCAGCTTTCCCTTCCCTGTTTCACCAAGCCTCTTCTCAGGTTCCCTCTCCAGGGCTGGCAGCTCTCTCACAAGGGAGAGGCTGGGATCTGGCAACATTCACAAGATGAGTCACCAGTGAAGAGACCAGCAGTGCCTTTAAAACACAGCAGAAAAGAATGCACTGCTCCCTGGAAGCACTGCTGAGGGAATTGCTGGCATCAGTGACATGCAAGAGGGGCAGCAGATGAGGGCTCCCTGGGAGCAGCTGCACAGGTCTCTCAGGAAGGAAAGAGAGAACCTTGGAGCTCAGTGATCCTCCTCTGCCCCAACACCCCATGTCCACTCCATTCCACAGCCCCAGCCCTCTCCTGGGACACGTGTCAGGCTGCAGAGCCAGTTCACCACCTGCCTGCCCTCCCCAGGCCTGAGGAGGTGCAGCTTCAGCCCGGACTGACACAGCTAAAGTGGAGCACAGACACCTCTCTGGATGCATGGTGTAACTCTCCTCTAATAAGGGCATTTCTGCTCTTTTCCACATTACTGCTTTGCTGCTGCCTCAGAGAGGGGGCTGGAGTTCTACCAGAGAGAGCAGGGATGTACAGCCGAGCAGATCAGGAAGAAGGGGAGCAGCAGGATGTCAGGATGCTTAAGCCCAGCTTTTGTCACCTCCAGTAGCAGTGGCCATGGGCATGGCTTGATCACACAGCCTGTGATCTGATCTCCTGCAAACGGTGCTGCTCCGTAGTGCCACTGAAGATTTGCTCTAAACATTCAGCTCTAGCTGAAACTTGGACTTGGGATTGTTCCACTCCGGTAGAAATGCTTTTTTTTCCTTCTGCTTGTCTTGGGAGGGTAAGAATTTTCTCGTTCACTGCAATGGGAGTGGGAGAGCATCACCATCTGTCCATTTCAGATGCAATCCTTTGATTCAGAAAGAACTTCACTTCTATACCCAGCAACTGTATCATGGACTGTGCCTTTCACAGACCTTTTAGAAACCTAAAGCCATTGAAAACATTACTGGATAACCACGCACTAACCCTGGATGTCTAATTATTATGGAATATCCCCCGCAAAAAAACCTCACAGCTGCTCCTTGAAAGCCCATTTCTCATTTGTTTTGACTGTGACACTTGTTCCCCTAAGCCTACTCAGTCCCAGGTCCCACATGTGATGGGAAGAGCCATACCCAGCCAGTCCATCCACCTGACAGTGCCCAGTGCCACACACAGCAGTAAATCCACAAAAATACAGCGTAGGCTGCTTCTCTCACAAATACCCTCGAGTCTCCAGCGATTTGTGACTCAAGAACTTCCCCATTTAGAGGCTTTGTGTTTAACAATCCTCTGTGGAACTTTCTCTGTGGATTTCTCCTGTGCTGCACAGAACTGGAGCAGGCTCCCAGCATCCAGGATATTCTCTAGTGAGGGCTGTGTAGGTGAAGAGCTGTCTCCTCTTCAGAGCCTGCTCCTTCCTCGCTTCCTTTTACCATCCTTTGGTTTTGTATCAGGAGAAGACAGCGGATGACTATTGTCAATTCACTTTCTCAATGACACTTAGAGACCTCTGTGAATCCTCCCCCCTCTCCCTTTGTTGTAGCATGGTAGGAGGAACAGTCTCTTCAGCCACAGCTCGCTGGAAGCTGTTGCCATTCCCCTGATTATCTCCAATGCTCCTCACCACATCTTTTCAGTTCTGCCCTATTCTGTTTGAACAGAGGAAGACAGAATTGTACATGGTGTTCATTACACCAGTGAATGTGTATTTACAATCAAATACCAATTTTCCATTTTGTCCACCTTAAATTTGGGGGATTTATTCACTGCTATTGGTGACCCTTGGGTTGATATCTTCCTGCAGCTATTTACCATAAGCTTGATGTTTCACTCCCAAGTGGCTCTGAGTCCATCCAGATCTTGTTTGGGTTCCCATGCAATACCTTACACCCATCCACACTTCCACCTCACTGCCCAACTGCTCATTACTGAGACATCCTCCTGGGGCTCCTTGCATCTGGCCTCATCTTTTCCACCCAGAACAAAGCTTCCTCAGCTGTTTTTATTATGAGCTTATTCCAGCTATCTGCATGGATGGGCAACAAGAAGGTGCAGAAGGAGAGGTGGTTTTCTACAACCTTACTGTCGCTGACTGGCAAGCACTGAGCAGCAAGAAGCTTCCCAGCACATCTACTGCTCTGTTATCCCATGTCTGGAGCACTGAATCCATGCCAGTTTGCCCTGGCACAGATCCCTCTTCTATTACTGATGACATGGGAACATGAATCACAAAGCTTTAAGAGCTCAAGCAAGTTCCCTGTTCAGAACAAGATATGCAGGTAAAAAGTTAGTTTCTTTTATTCAGCTTCCTGGCCTGCTTTGAAGTAATTAAAGGAATTATTTGGTGCCTTTGTTCTCCAGGAATGTAACAGGGATAATAACTTTTCTTCCCTCAAAAATAAGCTGATAAAACAAAACAAAATCCATTAATGGCTTTCAAGCACTCTGATCCCAGAGCAGATAGGATCCTAATGGAAAGACCCCAATTTTCCTAGGGGAGCATTTTCTGTACTTGTTGGTATTGTTACCTGTGGCTCAGGTAGAGGTTTGTTTACAGACAAGTCTTTACTTCAAGAATTTCTCCTGTTCCCCATAGAAATCCTGATAGCTTGTTCTCTCTCCTCCTGCCTTTTCCAGCGTCATTGCTATTGTATTTGTTTAATGGGGTTAATATGCTGCTGGTATAATAATGGTCATGCAAGGATGCAATTATTATGTGTGATTAATTCTGCAGCTGCTGAAAAGCTTGGAGGACTTTCCTTTGGCAAGGGAATAACTTCACAATAGTTCTCACATTGCATTGCACACAGACATAAACCCCAAAAGAAATGCAGAAGGGAGAAGAAGGAAGGCTGGATTAGAGGAGACAGAGCTGCACCCAGCAGAGCAGCTGATGAAGGTTTAGCATCACATGGGCAGACACATTTCTGTGCTTTGTGTTTATGCACTGACTAGCTCAGATAATTCCTGGCCCATCACTGTGATCCCAAGGTATTACTTCCATGCACATAGCATGTATCTGGCTATAAATTTTTAAATACATTTCTGCCAGTGATGTAGGTTTCTCTTGTTACTTTCTTTTTTAGTAATAAACACCCTTTAAACTAACACATTGCATTTTGTCCTGAGAAGATACAAGACCACAAACCAAAATATGAACTCCTAAAAAAAGCCAGCACAGGTTAATGATTTTTACAAGAAGCTAGGAGAATGAGGGGCACAGCACACAAGCCACTAGCACTAAAATACCAACAGTGTCCACATCTGACAAAACTGTAGATGCTTTTCTGCACAAGGCTTTTTGGCACACCCAGATAATTTATGGTCCGATGCTGGAGCCATACTCTTGAGTGCTCTTAAGTGCTCTGAGTGATAATGGATCTATTTGTGTGATCAGGGATTGTAAGCTTAGGCCTATAACTCAGCATGTACCCCAGAAGAATACCTGGACACTTATCCTTGACCAAACTATTTTTAAATCCCTCATATGTGACCTGAAGAGAAGACACTGCCTGCACAATTTAAGTTTCTGTAAGCTGCCCAGCTGTTTTGTAACCCATTTATTACCCACATAAGCACCCATGACTTTGACATTTACCTGACTCCGTTTAAAGGTTTA
Organism: Pycnonotus jocosus; assembly: GCA_013400435.1. NCBI lineage: Eukaryota > Metazoa > Chordata > Aves > Passeriformes > Pycnonotidae > Pycnonotus > Pycnonotus jocosus. The sequence continues at coordinate 93,702 of VWYP01012031.1, forward strand.
AGTGAAGGAGAAAATGTGCCCAGGAAACACTGAGACATGCACCATCTCCCTTTTCTTCTCTAGAAAACCATCTCTTTCAGCCTCTGCAGTTTTTAACACATAAAATCACCAATGCCCCAGTCCAGTTCCTCCTGTGCAAGGATGCCAAGAAGGCAGCACACATGGTGTGGGTCTACAGGTGGCAGAGAAGAGGGTCAAGGTGGGCAAAAAGCACAGCTGGAGATTTTGCTGTTGTGCAAAACTCCTTTGCCATTCCCAAAACCTGACAGGATGGGTCCTGTACAGGGTCTGTGTATCCAGGGCTGGGAATGGAGAGGGATTCTGCCCCTTGGCTTCTCTCACTATAAATGGTTGCCATGAATAGCAGTTTAGGCTGGGTATTTAAGTGTTCCATAGCGCTATTATATTCGAAATTTCCATGGCACTTTAAAGAAATCACTCCCTCCGGGCCTCGAACAACAGAACCTCAAATAGGACCTATTTAAAAAAACACCAGGGCTCTTTGCTCGCCCTCCAGAAAGGGGCTCAGCAGTTTCAGCTTTCACCTTGTGAAGGACTCATTGAGCATCTCGTTCAGCCAGCAGCGTGTTCAGACAGCGAGAGTGGCCCGCAGCGCTGCTCTGCAGAGCCAGAGGGGTTATCAGGGAAATGCTGCTCCAGCACCCAGACAAGGGCTGGTCTCCTTCCTTCTTTTTAATTTCTTTCAGTTTCTGCTTCACTGCGTTTTCTTTTTCTCACCGCACTACTGGGGGTTTTACAGGCACAGAAGAACAGTTCAGAAGGCAGGAGCAGCAATGTGACTTGGAATAAAAGAAGCAGATTTTAACAGGTTCAGTTTGCCTATAAAAATTTATGGATTTCTGTGTTTCACCTAAAAGTTGATCTAGATCTGAGAGACATTGGTCTGACACTGGTCCAAATCATCTGGATACAAAAAGGATGAAACTTCATTTATGGGGTAAAGAAGTAGGCATTACAAATGCCTGAAAATTATTTTGCACCTATATTGGGACTACTTTAATTTCATTTCTGAGAGTAAAACTTCAGAATGTATCTAGTCTGCAGCATATATAAACAGGAGAGCTTTCCTGCTGGGGCATGGTTGCCTTAGTCTACCTTTGTTTTAAATTACTAAAGAAGATCCCAACTTAAAATCTTTTATTAAAAGATGTACATGCAAACCAGAACATGCCTTTAAGTATCCCATGTGGAGAGCTATGTTGTCACAGCTAATAAAAGACAGTGAGGGCTGCACAGGCTGGAGTCAGGTGTTTTAATGTTGCACAGACTTTCCTTTCATTCTCAAGGGATTGACTGATGACACAGATTATTTCTGTAATCTACTTGAGTACAGTTCAGTGGAAAACCTGAGTTTTCACATCTATGTACTGAAATATTTCATAAATATTTTGCTGGATCTGAACCAAAGAGCAGAGCATGTTGCAAAAGCAATTTTAGTGTTTTGCAGCTCGAGATAATCTGTCAAATCCAGAGAAGGCAAGGAACTGTCAAAGGTTTACCTACCTTGACAAGCAGGCACACATCACAGAAAGCAAACACACCAACAAACAAAGAGGTGCTGTTTCACACTGCCATTAGCTGCTGGTTTCAGACAGGAGGCCAAAGGACAGCAGGAGATGAATGGAGCACTGCTGTTCAACCCCTGAATGAGGCATCCCAGCAGCAAGCAGGTGACTGTGGCTGTGACTCCATCTCTATCATGGGCATTACCAGCACCATCCTTCTCAAGGACTCACTGCAGCTCAGACACCAACTGAACCTACTTGGAGGCAATTTCTATTTTTTTTCCTTTAGGACTGGAGGAAGGAAACTCAGCTGTTGCAACAAGTTTAAAATCTTCTTTCTGCAGATTTTCTTGTGCAGCAGTGGAGAATTCCCAGCAGGAGGGTCCCCAAAGGGCCCAGGGCACCAGGTCACCCAACAGCACAGCAAGGAGACTAAACCAAGTGTAGCCTTGGGAAACACTTAATGGCACCAGGAAGGGCTTCTGTGGGTCACATGGTAACATTTAAACATTGGAAAGTGCTTCTTGCTTTTTTTAAAAAATGGATCTGCTGAGAATTAAGCTGTGCTTTGGGTGCAACAGCACTTTTGCCATAATCAGATATTGTAAAGTAAAGCAGTAAAACAGATATTTGAGTATTCCTGCCCCATCAGCTGAGCCTTCATATGATTCCCTCCAATTGCCCTGTAATATTTATCAGCACATGGATCTGAAATAACACTTAATTTTCAATCAGGTGCTCTGCAAGGAAACCCAGCTCAGAAACACTGCAGTCGAGTACCTTGAGGAAGAAAATTTTTAAAAAAAGCAAATTTTGGCTCGACGGTGCCATTTAATAGCAGTGAAAGTACTTACCAGGTGGCCTATTAATTGCAAGGTTTCGGAAATGACTGCCTTTGATCATCTCCACTGACAGCCTCCCTGTAGTGGCATTGTATGACAGCCCCACGAGCAGCTCTGGCACCCCTCCATGCGACAGGGACTGTGTTGAGGAAGCGCTATCACTGTGAGAAATTGCTGACAGACTCAGCTGAGAGTCTGCACTCTGCAGGGAAAGAGCACTGAGAGAATCATCAGGACATCCACCACTCCTCCCCCCTCCTTAATTTATAGCTCGTGGCCTTGTTTAGTCAGATCTCTCTTAAGAAATTACAATAACTGAGAATTAATTATGCCGGGGCACCAGGAGGATCAGAGCGTCGCTTTTACAAAAACACATCCCTGAACTTTCTCTTTTAAGATGAGGAACTCTGGGGAAAGTGTTATCACGAGTGTAAATCAAAGCCTCTGAGATAAGCAAACATCCTACTACACGAATGCTCTGTACATCTCCTTGATAATGGCTTTTGGATGGAATACACTTTTCAGTTTGGCAGGTTTTGGCCATGTACTGTGCATTTTCTTACTTTCTTTCCTTGCTACCACTATTCCCCACTTCACCTGGAGTAGGATGTTTTATTCATTTCACATGCACAGCCTCTCTCAGAGCTTTTTGTAGACAATGAGTCATGACAGAGCTCATCTACACAAATTGATTGGCATAGCCAGAGCTGGGCACAACTGTGATGTGCATGGAAAATTAAGAAGCAGCACAGCCAGCTCCTCTTCACATGACCCACCTCTCCACTTCCATCTTTCATGCAGAGGAATATTACTAAGCATTCCTGGCAAGATGGAAACTGCACAGTGGAGATCCACAAGCTGGTATCTGGGGCCAAATGAGGTAGCTTTTGCACTGGCAGTACCAACACAGTGGTGCACAAGAGCCACTGCCCTCATTGAAATTAAGACTAATTATGCCTTGGTGGTTCCCAGACCAACCTACTGTATCCAAACAGCACGGCATGGGGTGACTTGTGCAGATGTAGTAGATCCACATGATTTTGTGTAAGCTTGCTAGCTGAGCTGTTAATTAAACACAGCTTTGCACAGGCAAGCCATGCCCTGTTCTTCCCCTTACTGATAACTTTTCAAAGTGACAGCAGGTCAGATCTGCCAGTCGCACACTGACAGCCCTAATGAAGGATTTCAGGAACACCGAAAAACAAACAATTTTATGGGCTCCATCCTTCACCAAACTTACACTGAGATTACTCCTTGGCTCCAAGAGCAGTGTCACCTTCACTTCCTCCTCCTGGCTGATGCCACTCAGGTAGAACAGCTGCTCCCCCATCATCTTCTCCCCCACCATCCTGTGCACAGCGTAGAGGCGGAAGCGAACGGCGTGGCTGCTCAGCTCCTGGGGTTCCAGCTTGTTGAAGGTGATTTTGTCCTGGAAGATGGGGATGGGCCCTCTCTGCACACTGGTCTTGCCCCTCTGTTTCTTGCCTGGCATCAGGACAGCGTGCACCTGCCAGGTGTTCACCCCACTGCGGTCCTTGTCGGGGATGTCCCTGGCCTCCAGGACAGTGGCTGTCAGCTTTTGACTCGAGGGTTTATAGGTGAAGATGACATCCAGGTCACCACATTTGCAGATGGGCTCATGGGCACCGTGATGAGCTGGCACACTGTTCACTTCGTTGTGCTCCTGCAAAGAGAAGGAAGAAGTAGAACCTCCACTGGGGTTCAGCTGCCTCTGTGATTCCAACTCCATTTAAAAAGAAATTCTTCTCCTCACTTGTGCCTGCAAGTATAGGCAGTTGCTGTGTGAAATATGGATCCCACTGCTTCTGGAAAGGCCAACCATAGTTAATTGCCTGATTTTGTGTAATAGTCCCCATACGCTCTAGTAAGCAACAGCACTTGTTGAAACATTTCCAATAAAAAGTTTCATCAATATTTAAGTGTTTTGCAGGAGACGGTTAATTTGGCAAACATTCTACATAGAGAAAAACTAAACAAAGGGATTTTTACATTTCACTGGTGTCAATATTGAGGCGGTAGCAAAACAATTTGACCCACTTAACCTGTCACTTTGAGCATACCCTGGAATTGTTTTTCAAGGTGGAATTATTTACATTATTAAAATCGAACAATCCAGCTGAATCTGCTAACTTTTTTGATATTTTGTTCTGCTAGAAATTGAAAAAAATTAGGCACTGTGTTCAATTTGAAGAGGAAATCACCACGTCAGAATTTCTTGTAGAATGGAAATTCCATTTCTAGATGCTAACCCATAATTCAATACTTTTTCTACAGCTAAAGCAATGATAATGGGGAAAAGCAGTCGGATTAAATACATATTGATTCTTTATACATTCTAAAATCTCCCAAGAGAAGCATCTGTTCCTTCTGTTCAGTTTGGGTACTAATACATTCAGAATAAAAATTCAAAATAAACAATCACAACATGTGCAGACCAATCCACACACCATCTTTTACCTACTTTTTAAAACAAAAACCATCTTGATAAAACAAGATAAAGCCATGGATTGCTCACCTTACCCTTTCCTGAGTGGGTGTGTGGGTTTCTGTTCAACAGTGCTTTTTTATCTTAGAGCTAGAATGTGCTTCATATGATAAAGGGGTTGCTATAGTGATCAATGATTTGTATTTAAACATGAGTATACACTGTACTAGGGAAAGATTTTCAGTTAATAGCCAGAAGGTGAATTAAGGCCTGTCACCAGCATCTGAGTCACCCTCCTCCTCAAACATTTATCTTCTTTTCACATTTCAAGTAACACTTCTTTCCAACACAGGAATCTTTTTGTTCAGAGAACAGATGATGGGCCATGGGACGTCTGGTGTTAAGTCCCTTCAGAAGTGTCTGGGGTGGTGTGTCTCAAACAGGGCCTCGGATAAACAGGAAAAAATTTGTTTACTTCCTGTCAATCTACTTTTGAAGTGCTCAGATTCATCTGCCATGACATGCAAAGCTCCAGATTTTCACATTTTCAGGGGTGTTTAGGACTTGTGCACATGAACACAGAAGTCCAAGTGTGCAGATCAGAGACCTGCTGTTGTTCGTCTTGCAGAAGTAATGTCAAAGGGAGAACAACAGACAAAATGACTTGCTTAGCTACAGAAACACCTTTCTGTATGAACAGCAGGCTACTAAAAACAAAAATGCAAGGCAGGCCAGGTTGCCTGGAGTGAGCATGGTGTTATGAAAATGTTAAGTGCTCCTGTGTAGCAGTCAAGCTATTTTTGCCTGGTTGATGAAATAATATTCAATATGGGATGGGATTGTGCTTGACTCATATTTTCTTCCACATTTTCATCCCTCCACACTTTTATCTGTGCATTTGCTGTTGAGGAGATGGAATCAAGGCACATTTAAGAACTGCTGCTAAGGTATGGAGACAACCATGCTTGAGGCACAACTTTTCTTTCATCTACATGTCTGAGCTGGAAATTGTGAACTCCAGTGCATCAGCACAAACCCACAGGAATGAAAATCCAAGAGACACTTTCCTGCCCCAGCAGGGCTTAGTATCTCACCTTCTGGCAGTGTGTAACACAGACTGAAGGTCAGATAGCTGCATTTTGACCAAACAGCTAGAAAATACTTGGATTTCAGGAAATCTCAAATTGTGCTGTTAGAGCTGTGGCCAGATCCACTGCGGAGAAGACTGAATGAATGGAGGCAAAGAGGGAAAGACAAATGCCAAACTCCTTGGCAGTAAGCTTTCCATGAGAAACCAAGCTTTGGAGACCTCACAGGCTGGCCCTTTCTGAAAGCATTGTGCTACCCAGCACTCATCCCCATGCAGATTTGCTACACACCTACAAATCCTCCTTCTGTGGAAGTCATTGACAGAATTTCCCTCTGTTTTCAGAGTCCAGCTGAGCTGCAAGTGATTTGTGAATGTGTTATACAGACACTTGAATTGGAATCCAAGGAAAGATTGGGGTTTAGAGGCTTCATCTGAATTTCTTTCTTTCCCTCTTGCCAGCACGATTGTTGAGAGGCCAAGCCAAGTATCCTGATTGATACTGTACGTCTAACCCGGTCATTCAGGATAGCCAACATCCACTCCACTAAGTAAAATAAGTCCATTTCTGCCAAAGAAACCTGAAAGAGCAGCTAATTATGGACAAGGCTTGAAATGGTACTTGTGGTTCCACTGCAGGGGCATAAAATTACCATTTCTGTCTCTAAAGAGAGGTCCTTTGAGTGGAGCATAATAACACTTGGACATTTCTGGCATGTCAGAACATTTAGTTCCTGCAATAAAAAGTCTTTCATTAATCTACACAATACCTTTGAATGAGAAGCTGCTTGTAAGAGATAAACTGTGTCTTGGGCATTTCTGCTCCAGTATGCTGGAACCCTTCTTTGCAATTTTAAAATGTAGAGGAGTAAAATGAGCCATGCATTCCAAAGAAATACAAGAGGACGCTGGAGACACTGCGGCACACGTGAACCGTGGCAAAGCACATCAGACGTGGAAAAGGAGAAATGAGCCTCAGATGGGCAGACAAGCAGTGTGTGTCAGAAACACAGCAAAGAGAGGGCAGGGCTGCTGGACACACAGTTCCCAAGTAGTGTGTGGTGTTTTGTGGGACTGATTGTGCAGAAAACCCCTTTGGTTGTGCTCCAAATACCCCTTAAGGGCTGGAGCATCTGCACCAAGGAGCTCTGAACTGCCTGCTCCAAGGACATGGACCTTCCCTCAAAGCCCTGTTGCTCACAGTCTGATGGAGGTATGGATTTCCACAGCTCTCTTTTAACTCAGGCAGAAGATATGACCTTTGTGCTGTTCTTTTAATATGTCTGATGCAGGCTGATGTTTTTCCAGAAATCTAATCCTGCGGGAAGATAATGAAAATCAACACATCATGCAGAGAGATTAGGAGAGAAAAGTGGGATGCAAAGTCATCAGGTGTTTATAATGCCTTAAAATCTGAAATGTTTCCTTGAGGTTTCAAAATAAAAGTGCAGAACTAAGAGAAAACAGGCTCAGGTCCTCTCCTTCCCTAAAAGTTTGCCTGGTGTCAATGGGGACAAGATTACAGTGATTTGGCCAGGTCACAGGCCACCCCCAGCAGCTACCTCCAGCTTTTCAGATTATTCACAATGTCTAAGTCATAGAAACTACCTGGAAAAAGACACAAATCTGACCCAGTGACCACATATCGTATCCTGGGACACACATCCTGCACATAGAGCCAGTGACCAAGCCCTGGGCCACCACAGAGAGCTCTTTGCTAAATGGCAGTAAATGCTGCTGGGTAGCTTAAGTTCCAGTTTCAGTTCGGAGACTGCAGTCAGAAATCAAGCAATGAAAGCATTTCTGTGAATTAGTGTTAGTAGCAAGAGGTATAATGCCAGAAAAAAGGAGAAGCACAAAGGAAGAGGTGTATGGTCATGCACACAAGCACACAAGAGTACCATCACCTTGCACTGCGCTGATCAATTTTTCACTTCATTTCTCCTCTAACCCTTTTTGGCCCCCAATATCCTCCAAAAGCTTTTACCCTGTATAATAAATGACAATCCACTGTACCTCAGGGCTCCAAGCCGATGAGCTGTCAATAGCATCATTTCCTTCCAATCCCTGGTTGGTGAACGCTGTCTCCATTTCCAGATGTCCTTCCCTGTGTGACTGGCTGACACCATCCCCAATCCTGGCCTCCATCCCAGGCCCTTTGTGCTGCCCAGTGCCCTCACTCCTGCTTGTTGTTCTTGAATCAACAGATACGTGGTCATCTTCCCGACAGGAGAGGTTGTCTTGGTAACTCAGTTGGCTTAGTCCATCCAGATCTAACAATTTTCAGCAAGAAAATAATTTCAGAGAGATTAGAACAAATTCCTCCCCCTTGCAAAATGCGCCTTTCTCTCCTTTCTTTTATTTTTTTTAAAACTTTTCCCTAATCTCCAGTGCTTACAATAGACAGTTTCCTGCAGCACTGAACCTATAAAATAACCAATCCTGTTTAAATCAGCTTTTGATGGAGGGGACATGGCTGTTTCTCACCCCATCCTGAACTGAGAAACTCATTGCCTTTACTTGAAGAAGTTATCCACGAAATGCAAGTATCAGTGGAGTGTCTGGGGTATTCAAGTGCAGCCCCAAAGCAATCTCTTCTATGAAAACACAAATCAAACTACAGAAAAGCATAGCAGAAGCCTGATGAACAGGTATCACCATTTCCTCCTGTGCAGGAGGAGGAGATGCAGGAGGAGTTAACACTGTCCTCAAGAGCATGGTGCTGGTGAGGAAAGTAGCTTCACAGACATAATAGAGGGCCAGCATTACCCTCTCACCCATCCCTGAGAGCTTAGAAGAGCATGACCAACTCCAAAATCAACCAGGAATCCCTAAATCCCATGCTTGGGCTGAATTGTCCTCCCAAGGACAACTGAGGGGAGATGTGTTACCTAATTTCCTAACTGCTTTTATTGGTTTTAATTCATCTTGTCCTACATGCACGTACTCCATGGGATAGAGTAAGCTTCATTAATGAGAATAAAATAATCCTCTCTGCTTCACACCACAGATTCTGTTTTTACACCACTGAAATCTCTATTATGAACACAGGGAACCTTTTCTCTACTTGAAAGCACCAGTGAGAGCTCTCTGGATGGAGCAGCACAGATAATTGCATGTCCAGGGACACAGATGAAAAAAGTCATGATTTGGCCTTGGATGTGTTTTGCAAGCACTTTCAGAGGAAAACCAGGGACATTCCTCCTCCTAATGCATCTCATGATAAGCCTTGCTACAGGAACACAGAAAGACAGATTCTGCCTCAAATAAGTAAAAAGCAGTCACAGTGAAAGAATGAGTTGTGCTTCCAGACAGCTGAAGACAGCAATGAAAATATAGCAATTTCCTTTGCAAACGGAGCTATTCAGGGTTTAAAGGTTTCACAGAAGGAGGTGAGGTTGAAAGGGATCATTTTTTTCAAATTTGGTCTCAAATTCGAATTTTAAAAGATAGTATTAATTGCTGTGTTTAATAGAAAACTATTGGTTTGTTCTTGTTAAATGAATCAATGTTTATATTCCCAGTCTGACGAATGAGATTGAAAATCTGATGGCAACTGACATGGAGGCAGCTGAGGTGCCCAGAAACTTTTTCTGTCTCAGTTTTCACTGTCAACTGCTTGTCCCAGATCTCTCAAATCCATGAATCTCCAGGCAGGGATTGGAGGAATGAAGTCCCACCCATCTCAGGAGAAGGTCAGGTTTGAGACCCTCTGAGGGACTTGAACACTCACAAACCCATGGAAGTTGATGAGATGCATTCCAAGATCTTGAGGGAACTAACACAGGCAGGAAAGACATGGACCTGATACATGAAAATTGTCTGAGGGTTGAAATGCCTTTTACACGAGGACACACTGAGACACTTGGGGTTGTTCATCCTGGAGAACAGAAGGGATCAGGAAGATCTTATTGGTGCTTTTCAATACTTCAAGAGGGGTTACAAGAGAGATGGAGAAATACTTTTTACCAAGGCCTGTAGAGACAGGACAAAGGAAGTGTTTTAAACTGAAACAGGTGAATTTAGATTGGATATAAGGAAGAAGTTCTTTAGTATGAGGTGGTGAGGCCACTGGCACAGGCTGATCAGAGAAGCTGTGGGTATGTTCAAGGCCAGGCTGGATGGGGCTCTGAATAACTTGATCAGGGCAGGGGGATTGGATTTGATAAATTTCAAAAGTCTCCTCCAACCTGATCCTCTACATATCCCTCTGTCTTAGAACAAAAAGCCCAAATCTTTCTGAGTGGAAGAAAATCTATGTCTGGCCTTAGCAGCAAATATACTGTTTTTGATGCTTATCTGCTCCACACACACACAAAATTCCAATGAGAGGAGTGGGGATTATATTCAGGAAACATTTCCTGCAGGTGAACAGAAGTCCTTGCTTCTTTCCTTGGCTGCTCTTTCAATTTAAGAACTCAGAAATTAGGAGAATAACTTTATCCCCTTTCTTCAACTATGAACGATCTCCATTCTCCCTCCCAGTAAAATCCTTCAAGCACAGGCACTTCAACCAAGAAGTCTGAGAGCATCTCACAGCTTTGTAATTATGGCCCTCTTCCTCATGGGAGATGGTCCTTCAGGAGCAAAGAGGGATCCAAATTCACATCTCTCAAATTCCAGGTGAGTGCTCTTCTCGCTCCCTTCTGAAATGCAAAACCCATCTCCTTTCTTCATCATCATATCTGGCAGACCTAGCTCTGAACTGAGAGCCATCATTGTCTCAGCTCTGCCCTGAGCTGAAAGTCTGGAGTGAGGGTAGAAAATAATATATTTTTTTTTTGCCATTACTCCCTTTCTTCTCTACAGTCAGGAAACAGAAAGAACTGAACATAAAAGCATAAGCAAGAAATAAAATAACAGAAATTCCACGCATTTACTGAGACTGAATGGATACAGGCACTCCTCAAGGCATTTAATTAGCAAGCCAATGTCTAATACACATTTAAACAGTGGGTCATCCATCAAAGCACACACCACACAGCAGGCTTTCAGAATAAAATGCTTCTGTAGTAAGAAATTATCCTCACACGATTGTCTTGTGGGTTTGACTCCTGCTGGGATAATATCTAGATCAATAATAGAGGAATTTTCAAAAACTACATTAAAGCCATAAAAGTCTACCCGTAACAGGAGAACTCCAGAAATATATTAATAGAGCAAGCCATCTCCCTGAGACTCAGGCACAAAATGAATGTGTTAGGAAAGCAAATGTAGTATTCAGGGGAAGTAAAGAAAAAGGTGATTCACCCAAACCAATCAGTGAAACAGTCTGGCTTTTTCTTTAAATTTAAAGCAGTTTGGTAAGAGATAATCACATATAAATACCAGTATTAGATGATCATTACAGGTAATAGACCAACTATACAGACTAGAACAACTACACCTCTCCAATTACATCCGTTCCAACATTATATTCACAAAATAAATGTTGAAAACAAAAGTTCCTCCTGTAAAGAAAAAGGTCAGAGCAGTAAAATGCCTGTAATTTACCTGAGAGATCGCTAAGGAAGAAAATGTCAACCGTCTTATGAATACCTGACGTGAATAAACAGCACAGCATCAGGGACAGGGGTTGAGACAGCATTATCTGAACTTTAATTAGCCAAGAGTCCCTGCAGAGCAACAGCAGACAATTCCAAGATTAAGGGCAGATAGTACTGTAATGAAAAAGCGTGATTTTTCTGAGGAATCCTGTCTCCCAAACTTTCCCTTTCAAGTCACATGTTCACAATCCAGGAAAGAGGTGAGGGGGATACTGGGTAGCAGAAATCACCAATAAATCAGAAAAGCCTGTGTTCAGGGTTGGAGAACTGGCTGTGAAAAAGCTGTCAGATGAAAGGATGAGCATGACCCCCTAATAGGACCCTAACAGGAACTGGGATATAGAAGCATCTCTCCAAAGATACAAGGAATGCTTGGCACATCAAACACTGAAAACCAGGCTGGCAAATATTGTGCAGTCCCTCCTCACACTGGCAGGCAAATGTTCTGGCTAATTTACAGTATCTTTCTTTTTTTTTTTTTTTTTTCCAATGACACACAATCTCTCAGTTCTATGAATCATTATATTGTGCCAAAGAAACGTCCTGAGAGGTCTCATCACTTCCTAAACCCCATTACCAGTGTTAAAAGGTGGGGACTGGTAGATCTTGCTAAATTAACACCACATAGTTCATTAACCAGTGAGAAACACAGGTGAAGAATTTATGAGTGCCTGTTACCTGTGCTGACCAAAGNCTGTGTTTGCTATGTGGACTCTAAGGAATCACTGCGCTTCCATAAAAAAACCAAACCAAACCAAACCAAACCAAAAAAAAAAAAACCCAAAAACAAAAACAAAAAAAAAACCCAAAAAAACATGTCTCTTATTTGACAGAAATTAGATCCCTGCTTTAAACTGTATTTAAACTCATGGTGGAAGTTATGAACTTGTTTAAACATAGTCCACAGGAAGAAAGGATTTCAGTGTGGACCTAGGTACTTCTGGACTTGAAATCCTCCTAGCTACAAGCAGTGATTTTTCAAACCCCTCTTCCTATCAGACAGCAGAGCTATGGCTTGTAGCAATGTGATTTTAGATGAGCCTGAGGCATATTTGCCCTCACACAGCAGCAATCCCCTTGCCTGGGCCCTGCTAAAGCCCCAGTTCCAAACCACTCCGCAGCACCCCTGCACCCCTTGCACTGAGACAAACCCACAGGGAGACCAGGCAGTGCTCCTGCCCTGGTTATTTTGAAATTAGCCACCAAAAGAGTGCTAAAAAAATGTCCTGGAAGAGCCTCAAAGGAGCAGAATCATTATCTAATTACAATAAATCTAAACAAAAATGGCTTGTAAATTTTAGGGGTTAATGAGAAAAAAAGATCTTAAATTTCAAGTGACATTATGCAATCAGGCCAAGATTGTTTAATTTACCACATGCTGGGTAATAGCCTGAGAAGGCTCCATGTTTCCAGAACTAAAATAGGCTCTTTATTAACAGGGTGATTTGCAGAGAGGCTGTGGGCAGAGCTGGCACTCGAGCCTGTTCAACTCCCCAGAGCATTCTCCAAACACTTCCTTCATGCTGTGAGCACTCCAAGATCTATTCAGGTTACTACAAAGATTTTTCCAACAGGTGAAAAGTTAAAGCTAAACGAGTCCAAAGTGCAGACTGTCATGACAGTGAAAGCAGAAGCAGAGGGTCAAGGAAGCTCTCCTGTAAGAACACAATGTGAGAAGACTCTGCCATGTGCCAAGTCTGAGTGGGAGAGAAGTTATTCAGGGCTCTCCAAGATGCTCAGCTTCGCTCTGTGCCTGAGTTTGCTATAGATTTCAGATTATGTAAGACATGAAAACCACCAGCAATATGTGTAAAAGGTCTGCTAAGAGTACACAAGGAGAAGAGAAGTCTCAGGCAAAGTCTGAGCATGCCATGATCCCAGTCTGGACTCAGCACTTCCAAAAGGTCCTTCATCCTTCCCACCCAGAGGATCTGCTTAGCTGGAACAGTGTGTGATACACCTTTGGAGCACAGTGATGGCTTTACAACCACAAATTCTCAAGTTTTGTGATGGTGACACAAGCTAGGTACCTTTGAAAATAAAAGTAGGAGCAACTCTGCACCACGTTGTACCAGAAGAGCTAGATGGAGAGACATATCTCCAGATGATCTAACTGGAGGGTGCATCAAATTCAAGCAATTATATTTCAAAATTAAAATGTTCTATTGAGCTAAAAACAAAGGGCACTTTTATGGCTCTTCCCTCTAATGAACTTCTCCAGATTTTAGAATGTGTTCAGGCCAATTTTCTAAATAGCTATGTTTTAAAATGCATTTCATCTCTGTTTGTATAAAAGAGTCATTACATTAGTCCATGGAAGATCATAAAATTCTTCCCTTTTGTGCCATAAATTTTTTGTTTCTGTCATTGCCTGACATTTGGCGTATGCGCTGGCAAATGATACAGCATAATTCATTCAATATTCACCTTGTGTTTGTGAACTTGTTACAAAAGGAGAGTTTTTTCTTCTGCTTAAAAGGCTTGCTAAAGAGATGACTTATATGGCACAGATAAAAAATAATTACAACCAGTAATTTCTTCAGTCTTTATTCTGGAAAAATTTCCAATAAAAATCCATGAGAATATCTGTGGGTTAAGGAAACAGAATTCAATACCAATATGCAATTAATTGAAAGATCTTAATAGACTTCAGCAAGCCTTGAACCTGGACATTTCCTTCTAAGTATTTTAGCTGCAGGTAAAATCAGGAAATCAAGTTTAGTAAGAGAGAATGGAAGAGCTAGGACTTGTTGTCCACAGCAGAAGAACCTCTCTGTGTTGAGGCTACAGATCTCAAACTCCAACTTTTAAAATCTTTTTCCATGCAAGCAGAACCTCTGCATCCAGACACCTCTGTCCTGTGCTCCTTGTGGATGGAGGGCAAGTGGCTGAATTTGGGTCTACACTTCACACCTACTTTTTGTTAGGATACTTCTGATCAAAAACTGTGTGACCATGACAGAGAGGTCTCAAAATGGTTATTGCCTGAAGACGCTGCCTGTTCATCCTCCTCCCTGCATCTCTTCACTGAGAGGAAAACACAACTCAGGCTTTAGACAGTCTGCTGCTCCTGGCCAAGAATCCAGAGACACAGCACACTTCTGACCCTCAGCTGCACCCTCTGGGGAGGAAAAGTGACCAGAGATTTTGGGAGGACTGGGGCATGACCTTGAGAACCACCTGCTTCTCCAAATCTCTGGAAAGCTTGGTGATGTCATATTGTATCAGCATCATTTACATATTATTAGACCCTGCTCAACTCTGCATGTTAACCATTTTTTTTGTTTGGTTGGTTTTTTTTTTTAACAAAGATATTTAACAGAGCAAAACAGAAAGTCACAGCACACAGAAGAACCACTTGTAAAATCATTTGCATGTGCAAAGACGAAGTAGTAAACAAAGGACTTGAAAAGTTTTCCATGCTTCCACTCCCCTGCAGCACCAGCTAAGGTGGGGAGAGAACTTCTCTTGTGCAACAAAAGCAGCTCAGATGTAACCTGCTTAGGGTAGTGCCATGAACACATGAATATGGCACACAGCTAAGAGGCACTGCTGGCTCCATCTGCCAGCAGCAGACGAGCTCTGGAGACCAATGTAAATCATAACCTCTAAAAGTGAAGATGAGGCATTTGAGCACGTCCCCGTGCTGCCCTTGCCCTGTTGCTGCCAGCAGTGCATGGTGCATGGGGGATGGCTGTACCTTTATCAGTGCTGAGCACCCTCCAGGTGAGGCAAGAAGGGCTCAAGACACGTTCTATATGGTCAGGATGGAAACACAGAGACATTTTGCTGATGTCTCTGCCAGCAGCACCAGGGGAGCACAGCAGCAGGATGTTGGGATGGCAGCAGTCACTGTGCACACAGGGGTTTGTGTGTGAACAGCCCAGCTGCTCAGGCCACTGCTCATCCTGCAGCACCAAGGGCATGATTTGGTTGCCAGGACTCACTTTGATAATCTCCATGGCAAAGCCCAGCAGCTGAGCAAACGGGTAGAGAGGGAGGCTCTCCCGCTTTGGGAGCGTCGTAAATACATATTATAAACTTGGCTTTTCAAGATGAATGTTATATGTGAAATGTTAAAATAACTTTGCTCTTATTTCTGCTATTAACACAAACTTAGACATGGTAGCAGTGGTAGCTGATATAGTTATGAGTGAACTGTCTGTCTGATAAAACCCAGTGAACACAGGATGAAGCATCTGCCATCTGAAGAAAGTATGGACCAAGGCCCAAATTGAAGGTGATAATAAAACCACAACCAAGAAACAAGCATGCTCTAAAAAGGCAGACCCAAGGAGTGGCTATGCTAAACATTTCCTAGAAAAATATGAATATGCATAATGGTCTAGGAATGTGCAACAGGCTGATGTAACAGGAGAGGTATTTAAAGGGAACCTCCAAAGATGAAAGGTGTGCTCTTGGCTGAACACCAAGCACCCAGCCATTTTAACCCTTTATTTTATTTCTGTCTCGTATTGTCTTATTATTAAACTCTTTAAATTTTACCAAGAAACTGAACGTCGTTTTTCACAGGAGGGAAAGCACCTTCTTCCACCTCAAACCCAATATCAGCCTCAGGTGAGGAAACTGGAAGCTGCTTTTACATGCTCTGCTAGATCTATTAAAAATCTGAGGTATAAACTTAATGGCAAGCTGTCATGGAGCTGCCACAGCTCCATGAATCTGCCTGGTGCTGCAGAGGAGGCAGCACTCCCCTCCCAGGACAGAGCACCAAGTCCAGCTGATCCCAGCAGAACCCAGCTCCTTTCAGGTCACCACACTGGTAGGTTTGACCCTCTGGTCTGGTGTGACACAGTTTGACAACAAGCCTGCTCTTCCTGCTGGAAAAACTGCTCCCACTTGGAGGAAAAAAGGTGTGTTCCTACTCCAATTAAAGGGAAGAAAATTTAAACATTAGTTTGTAGACGATGGGTGACCAGCTGTCGTAAAATTTGATTACTTTTATGTAAGCTATTAAAAATAACCTTCTTTGAAATTTTCTTAGATAAAAATTATTTCAAGCTGTAACAACCCCATGGCCTGAATGTGATATAGTCAAATAATCAAAACACTTAAAAATAAACATTCCTTTTCATTCTAATATCTGCATTTCTACCTGCAGCTCATGTAAGCTCCACAAAATTTATCTAATTGCTCAGCAAATGCTATAAAGTTCTAATAACATGTGTATATCCTTTGGGTGATTAAGATAAAAATAAAAAATCATCCCACTTTAACCACATTTCACTCAAAAATTTTCTAAAAATCCTGTGTAAAATAACATCTTTAGTAATTAAACCACACCTTTCACCATTTTCTCCAACAACTGTAACATTAAAATCCCAGGTCCACGGGCGTGAGGCTGTAAATTTTGATAAATGTGCCTTAACACAATGTGAAATTCTGATTTTTACGAGATATTTTGCAAAGGCCACGTGGATGCAGGGCTCCTGTACAGCTGCTGTCAGGGCACTGACCCACCTGCAACCCCCTACAAAACACAGCAGAGCCCTTTTGCTAGGAGAGCAGGGGAAGGGTGCGGGGATGGAGGAGACAATCTTGGCATGGTGTGATATATTATTGGCTCCTTGACTTTGATTTCAGCTTCCCCCAATCCCCAAGGCACGGCTGCATCACTTGTTATGACAGTGGCTGCTCTTCCTCACAAACATTTGGAAGCACACAGGCTAATTAAACGGTGGCACTGGGGAATCTGCAGCAAAAGCCTGGTGCTCCTGCTGCTGAATCGCTGCCTGAGCAGCCGACAGCTCCCTGTCAACTTAATATCTCTGTATTAATAACAGTAACTTAACCCAGGGGAGAGGAAAACGATCACCATTCAAACACACAAGTGGGCTGATTAGCAAAGGACAAGGGGGAAGCATTTTCTGCATCACCATGGAAACTTAAATAAAGGGCCCGTAATTACAATCTCAGTTCTGGGAAGATAATGAATACATCTTGAGATCTGCAGATGTTGCGTAGCATATACATATTTCTAGCAACTTCAACTCAATTACTTCTATGCAGCATCTGTTTTACAAATCAACTTCCCACTGCTCATAATGAGGCATGTGGGATTTTTAATTTTTTTTTTTNTTTTATTTTTTTTTTTTTTTTTTTTTTTTTTCCCAGAGGAGACAGTGGGGGAAGAAGAAGGGTGACCTCTTTTTTTCTGGCAAGGTATTTCAAGCTACCACTATTTATTTGGAAATTTCAAACACCCAGTCAGTTACAAAGTTAGCTTACAGGCATCCAAACACACTAAAATGCATGAAATAAATAATTCAAGAATTCTCTGCAGTGTTACCAAGTAGAGAGAATAACTTATCATTTTCTCCAAGCTTACCCAAGAAAAGAAATCACCAGATGAAATACATCATGTAGGTGTGAAATATAGAGGTAATGCGTACATCCTGTCTGCCTGGGTGTTAAAAAACAACAGCAACAAACAACAGTCATTTTGTCTGAACAATGGAAACTTTCCAAATGCCAGATTCCTGGCTTTCCTGTACATTTAGTGCTGCCTTTGTGCGTCCACTTTCGTCTTAGAGATTTTGATTCTGCTCCATGGAAGTCAGTGAGAGTTTCAATGGGAACATCACCAAGCCCTGAAGGAAGCAGGAGTAGTACACACACACACAAAAAAAGGCATTTGATCACATAACCAAGACAATATCAGAACATCTATGCATAATGCATACACCCAGAGCATCCCAGGAGCACTCACTGCTGTGTTCTCTGCTTTTACAGAAGAAGCCACACAGGCCTGGCCTTAAAATTTTCATGATCAGGATGACAGAGAGGATCAGGGATCTGCAACAGCTCCTACCCCAGCAAAACACAGAACTGTGCACAGAAAGAAAAGCTTTCCTTTGGAAAACTGGAAAGGTCTGTGGCAAACAGGGGACTTGTTAGGGCTTCTCAGAAAAAGGAGAATATTCCCATTTTGTATAGGGAACACGCAGCAGCAGCACACGTGAGGTTGCTCCTATCAATTCCTAGTTGGCTTCAGCTCTGTGTTTTCAGTCTGGAGCTTTCTTCCTGCTCTTGTTGTCAGCCCCTTCAACTGGGAATTCAAACTGAGGCACAAAGTAACAGACCTGCCTGATTTAGGCTTGGCTAAGGAAGAGGGCACCCCATCCAAGCCATTCCCTCAGATCCCAAATGTGTCAAAAAATGCTGGAATAAACCCATGTTCCTACACACTGACAGGACACTCCTGACTAACACCCACTGGATTTCTCCTTGCACCATCACTGTGTGTTTTCACCCCTTCCTACCAGGTCTAACAACCAGGGAATATTTGGTGTCCAGTGCTAAAGGTGAGGTTTGCCTCTCTCTGCTGAGGGTCAACAGACACTGCCCTACTTTTCTCTCCACCTGTCCTCACTCCATGATCAAACCAACCAGGAAGCTCCCCAGGGTGAGTTTATTTGGGTGTTTTGCATGCAATACAGGTGGAGAGAATCACAACTTGCAAGCCTTTGTACCAGGGGATATTTACAACAAAAATAATTTTTAAGAAAAGAGAACAAAACAGCAAAAAAATAGAGTAATCAGGGGAAAAAAAAGACTTTTTGGCTCTAACCACCTCTACAGTGAAACAATACAGCAGTCAGAGCAATACATCCCAATTCTGCACACTGCTGTGCAAAGAAATAGAGGACTGCCCACAGAAAACAGCATGAGAACCAGCACATTTTCCTGTTGTTCCTTTCCTACTCACAAAATTGGATTTTAAAAATAGGAACTTGGGATTCCACGTCAAACTGGCTCTCACTGTGCTGCCTAAGGTTCTTCCATAGCTGTAGGAAATGGCAGCCAAGAGGCTGAACCACAATCATCCCTGATTTTCCCAATCACCTACTTTACATCTCACATGTGGAGCAAGTATGAGTCAGGCTTCATTTATTCTACTGGGTTCTATTACCACAGGCTCAGGATTTGTGCAGGAGTGGAAGAAAAAGAGAGATTACACACTGTAGGAGATTCTGCTAATCCAGGAGAGCCCCTGGTGTGGGTGCAGTTACATCCATGAGTCAGCCTGCACCTTCCTGACAGCTCAGGTTGGGCTGTGTGCAGGAAACACGCAGCTGCAAAGGCAGAAAAGCACCTTCTTCTGTCAGCAAATGTCATCTTACACTGCAGGGCACAGGTGGAGCTGAGTGTGCTCTGGGGTGTGGGCCTGGGAAAGCTCATGGGCACAGAAAATAAACAAACTGCTGGGGGACAATGGCTGGTGAAGTAGAAAACACTGTCCTTCCAACAACAAAAGAGCTTTCTCCTCATCAGTATTATTTTTATGACTGTTTTCCTGGTAGTTTTCATACCACAATGGGTTGAATTCCTTCAGGTTACCCATCCATCATTTCTTCTATTTGTTTCTTTGGCTCGGATATGAACTTCCTCTTAAGCAAGGCAGTCAGTTCCTAAACTTCCCCCAGCACATTTAAGGAAGTTTCTCTGGGTTGGCAGTCGCTGCTTTCAGCTAGCAGAAACCAGACTGGCCAAGGAAACATCCAGAAAACTCAGGTCACTGACTCTGCTCCTCTTTAATGTGGTTTCACCACTCCACACGGGACCCAGTGTATGCACATACCATTCACAGCACCCAGCCATCAGCTTCACACCCACAGGCCTTTGTTTGCTGATTAACAGGGTGGAAATGAACTCCCTCAAAGAGATATTTGTTTGGATTTGGTACAGAAAACAACTGCACTGCAACGAGGCAGATATTTATTTTCCCACCAATTTTTCTAATTGAAGCTTTGCTTGCTGCCAGCAAGGTTGACTCACCACAGTCCCCCTTTACTACAACACCACAGCAGCACTGCTGGGAAAACCAGCAGCGGGTGGGGATGTGGTGCAGCGTGGCTCACACGCCTTTGGGACTGAAGCTGTCACCCAAAAGGGACAACCCTGTGTCACTCTGCTTTTGCATGTCTCAGACTTGCATTCTAATATTAAAGCTAAACCTTCTGATGTTTTGGAACTCTGAGCTGAGTTCCCAAGCCTTTTCATGTAAATAAGAATTGTTTACATTCCTTTGTTCTGAGAAAATATTTGAGTGATCGGTATGATAACCAATCATTGGTATGATCACCAATCCAAGTGATGGGATGATCTGCTTTGGCCAATAATTGGCCACCTATGTACAGTGTATATAAATGGAGTCAGAAAATTTGAATAAAGAGAATTCTTGCATGCCGACCTCGTCCTTTCCAAACTCCAAGAACGAATGCTGCACCAAAAAAGTGCAACAATCCTGTCCTTCTGCTCTGTCCCTCTTCCCTTCGTTTTGGTTTTAGCACTCACATGGCCAACCAACCTGGTTCAAGAGAGCAGGGAAGGGATTGCTGGCTCTTATTTGAGGTAAAAGGCTGAGCTGAGGCACCACACAGTGGCTTGGTCGTGAGGCCAGCCCTGGGGAGCAGCTCAGCTGTGTGAGAGGGGAGGGATGTTCTCTCTCAGCTGCACTTTTACATCAATGAGCGGCGATTGCAAAACTCAGGCCCAAGGGTTTTGTAGCTACATTATTTATGGCAATAAGTCTAACCCCCAAACTGACCTTGAGACACAGAGCTCCAGCAAACCACAGGGCTCTCATTAATCCAGATTCAGGGCTTTCTCTCCAGCACCACCAGTCTCATTATTTGCTAGAAATACTCCCACAACAATTATGCTGTATAGAACTGCACAGGTTTGAATCCCTCTCAGCCTGAGGAGGTGAATTCCTCCAAATCCCCATCTTGTGGGGGCAAGTCCTCCTGAACCCCTCCAGGGGTGCTTTATCTCACAGGGGTACTGAGTTCTCGAGTTCAGAAGCACCTGCTTGGACATGAGGGAACTTTTTATGTAGTGCAATGATGCCATGAGAGCATTGCCTATTTTCATGGTCAGGGGAAGGGATTTTCTACAGATTTTGCTGTGGGCTGATTTAAGATTCAACCCAAGTCACTCTCGTTGGTCTACAAATAGGTGCTGATGAAGTGTCTCTAAGTCTGTCTGTGGAAGCTGCAAGAGAATCCCACAAACAGCATCTGTGGAGGTACAGCCCAACCACACCTTCATCATTACATGCAACATCCCCAAAGCCCAACAGTGACATTCCCTGTCTTTACAACTACACAGTTTTACCTCCATGACTGTGACCTCCCTATTTGCTTTCACTGCAGAAAGTTGATTTTTTCCTTGGTTACTAAAGCTACTTGAGGAGTTTGTGAGGCTCCTCAAAATGATGGCTGCTGCCACCAGGTCATTAAAACAGCCAAAAATTACCTGGGCATGAGGAATTCATATCCACACCCCTGTCTGGCAAAGGGCAAAGATCATCATCAGCTTGCTTTTTGGCAGAGTGATCCCATCTTATAGAAGCTTACATTAGTGGGTTTTGTGCTGGTTAAGCATTGCAAAAAGGCTAGAAGGGAACAGGGATGGAATATCCATGTTTCCACCAAGCCAGCAACAACTGCAACAGAAAAGAAAAAACACACATGCACAAAAAAAAAAAAAAAAAGAAAAGAAAAAGAAAGAGAAAAAAAAAAAGACAAACAGATTTACTGCTGGTGTCAGCAGACAGAAATACTACGTTCCAGCTCTGCACAGAGTGCTGCTAGTATTGCCTGCACGTAACCTCCACCACAACACAATGAGATCATTCACACCTGCCCCGCCTGTAGTAGGAGAGGGAAGGTGAGGAGGCAGGGCTTCTAGGAGGAAGGCAGCATTTCCCAGATGCTGCCAAGATGCTGTTTATTGGTAAATGAAGTCTCCTGAGTCCTAAACAACCTTCCCAGAGGAAGATAGAGTCGCAACTGCCATATGGAGAGTGGGAAGAGGATGTCACTTAGCAAAAGTGGATCAGAAAATACACGCACAAACACACACGCTCACACACAATTTGTTCTGTAACTGCACTGAATGGCAAAACCCATCTCATCCTCTCCAATAAATCCTTCATTACACAGCTTATGCAACCTTCTAGATGACAAGAGCAGATGGCAAGCACTCCTGGACAGAGCATCCCTCCCCATGGCCCCAGGGAGATGGGCACGAGGGAGCTCTGCCCACCAGAAAAGGAATTTGGTGAAAACCCAAACCCTGATCCACTGTGGGCTGACAAAGACACTGTGTCAAAAATCACTGACTGAGGATGAACAGCAATGCTGACAGGCCCAAGACAGAGCTGGCAAAGGTACCACCTTTGAGAAATTGTGGTTTGAAGCACTGTTTGGCTTCACTTCCCCAGCTGTAAAGCTGACACACCACAATCCACCCTCTTTTTGTTGTGTTCCCTCATCCCCACTCACATCCTGCATTCCTTACAATGTGAAAATTTGAAGAGACAAGACTGCAAAGGAGTACTTTAAATACAAGTAGGAACGTTGCACCACCTCCTCAAGGACAAAAGTCTGTGCACAAATACTTTTGAGTGGTTCTGAGTTTCCCAGAGAGAAAGCATTCAGTGCAAGCTCACGTCTGCACTTCACTTCAGAAAGCCATGGGTTTGTATCACATTCTTCAGAGACCAGATGCATGTCTCTGGTCCCATTTGTGCTTTGTCCCACTCGAGCTGCCAGGAGTATTTTCTCTGAAGTGTTTTTGTCCACTGTCTGCCTTTGCTTTCATTCCCTCAGCCCTCATGGTGGTATTGATTCAGTGTAGCCTCTTTAAATGTCCTTCTTGGAGTACAGGCACTGATTTTTATAGGGTTACATTCTGGCTAGAACACTGGCTGGCTCCATACCCAGACAGGTGATAAAATTCATAAACACTTCACTTCTCCGTGTGGAGACTGGCCATCTATCTATTTTAGCCTCAAGTTCAAGCAGAAATTTAATTTATCCATAATCAACATCTTTTCCTAATGGATATATTTTGCCATATGGGTTTATAGGACCTAATGAAAACTTCACTTCTTGCCTAGGATTTCCTGCCGGTATGAAGGGTCATTTAGTGAGGTCAGGAGTGTTCATACAGAGCAGAAAGAATAATTTCCTTTACTACAGCAATTACTGGCAAAAATCAATGACCCCTGTTAAGCTGGAGGCCAAGGCAAGTAAATACAATAGTGCTTTCTAGATTTAAAAATTCCCACAGCCTCAGAGCTGTGCTTCCCCTCACACACGTGCTGAGGGAAACCAGCCAGCCCTCTAGACAGGGGTGTCACCCTTCCTAGCATTCCAAGGCCATAAAAAATATTTTACTACAACTGAAATGCAACTTTTAGCTGGCACTGAGGTTGTGGGGGAGAAAAAAATCTCTAAAGGCTTCTTGCAGTGGAAGTCTGAGCTCACCTATGCATGACACCAGTGCTGTGAGCAGTGTCACACAGCCTGGGACACTTCCACCACAGCACTCAATGTGCAAAACCAGTTCAGCTCTCACTCAGAAGGCTCAGCTCTGCTGCTGTGTCTGTCCCCTTGCTGTGCCTTTTCTGGGCACTGTCTGGTGAGACTGAGAACTTCATGGTCAGCTTTGGCTTTTTGTTTGCAAAGGACAACAGCCCCGAAGGCAAAGTGGGCTAAAGCCCTCTTGCTTTCACTGCACAGTCATTGCTCTTCCTCACTTTTTTCATTATTGCTGGCTTTTTCCCCTTTAGATTCATGCTGGGGAGCAGGAGGACTGGCCAACTCTACCCTTCTACTTGCAGTGCACTACTTTCAGATGTGGTTTCTCGCTCCACTGTTTGTTGGTTTGGATTTTTATTTTTTTTTCAGTTCTTAATCCAAGTGTGCAGTGACGGATCTGGCAGCCACGCTCTTGCCAGCCACCCCCAGTCAGCTGAGCAGCATCATCCCAGCCTTGGGGGGATGCAAAGGCTGCTCTCCCCCTGCTCTGCACTGTGAGACAGTTTCTCAGTCACAAACACTGAGGTTAAACAGTGGGCAAGAGTCTGAGGGAGCAAGTTCATCTGTTTCTGCAAAATTCACAGCTACACGATTTGCCACTGGTGGCAGCAGCCTGCACACACAGGAGACTCTGCCTTGCCATCATTCACTTCTTAAGCCAAACACCTGGCACTGCAATATTTCCTGCTGAGCTACCTTCTCAGTATTAAACTCTGAGTCAAAAGCATCCAAAGTAAAAAAAAAACCAAAAAAACCCACCCCCCCCCAAAAAAAAAACCAAACCAAACCAACCCAAAACAAACAACTTTGTTTTTTTAATTTGTTTTGAAAATTTGCTACAACTTTACCACCATCATTTAATTACAGACAAGCACTGGGCAGCAGCCAAACCTGCACCCCGTGATTAACCTGCCTCATGGTGTCTGATGGACATTTGACTTAAAAACCCAAGAATTTCATTGCTCAAACAATTTACTAGATCCCTAAGCCTAAAATAGGTTTTCAGGAATATGTGTGCTGCTCCAGAGCCTAAGAAAATCTACTCTGGGAGCCAGGAAACATTTCCAAAGAGACAAAAATGGGATCAAAAACATATCTGATAAAAAGGAGAAGGAGTAATGATGGTTTTTAACTGCAACGTTATTTTATTTCATCTCAGATGTCATTTTAAGAGAAGGGAACATCTACTGGATTTTGTTTTGCACCTCTTTTAAAACAAAATTATTCTCACCTAGGGCTGCAGGGCTTTTTTCCCCTAAACCAAATAAACTATATATTGGAATGACCTTGTAACAGGTTTCTGTGGCTCTTTAATCACCAGTGGCTGCTAAATGAAGCATATCTATTTTCTCTGTTACATTACTATTGGCAACCAGGTCTTCAGTAAGTGCCCAGAAATATTTCCATGGCAACAAAAAGCATTCAGCATTGCTACTGTTTTGTGCCAATTTAGCTTTAAAATATTCTATTGTGGAGAGAAATATGGTACATTAAGTGAAATAAAGTCAAGATGCAATGCTCTGAAAAGAATACAAGGATAAACAGGAAACACGTATTTTGCAGAGATGGGGGGGAACTGCCAAATGGAAGGAAAAATGTTCAAAGCTCATTTTGATGCTACTGAACAGCTTTGCTGAATGTCAGCAAGTCCATGTGTCACTCACATTGTCACTCAGGGTTAGGTAAAAAGCTAACAGAAATAAAGATACCTCGAATATCTTCTCTTGATCATTTTAATCCATGACTGAAATTTTAAGTTGCCAGGGTATTATAGTCTCTCTGCATGTCTAGGTTACCATCAGAGGAGTTCACACTCTTGATGTTAGAGAATGAATCTAAAGGAAAAAGAGGAAATAAAGAGTTGAAAAATAAAATACAAGGAGCATGTGTGCTTTGGAAGTGAAAGTTCACTTAGAAGAACGAAAGGAATTCTTCCACATCAAAGGGTCTCTGGAAGACATTTCCAAATCACAGTTCAGCACTTTCTCTCCCATTATACAACTTAGTTCTGAGAGAAAAAGGTATCAGTTCCCAGCCCTCTAACCCCTAAACAGCCAACTTTTGTGACTATGAAGTCTTGAGACCATCGGATGGCCCTTTGTGCAGCCCATTGCAGAGATAAAAGGATTAAAGTCTATCTGAGACTATTTGAAATGACATTTCCTAAGGTGCAAAGAGCTGTGCAATGCTTTCTGGAGCGCTTGGTGGGGAAGCAGAGAGCTCCAGGAAGCAGCACTGTGGGTGCTGGGAGCTCTGTGGGACCAGCCTTCCAGTCCACAGTGGCTCCAGGAAGGTTAGGGAGAAGGAAAGCCAAAAAATATGGAGAGAGTCAAACAGCA
The DNA here is from genome assembly GCA_013400435.1 of Pycnonotus jocosus. Lineage (NCBI taxonomy): Eukaryota > Metazoa > Chordata > Aves > Passeriformes > Pycnonotidae > Pycnonotus > Pycnonotus jocosus. Next base: position 119,841 of record VWYP01012031.1, read on the forward strand.
ACTTGATCAGTACCTGCTCTCCTCTGGGAGAGATATCAAGAAGGACCCTCCCTTGGTCTTCAGGGATGGGTCACTCTGGCATCTGTCTAAGTCTCTCACCAGGTAACTCCATCTGGTTCATCTCCCACTCCTAAGAACCCCCTTTCTCAGAGGTCCCTGCAGGTGACAAACAGGGACAGCAGCTCACTCCTGGCCCCCATTTCCCTGAGAGCTCACCACCTTTCCTCCCACCCACCCTGAGCAAGGGTGTGACAGGAGGCTGCCCTAGGAGTGATGCACTTGGCACCTGGCTGAACCCCTGGATTTGCTGAGAATTGCTCCAACAGCCCCTCCTGAGGCACAGGGCTGCAGAATCTGCAGGAGACAAGGTCATGCCCTAGCACAGCACCTGTCCAAGAGGATCCAGGGCCCCAGCACCCCCTGAATGGACACCTAGTGCCCTGCTCCATGACCTCTGTGCACACACTGGTCATAGATATTAAGCACACACAGCAAACCCAGCCCTGCAGCACTGGCTCGGTGCCTATGGACAAACCCTGGGGGCAGGACCTTGCACAGGCAATGTACAGGGGCACCAGAAGGTGGGAGGGGTTGGGCTCCAAGAGATACAACTGAGACCTCTCATCTGAGAACTGGCAATCCTTCACTTGGAATACAAAACAAGCAGTCCCAGTTTGGGAGGCAGAACAGCTAGACCAAAAGTGCTTTTTAATTATTTACTCCCTGGCCATAATGGAGTGAGAAATAGCAATAAAGAAAAGAGCTAATTTTACAGTCATTAAAGAGCACCATCAAGGTTTATACCCTCTCAACCTGATATTCCAGTTAAACACGAAGACAAACAGGCTGATCTTCCACAGCCTGCACAGAAAAGGCTAAATATGTAAGACTTCCCTAGAAGCCAAGAGTGAAGATAAGCTCCTGGTCATAATAAAACAGATATTTTCAAGAGCATCTACCACCTGCTTTAGAAAAAAATAGATATTTGAAGCCAAATTCTGTAGCTCCTCAGTGAGTCTCAAGTTCTTCATCAGCTCCTTATTGTAGAACCCAGTGGTCCCTATTCTCTTTCCACCCTAATCCCCACTCCTAGGATGTTTGTAAAGAGCAGCTTTATGCCAACAAGACCCAAGGATGATGCCAGCAGGATTGCAGCTTTCCTGGGTGTAGTCTGGACCTATGTCTCCATCAGACCTCTGTGACCCAGGAAACTTCCAGCCACGCTTGTGGGGACATTGAGTGAGCACAAGTCATGTGGCTGGAACTCAGTTCTGGGCACAATCCCCTGAAAACACTCTTGCTGTCATTTAAAGATCAGAAGTCATAGTTAGGCCTATTTAAAACTGAAAATATCAAACTCAGTTCTCCTTGCCATAATCTCCTCCCTGCTGTCTCTTCAGTCTTGTTCGAAAAGCCTGTGGGGGCGGTGGGAGGGGAGGAGAGCGATTTGGGAGCCTTTCATCCATAAAATCATGAGATACGGCTGGCTTTTCAGCACAGCATTTCACAGCACATGGCACAGTAACATCTTGAGATTGCTGGCACAAAGAAACAAGGCTTGAGATTACATACATACATATATACATATACATATATATATATATGTGTATATATATCTTTAATAGCAATGACGCAGACACAGATGGTTCTCAAAGCAAAGGCTTAAAGGCTAAACATTCCCTTTGAAGGGTCCTGCTACCAAAAACTAAACAGGGGGGGAAGCAAAACACTCCTGGCTGCAGCAACAGGGCCTGATTGCCTTCTAATACACAGCATTTCACCCTGGAGACCTCCACTTCTTTCAATGAGATTAGTCTCACAGAGGAGGGAAGAATTGGAAAGGTTAGATTTTTCGTTGGGATTTGGGGAGTTCTATTTTAGCTGTGGGAAACAGAGACAACGCAGAACATAATGAGCAGATTAGCAGCTAAATCAAATCAACAGCAGAAAAGCAAGGCCTGGATAATGCAGTCAGGGTTTGTGCCAGCTGCTTACCTGCACAGCGGGAGGTGCCATTAGCACTGTTTAAGGAGCCACCCAAGCTGAGGCTGTGCTCATCACCTCCCATCCTCAAAGAGGGCTCACCTTCTTCCTCAGCGATGGGAGGAAGCCGATCAAGAAGCTGGAGATCTTCACCTATCCAGTAGGATCCATTGGTTGTCGAGGGCCTGTTGCTGTCCACGCTCTGCTCTGGCGAGCTGCTGGTGTTTTTAACCCGTTTTTGCCTCTGTGGACCTGTGTCAGAGCCATGATGGAGGTTTTGTGAAGCAAGATCAGGGCCTCCAATGTAGCTGTCCTCTTTAGGGTAGAAATAGTCCTCATCCCAAAGGTCCAGGTCTGATTCCTCAGAATAATCCTCATAAACACCTCCATTATTCTCCAAGTCCTGGGTCCTCTCTTCTTCTGGCTTACGGCCCACTCCACTCAAATTCAGCAGGGAGGCAGATATGGAGTCCCCTGCTTGTTGGATCGCTTCGTATATTTGAGACATCCAAGAAGACAGCGGCTGGAGGAGATTCTGAGCAGCCTCAGAAGCCATGTTTAACACTCTGCCAGGGGCTGGTGATCACTTGTTCAGCTTTGCCAGCATGTCACTTATAATTCAGGGAGCTACAGAATAAGCACCACGAGAAATTACTTGTAAATTGCTTGTCCATCAACACCTGTCGACACACTATGTAAGACATCTAGAACTGAGAGGGGGAAATGGAAAAAAGCACTTCTACCCATTGAGAATACCACCAGAAATCCAGAAATGATGGACAAATTGCACATATTCCTGCAGAGATCTGGAAAGCTTTTATTCAATTGCTAAACCTTAGATAAAAATAAGAACACAGAACCTTGGAACATAAACAACTTTTTGAAGTGCACATGCTCTGGTTACAGCTGTCAACAGACCTGGAGGAAAAAAAGGTACAAACCAACATGCAACCAAAAATCTCAAATAATCTCCTGGCCCCAAATTCCTTAGCATTAACATGACCAGGTGACAAAACTGAAGGGAGGATAATTTGGGGAAAAATATGTTTTGAATGATGAAAATGACAGGCCTAAATCTTGCAGAAGCAGCCCATGGCAGACAAGAATCTCAAATGTTTTACTCCAGAAAAACTTTGAAGAAACTCTCTCTGCCCATAGCCCAGGGCTGTTTTACCATTCACAGAAAAAAAAAAAATAAGGAAAGGGCAAACAGAGGAGGTGTAATATTATAGATACAAAATTACTGGGAACAGAAGCAAGTTAACAAAAGCACTGGTGTCATCTTGAGAGGATGCTTTCTCAAAAATCATCTAAACTCTAAATAAAAACATAACTTGCAGAAAGTTAACATGCCTTTTTGCTCAATATACATCTTCCCACATTATCACAAGACAGATATTCTTTAAGGAACTCAGAAGGAGAAATCTACAAATAGGATGATGGGTTTAGGAAGAAAGAATTAAATAGGCACAGATTTTAGACTAAAAGACAACTGAAAAGAAGCTTCAAAATTAATATAAATGTCTTGCTGAATTGAGAGATCTAAAAGCAATATAAGTATAAAAGAGTAAGTGCAGTGTAACAGCAAGAAAATAAGCTCAGCAGCAATGTGTATTGCCCTGTGAAATGATCTCCAGAGAAATGTAGTGAGAATCTCAGCGTTGTGGATCTTTAAATGGAGCACAGAGCAAGGAGATCCCACTTGGCTTGGTGAGCAGCTCTTTTAGACACAAGATCAGTGACTCGAAAGGACTTCGACTTTTAAAACACCTGTGCCCAATAATTTTGTTCAGTGGTGTTGATTTATGTTGCAGACACTTCCAACAGGTTTATTGTCAGCTTCAGCGTGTGCAAGGAACTGCAGCCCTAACAAGGGCAGTAAATAGATGTGGGTTACTAAAGGCATTTTAAAAGCTGTGGCTGTCACAAACTCCCTGGGCTCAGGGCACACACTGTTCCAGCATCCATCTGGCAGCCTCCAAACCTCAACTCAGCCCCTGGGACCCAGGTAAAGCTCCCTGTCACACATTAGATCTCTGGCAAGGAACAGGCAGTGCCATTGCCTCACCTCCCAGGTGAGCTGTTCCCTTCCCTGACTCTCCTCTTTCCAACCTTGCCCTTGGCAAAGCCTCTCTGCTTTGTGCAGCTGATTTTCTCATAAACCAAAATGGATCAGAGGCTCCAAAGAGCCCATGTTCAGCGTGATGTGGATTGGCTGCTGGTAAATCACAGCACCAGAGAAGTCACTGGGAGGAGATGCCTTAACAGTGAGATTCTCCCAGGCATGGAAGGAGAAAAACTCTGGTGGGTAAGTGCTAGATACTGCGTACATTTTTAACCTGACATTTATTTACAGGTAAGAGCAAATGAATCTCTGGTTTGTGATGGAAGGAGAACTTCACTCAATGTTCTCCCTCTGTCTCAACAGCAAAATCCACAGCAGCAGTACCCCCAGAGGGATGCAAGCATCCAGAAGTGATAGCTAACTGATGGAGATAAAACATATGTGTGCTGAAATGAAGAGCTGATCTGTTCTAAAAATCAACAGAACATAGCCTTGTGATATTTACACGGGGAATAATTAACTCCTCTTGTTATTAGATTTTGGAGCTAACACCTGATGGGTCCAACAGAGCTATCCCACTCCTGGATGCTGTGGCTGGCTACACCAGGCTCAGGCAAACATCACAGGCTCTGACACAGGGAGGTTGGTACCACAGACATAAAGATGGATGGATGGAATTTGCAAGGCAGGATTTTGCTTCAGTAAGGGAAGTAAAGCAGTGACCTACAGCCACCTGCAGAGCTTGGACGTGGTCACTCAGTCATCTGAAGCAGCAGACAAAATTTGAATTTTCATATTCCAAGCAGTTGCCTGTAGGCTGGGGACAACATGACACACACATGTATACACAGGCACAACTCCAGCCAAGACTGGGACATTTGCCTGGATTGAATCCTAGGAACCCCAACAAGTGGTTTGATTTCAGTTTATAGACAATAGACAGGCAATGATGTGTATTTCATCAAATCATCTAAACCACTTTGCAGTAACACCTGCAACTCACACATGCAACTTGCAACCCAGTGCCTACATAATCTCTAGAGGCAAAAGCAATGCCTTTTCCAGGTTGCCTGACTCTGCTTCACCTTTGCTCTGCTTTTCCTACCATCCTCTTACTAAAGGCTCCACAGACAGTGATATGGAGATATGCACCACAACTGGAGTTCAGCTGAATTATAAATGGTTTATTTTTGTTCTTGCAGCAGATGGATAAAATGTGTAACAAGCTGCAGACAAGTTTAGGCGGGCAACGATTTTACAAACTCACCAGAGGATCAAAGGAGGCTGAGCTGTGTTACAGGCTTGCTGTTTCCCAGGAGCTCTCTGCATTAATTAGGAAACACTGCTCTAACAGCGTGTTTATGATATATTTCACAACGTGGCCTTTTCAACATAACGGATTTTTACTTTTGATTTCTCTAACAGTTTTGACTTGCATTGGAAGAGGAAAAAAAAAAACCTAAAAGAACTGAGAGAATTATAAAATGTGTGGGAAATAAAAAAAATCCATTTTTTTTAAAGTATTCATCAAACAAGAGAGAAGAAAAAAGCAATTGAAGTAAATTTACTTCAAGTTCCATCTTCTAAAACCACCCATAAGAATTTTCACACCAAATCACATGCTAAACTCAAAGTGGTTAGGGTTTTATTTTTTCCTCTCCTGGAAAATGTGATAGCTAAAAGGATCAATGTTAAGCCTCTCACAGAAACCATCATAACCTTTACTACAATCTATATTCCCTTGTCTTGATAGGATCATTATTCCCGAGTAGCATTCCCATTGAGAGCTGCAATTACTGTATTGCTAAAAAAAGTAGACTATTACCAGAATTTCAAACACGACCACAATGCAGAGGTTTGTAATATTACCAAAGTGTCTTTCAATCTTCTTGATAGGTAGGTTCCTAAAAAAAGTGCCATCGGTTGTGCGTTTTTTAATGTCTCCCTTATTGAAGCTGTTGCAGAGTGTAGGCACAAACTTCCTTTTCTTCACCACTTTTTGTTTGGCCCTTGGAAAAGTTTTCTACCAAACTCCTCCTTTACAGGCAGAACACAGGCTGAAAATGGATCATATCCATGAGCAGGAGCTGTATTTCAAGGAGGAGCAGTGTGACTGACCCAGCAAGAAATTCTGCTTCAAGTTTAGGGGGAAAAGCTAAAACAAGGTGTGAATCTAAGCTGATGCCCAGAGCATCAGGGATCTGTGCAAAAGGTAAGGCACAGATGAGAACATCAAGGATCTGTGCAAAAGGAAAGGCTGTTCACAAAAGGGGGAAATAAAGAAGGCTTAGAAAGGTAAGAATTTTTGAGCTTCTGAAAAATGTAATGAGCCTGATCCTCCTTTCAGACTAGAACCCAATTAAAATACAGATTTAAAACAGCAGAGGGTAGATTAGAAATGTACTCAGATGAAGGCAGGCAGCAGCAACACTGGGCCAAGAAATCCTCTATCCTGGTTCTGGGAACAATCTGGACTCTTTGCTCCTCTTGCAGTTGCCAGAATTGTATCCAACAAGATGCTTGCAAAGCCTTTGCACTCTCACCAAACATTACTATGATGAAAATGTATTTCCAGCTGAAATTGTCACAGTGCCAAGCCCAGCCTGTGCACTTGAAACTGTTCAGAGGGTTGGAGCCTCTTGCAGAAGTGTGATGAGGTAAGTCCACAGACAGTACCCAAGGTTCACATCAGCTGTGAGCATCGCTACTGACCAAACATCCCTAAGGTAAAAACAAAATAGAAATACAGAACATCTGGTACCTTTTTGGCCCATTTTGTGCTATAAAAATGGTATTTATGTCATTGAATTTAACACACACACAAAAAAAGACAGAGGCACTTTCTAAGTGATTATGTGCTCTGTGATAATAATTTCAGCTGGTGAATCAGAAACTCCAGGGCACTGAAGGAAAATGTAATGGTTTATTCCAATAAATTAGACACATCTCATTGGAAACATTCATGGGCTACAAATCAACACAGCAATAAACCCACTGCTGCAGAGCCATTGGTCCTACAAGCCCCAGAATGGTGAAGAGAAAACAAAGATGAGCTCAGGCAGACAGCAATGTACCCGGCTGCAGGGGCTCAGCCCACGCACAGGAAGCCTGCAGACTTATTTCTCACTCCCAAATCATCTCATGTCTTTGCAGGCAGCTCGCTAGTGATGCCGTGCCAAATTAGTTGTAAAAATTGATACCCAAATGACAAAAGTGGTTTTGATCAGGATATTTAGCCCCATGTTGTCTCCTACTTTCTTTTCGTTCCTTTGTTCGTGCTCTCCTTTTGTCAGTAACAATGGCAAAAATTACTGATCTTCACTGCTTCAGTGGGATGGGGAGAAGAGGAAAGAGGCAGAAAGAAAAAAGGAATTATGCAAATGTGACATTTATCGTTCAAAATTGTGGAGTTTTTTTCAAAAAACCCAGGTCTCTCCATTATACAGAGTATGTGATGACAAATTCAAGCAAAAAAAAAAAAAAAGTATTTCTGGAAGACCAGGATTCAAATATTGTGCTCAATACAAACAACAATGGGGCTGAGGAGCTGATGGTGACTTCCTGTGCTGACCTCTTCATAAGTTTGTTTTTGCTTAGACTGTAAGAACTACTGAAATAAGAGGTGTTTTTTACATCTCATGATAATAAGTCCAGGCCATGAAGAAAGCAGAGGATACATGAATGCACAGATAGATATTATTGCCACCAAAATATTAATACAAAACCTGGGGGAATTTTCAGGAGAGAGAGAATGGCAACATCTCCCTGGCCATAATATTTGGTTTGGAGATTCAGGCGGATATTCAGATTCTGACTTGGCACTGGTGATAAATCCAGAGTCACTCCACTGAAGGCAGCCACATCCTTCAAATCAAAATAAAGCCCTTTGCATTTAAAGAGCTACTTGTCGCCAGAGGCACAAAAAAGCCCCTAACTGTTCCATGCCAAATGGTTGTACAAAAAGCAGCAATGAATAACTTCATTTATACTTCTCCAGCCGAGGGTTACATAAAGGGCATAAAGAAATTCACAAATCATTGGAGTATTAGAAAAGTGGTGTTAGTAGTGGCAACTGTGCTCTTTCAGGCTGAAAGAGCGAGAAACATCTGTAATTACTGGATTAGGGGAATGAAAGAAGAAACCTGCAGTCAGAAATTACAGCAAGTTCCCTAATTGAGCTGCTGCCATTCACCGGCTTGCAGGAAGACAGAAAAGCCAAAAGGAAATCACAAGTTCAAAAGGCTGGAGAAACACCAATTTACACCACCACTCCAACCCACCCACCTGTGCTGTCAAGCTGCTCCCCAGAGCAGAGCCCATAGACTCCACCCCGCCTGCAATTGTGCTACCCAGTCTGCAGCAAATGAACAACCCGGGGTCAATCAGAGCAATTGCTTGCATGGAAATTAGCAGTGGGAGAGCATGTCTAGCTGTTTAACAAAATGAAGTTATTTTAGAAACATTTAGAGGAGTCACCCAGTTCCTGTTACTCCTTCCCCCACGCACACACTCCATCCTTACAGAGCCTGTGGGAATTGCTCTGTGTGGACCACCAAGAGCAGTGCAGACAGGGCTGTTTGGGAGATGAAAACACAGTGGATGATTCCTGGTGATCCATCTTTCTGGGCACACAGGGCTGAGCCTGTAGCTCCCATCTCCTCTCTCTTCTAAGCCAACCACGACTCCAGCCAGAGATGCTGGGAGGCTGAGGGGTCCCTGGGAAAACCAGGCCTAGACTCAAAGGATTTGAAGGAATTTGGGGCCACAGATCTGAGCAGACCTGAGCAGGACTGCTCCCTCAGATACTCTAATCCCTCATTTAACTCAGCTTGTTGCAAACCAGGCTCTCCAACACCTAGGGCAGGCGTCAGTAGCAGCAATCACACTGTCCCATGGCCAGTCACTCTTCCCAAATGCCTCTACTGAAGCAGTTGAGAGAAAAAGCAATTTAGAAGAGCAGCTTCATTTGGGCACTGAGAAACTTCCCTTCCACAAGCTCCTCTCCTTCCTGCCACTGGTTGGTCAAGGAATCTGAACTTGATAACTCAGCTGGGTGACAGAAACAACCTCAGGCTCGCTCTCAACCCGCCCTTGGCAAGGACAGTGGAGCTACTGGGTACTCAGCACCAGAGTTAAAAGGACCAACCACAACTGTGTTTCTTTGGAGAAGCACACCCCTGGGTTTTCCACAACTTTGGAGGAAGCCAGACTGGTGCTGTCACACTCACCCACGTTTCTTATTTCTAAACATCACTCTGTGCTTCTGCTGCATGTGACAGTCCCACTCACTGCATGTGATGGGTCCCCAGGGCCCTCCTGGGCCCAGGGCAGCACTGACAAGGAAAGGCAACACCCAGACAGTTCTGCTAACACTCCAGCCCTTTACTGGAGAGTGCTAGAGGTGTTGGTGCTTTCCTTAAAGCCTTGGCTATGGGAGATGAGTGCTTTATATAAGAACTGCATCTCTGTTTATTTATTTTAAGTGTGCAGCAAGCCCCAGAGGCTGGAACAGTGGCTGTGCAGAACAGCTTGAAAACATGAACTGAAAGTGCTCTTGAGGCTGATAAAACAGAAGGAAAAATGAAAAAAAAATATTCCTTCAAACCTAACCATATTTATGCTGTTTTCACACAACAAGAGTACATCTTCAACAAGTGTTCAGGGCAAGCCACAACTGGAATATTTTCATATAAAGCACAGTGTATTAAGCTACAATTTCTTTCCAAATCTCAGGTCACATCATGATGAAAAGATTATGGTGTAGAACAAAGAGGATCCTTCACTGTCTTGAGCCACAACACTGAAGCATATGGTTGGTTACAGCTCTACACAAAGGCTGGCCCAGTATTGTCACAAATACCTGTGAAATTCACTTCACCCATCAACTTCTGAAGTAAAGGGCTCCCCAATACTATAAATACTGTGTGTAGGAGCATCACCACCTCCTCTTGGTCCCAAAATTCACACTACAGACAGGGACACCAAAACACCACAGCATCAAAAGGTCTCACATGAGACCTCACTGACTTCTCTCAAGCTTGGGCTCAAGGGAAGGTCCTCCTTGTGTGGAGAGATGATTCAAGGGCCAATCTCCCTTGAATTTCTCTTGGCCAATTTCCCATACGCACTCTCCCAGTGCCTGAAAGGCCACCAATGCTGTGAAGAACCACCCCAGCTGACTCTAAAGATGTGGCAGGTAATCTTTCCCTCACTAAAGAGTTCTGCACATTACCTTTATAAAGGCTCTACATCATTCTAGAGAAACCAGAACTGCCTCATGCCACCACCTTTTCCTTCTGCACATTCTTGGGCATAGTCAAGCAAGCTTGATATGCTCTGTGCTAGCTTCTTACCAGCTATGTGGTTACCAGCTTCCCTACCTTTTCAGCCTGCTCTGAGCTCTCTCTTGCATCCTAAATACAGTCTGGCTGTGTCCAGATGACCTCCAGCCCTCTCAGTGAAGGGACTCCTGCAGCTGAGTGAGAAGAAATCAGGGCAGCACATCCCTGCTCAAGAGATGGGCTCATCATTAGCATCAACAAACCAGTCCAGAACAGGATCCATAGAGGTCTAAAATACCAAAAATCTGCCACCTATTTTGTCCCAGTAATTAAGATTCTTTGTTCTAAATGCTCCTAAAAAGTTTTCAATGAAATCTTCATTTCCACAATGATATTTTCTTTTATCTTTGTCCCTCCACAGAGACACAAACTGCGCAATTAAAATTAAATCAGGAACAAACCAGCCAGATGTATCCTAGAGCCATGTTGATGGGAACACCTTTTTCATTCTGTCATTTGCCTTGTTCTGAGGTCAGGCTCTATACAGGAAAGCAAAAACAACAACAACAAAAAAGAGGCTCTGACATTTTACAGTGCATTTTCTAAATGTCACCCTGCACACCTGCAAAGTAGACAGATTTGCTCATGTTTCTCTACCAGCTCTCTTCTTCATTGGTAGATAGCTCAAAACTCAGCTGGATCCAAGGGCAAGAGGAGCAGCTCGTGCACTGAGCCCACACACCCCAGGCCACAGCCTTCATTCACCTATTGCATGTGGGGGTTCATCCTACAGCAGACGTCACAGTCATGCAAAATGCCTTCTCTCCTATTTAGATAGGTATATTCTAAGCACTCTCAATTCCAGATGTGAAGAATCAAAAATCCTTCCCCAGTTTGAGAGCTCAGAACTGGGAAGAGCAACCATTAGTGGGCTGCATGTTAAAGAACATCAGAGTCCTTGGAAGCAGGATCTCCTTGCAACACGCACAGCTCAGAAGAAAAAAGCTGAGAAGAGGAAAAGTCAATGCAAACCACCAAGCTGCACGTTGCCAACACTCCTCATCCTGCTCCTTCCTACCCAGCAAAGCCAGATTCCAAATTTGAAGCAAACTCTTGCTTGTCAACACTCCTCTTGGGAGAGCTCCCTCACCATGCTGGAAGCAGCCTTCCCTGGCTTCCCTGCCCAAGCTCAGCCTCCAGGTTTCTACATTCGCCATATGACACACTGAGGTAGCCCAGGGTTTAATATATTCCCTCATGCTGCTGTCCTTTAAAAGTATTGGCATTTCCTACACACAGATTCCATATTGACTTTACAAGTACCAAGACACCACGGTGAAATTTAAACTAAATATAGAGGTGATATTTTTAAATAACTCTCAGCTCCAACTTGCCAAGCCGATTTTATTTGAACGGAAAAAGCAGACTCCAGCTTTAAGCTCCCATTGTAATTAATGATTACAACACATTCCTCTGCCGTATCAGATTTAGCACCTCATTAATGTATGTGGTATTTTTCTTGCATGGCACAGCTGTAGTTAAAGTTGACTTAGTGTTTCCATTATAAGCCCATGTTTTCAAAGGTTTATCACTCAGACACATGAGATTCGGTCTGAAACGAAAATTGCCATGGAGAGTGTCAGCTGGGAAGCAATTTCTTGTCCTTCAAAATCTGGAAGCAACAAACACACACAAAAAAGCAAGCCACTATGTTTATTAATAATTCACATTTTAAAAAGCATTGCAAATGCATGTTTACATGATAGCCTGTGACAGCTCCATAGAATGTCAACACCCACACGCTCCTGGGAGATGTGTCATCTTAAAAACTGAAATAAAAGCCACATTTTTACACCACTTGATGGGAGGTGAAGAGAAGAGGAAAAAAGACTTTAAAATAATATAGATGCAGGAAACTTATTTAAAAAGCCCCATAGCCTTTGTTTAGAAACACTGAAGTTAGGACTTTCAGTCGAGAGGGGCGTGGGTAGAAGTAATTTCAAGTACCATTTGTACTTGTACCTTTCTGGTGCCTGTCCTTGGCTCACTAATGAATTTAGCAAGAATTAGTCCCACTGAATTCCTACCACAGATGGCATCCAAGTCTTCGACTGTCCATGAGTCCTGGAGTCTCAAAGTACAACCAGATCATGTCCTTTGCAACAGCCACACTGAGGCACAATGCAAAATGAAAACAAAACGACCTTGTACGAGCTCTGTGTTTTGGATTGTGTTCTTCTGCCCTTAAGACTGAACCATTGAGAAGCAGACCTCTCAATTGGGAGGCTTCTGAGGCCTCTTCTTGGCTGACTATCTCACTGGTTATATACTTATGACGTGCAAATTTACAAACAAATACAGGAAGAACTTACCAAATTCACAGTCACAAACGTTTACCAGAACAGACACATTTTTGATGGCAGAGAAAAATTAAAATGTTCTTTTCCTAACACAGTAAAATTTCCAGTTGTTTTGACTCCAGGACTTATGGGTTTACACAAGACATAACATTTCCACAACACAACAAACACATGAAGGAGCGTGTAACAGCTACTACAAGGAAACCAGGACAGGCACACCCTTCATGAGCAGAAAGGCACAGTTGTTACTCAGAAACACTCACATTTTGCTCCTCACTGGATAAACAAAACACTCCCACAACAGACAGAGCAGAGAGCATGCTTCTTTCCCCAGTGCTGACTTTCATTTTCCAAGACATTACTCCAGACAACAAAGACAATCGGAACATGGGTAGCCATTGCATATCCTTATGATCAGATTTGGGATGTTATTACCCCAAATCCTACTGTTTTCCACACAAACAACCTGAGAAACAGCAAATGGGGCTGTGTCTGTCCTCTCAGCAATCAAAGCCTCCAGAAGACTCTGTACATCAAAGTGTAATACTGTGAGACTCACCAAGGCCTTCACCAGCTCTGGACTTTTCTTTGCAGTGATTTCTTCTCCCTTCTTGTTTTAGGCATGGTAGCCCACTTCTCTCCTCACAGCAGAGCTCCTTGTTGATGAAGAGAAAGAGAACTGCAGGGAGGATAATGAGGGCTCCAACTGCAGACAAAAAAAACCCAGAGGCATCAGGAGTAACTAAGAACAGAAAGTCAGAAAAGAAACCATCAGCACAACCAGGAAAAACTGCCCAGGGTAAGATGTGGTTTAATCACAGCTGTATACATGGCTTTGCTTCTCCATCCTCTTTGCAGAAGAAATAGAACTGAAATCCAGCAGAATTTGGGCTTGGATACAGCATCCATTTAACACATTGATCTGGTCTACTAAGGATGTACATCACACAGACTTGGTTCCAATTGAGGTTTTCATTTCTGTCACAGGATGAATTCCAACACAGGAAAGACAAAAACTGATTTTAATAAACTTTTCTAGGAATGCAGAATTCCACCAGCTCCAGGAGAGCCACTCTCCATCTGTACTACAAAAAAGATCCATACTCCAAAAAGAGTATTTGGTCGTTAAGACACCAACACCTCCTTTGCCATTTATGTATTTTCTTTAAAACAATCAGATTAAACATAATAGTACTCACTAACTTCATTACATTTACTAAGAAGCAGGTTAATGTATAGCCTATGATCCTCATTCAACTGCTACTTTACCCTAAAGTAAGAAGTATAATACCATACTACATAATTACTATAAATTTCTGGGGAAAAATAAAAATCAGCCTCCAGCTCAGGTAATTCAGTTTAGCTCCTCGAGTGTCAGGTGTGGCCACAGGTAATGAGCACCGTGGTTTTGCACTAGCTGATGTCCCAGCCCTGTACATCAACATCCCTATGTCAAACTGTAAGGAAACAGCCTGATTTCAATTTATCATGTTCTGCCTGTACCACTGGGTCTGCAACAAACCACAGGCGCCAGCAAAAAGCTTTTAAAGCCATTTCACCTCTCTCACACATATCAAAATGCCAAAAACAAGGGACAAACACTACATACATCACTTGATGTGGGTGGCAAGGGCGCACATGTCAAAAACTTTCAGTGTCATCTGCAAAAAAAAAAATTGGCTTGTTATCCTGGTAATTACTTCACCAGGAAGGGGTGAAGTTCAGCTGCTCAGTTCAAGTCAAAGACCCCATAAAAATGAAACATCAGCAGCATCAGTGGCACACCAGGGATGCCTGTGATTACAAAGCTGCAGCTCACAGATGAGATGAGCAGGATGAAAGGAAGTAAACAGAGCCAGTCCTGCCTGTGGAACATCCAACAGGGAATTTATAAGGCTTGACTCAGCAAAAGACTTGGGCTAGAAGAGCTACACTGTCCCCAGTTACAGCCTTGATAGTGCACCATATGACTGCTACCAAGGGGATTTAAAAAACTTAAATTAATACAAGCAAACATGTCTCAGCTGGAAACAAAAATCACCAATGCATAGCAGCAGCCCACATAAAAAACAAACGAGTGGTTGGGGCTGAACCCAGAGGAACACGTGTTACACAAACTCTGGAGGTGGCTCTGACCTTCCTCATCCCAGCCTGAGGAAGGAACAGAAATATGCACTGAATCACAGCAGCTTAAATGACAACAGGGTGGAGTTTACACTTCCATTGCTCTACTCTGCATGGGCACAGACAGTTCACAGAATCACAGAATGGTTTGGGTTGGAAGGCACTTTAGAGACCGTCTAGTTCCAATGCTCCTGATACGGGCAGGGACACACCCTAGGATGGTCAGAGCCCCATCCGACCTGTCCTTGAGCCTGCCAGTGCTGCAATTTGGTGCCATAACTTCCCTGGATAATTTGGCTGGCACATCTCAGACCCATTTTCCCCTCACACCTCAGCCCAGGGAGCAGGGCTGAGGATGTGAGAGTGGCTGAGTGAGACATCGACTCTGGCTATTTTCAGCTGCTGAAGTCACCATTAAATGGCTGCTGGAGCCAAGGATAAATCAAAGGAGATGAGTATAAATCAAAGTAGCCATAAGCCCAGAATATACATGAAAGCCTGGCTGCATCCCATCACTGACTTGCCCTGTTCTTGAGCACAGAATAAGCAGGAGAAAGGATAATGCTCTACCTTATATATAACACACATGGGATCATTACATCTCAGCACACAAGAGGATGTGTGCAGCAAGCACACCACTGTTACTATTTATGTTATTTCATAAAAATCTTGTGAGCCCAAGGAGACACCAGAGTTTTCCCTTCTCAGACAGGGCACAGACAAGACACCAGTATTTTTAAATATAAATTATTCAGCACATACTCTGAAACACTACGCAATCCCCAGCTAGAGAAATTCCTCAAAGTGACCCTTTTTCCCCAACAGACCTTCAAGTACCTTGCAAAAGCCCAGAAGAAAAAGCAGATCTTTGACTAGACAGGTATCCTTAAGGAAAGCTTGGAGATAAATGATTACCTGCTCTATATTTGCTCTAAAGTAACTCAGACTGGCACAAAAGTGTTATTGCCCATCGAATTCTTGTTTCCTGGTCAGATACAGAGGAATAAGAAAGTAGTGACATGAGACTTGGCGCAACTCTTTCACCTTCCCTTTCTCCTTGGGGCAAAAATATAAAAGGTACCATTCATCAGAGCTCACCAAAGGTCCAGCATCAACTTCCAGGAGGAAGTTTTCAAAGCCAAGTACTAAAAACTGTCCACACAGAGGCAGAGCTTTTGGGAGCACAGGCAAGAAGGGACTGCACAGACTCTTCCTGCATGGAAAAGACCATCAGCAAGCTACCTCAGATCCCCCACCTCCCTTCACTGTGGGCACTAAGCAGCTCTCCCATGTCTCCTAAAGACAGTCTATCCAAATGCAAGAAGGCAACTGAGACTTCTGCAGCACAAGGAAACACAGCTCATGGATCCCATGGCCTTATTCCTCTTTTCCCAACCACAATATATTCATGCCAGATACCAGAAGTTTGTACCACGATGTCTCTGAGGGGGGGCTGAGTTTGCACCTGAGCACTGCCTCACACACTGCACCAGGCTCCAGCTGGATGCTCAAATCCCTTTGGAGGGGAGACAATTTGCTTCTCCATCATCAAGAGGAAAATCTGCTGCAGCTGCATACAGTCCTGATCACACCTCCCAACCCTCAGCTGAAGGGCTTTCTGTGCAGATTTGAAACTCCAAACTAAGGCTGTGCCAGTGAAATGGATGCAGAACTGATTAGGAGCAGAGCTCTATTCTGGCTTGTGGTGGCTGTCTGGGCCTGAGAGGTGCTGAGCAGAAATGCACACACATCCCTTGTGCTGCACTGCTGGAATGTGTCAGTTTTCCCACAGGTGAAGTGTCCATTCTCACGCCCATGGATGACAGACTATGCCTGGAGAGAGAAAACGTGACTTAGCAAGGCATTCAGCTCTTGGTCTAAACCCTGGGAGGTGCTGACCATCACATGCTTTGGGACATAAACATTCAGCCAGGACCCTCCCCATTTACCCATTTTTAAGCCAAGAAATTAATGCTTTTGTGCAGTGGCACAGTGGGTCCACTCATTCTGCTGCTCTGGTTGAGAGCACATGGCAAGAAATGGTGTTTGTGCTCCTGGCAGGTTGAGGCACACAATTGCACACACTCCTTAGCCTCTGCTCAAGAACAAACCAGAGGTGCAGTGTGAAAAGAGATCAGAAATGGAGCTGAGGTCAACAGAAGAAATCTGAGAGAGGACAGAGGGAGCACAAGGCATTATAATGCTGTTCCTGCTCCAGTCTCTGCTCAAAGCCACATTCACACTACAAGATGACTTCAGGGAGAGTCTGTCCAGGAGAGTAAGAGGGAAGTGTTGGCCACAGTGTTACATGCACTGAATCCAGCTGGGTTTTGGGCTTGTAGCTGGTTTCACAGCAATCCTGCTACCAGACCTGGCCTCTCCTGATGGACCACGGCCAGGGGAATGAGCACAAGAAGCTCCACAGTAGATTCATCTGGAGAGTCTGCAGCTAGCAAGATCTTAATCCATGCTGCTGTGCAAGGGTTAAATTCTGCATAAAATACTATTCCAGACAATAGTTCTTTAATTTCATTTGATACCAAACTTCCTGAAAAAGGAGTGTTTACTGGTACTTCTTAATTATGAAAAAAAAAAAGAAAAGAAACCATAAATTGTCTGTTTTGCTGTCTGTGCTAATTACATTTCATTATATATTTGGAGTAAGCTATGATTTTCCTGCTGGTTCCCATGACATTTTTCATTATCAGCCACTAATTGTCTAGCATGCACACTGCATTGTGAACCAAGTAGGCTGGTGCGTGGGCAGAAGTTCCAGCAAAAGCTGCAAGGCAGTACAAGTGTACATTATTATTATTATTATTATTACTATTGTGATGTATTAGAGGGTTTCCACCTACTTGCATATCTACACATCCTCACCCCTATCAGCAGTGTCACAGCACAGCAAAGTCCACCCTTGTGCTTGGCAAGGCTCAGCAGATCCTGAAGGGAAGTTATGTGGGATGGAATGATGGCAGCAGGACGAGCTCCCTGCTGGGTGCAATGGAAATACCAAGCAGCTTTCTCAGTCACTTCCTCTACTCAGTGCCCAAAGCACGTGGGTACCAGAATCTTGTCACTTTGCCCACTCACAGTCTGAGGCCAAGGTTATCAAGGAAAGTAATGCCATATGTGGATTCCTAAAGGAATAAGATAACTAATGAGATCTTTCTGAGGCAGCAGGACAGAAGAAAAAGGTAAAGGGTTTTAGAAGCCGTGGCTAGCACTGTATCCATTATAGAAAAATCTCCAACAAATCCTCATCTATGCAAACTCAAAAAGTGCCACAAATGGTGAAACAACCCCTTGCATGCAGCATTTCATAAACTCAGACTGAGGGAAGCTGGTGCCCATTCTTCACACAGCAAACTGCAAGAACATGACCACTGCTTGTCCTTATCAGCCTTGGACAGGTGGCAATTCTATTCATGTGCACCACACACACACACAATACAAAAACACTTCAGAAATAAATGTGTGTTTTCACAGGATTGCAGCTCTCTCCTGATATCTGTTTCAAAGGAGACAAAGCCCGACCCTTTCCAACAGCACTGTGAGGGAACAGTTGTATAACTCCCCCTCTTCTCCTCAAGGTGATCCACAAATACATTATCAGAAACGCAATCAGACCACATTTGGGGCTGTAGCAGGAGTGAAATTCCCATCCAAGGCAGGAGGACTTGCCCTGCATAGAGGCTGGGTTTCACACATTTTATTTTTATGTGCTGATTTACAGATAGCAAGAATGAGGAGGTTCTCCAGTCCTTTTATATAAGGAATATGAAGAACTGAAAGCACTTGTGACCTGACTATACCTCTATTTACTTTGACTGCCAATTTTGTCTGATCAATGGGTGGAGGAATGGGCCCACTTGTAGCAGCTGCTGTCGTATTTGCAGGGCATCTTCAAAGATTTAAGCTGCCCTTATGGCCTCTGACATAGGCATGCAATTTCAAAGGTCTCAAAGGCAGTAAATCAACTTAATTTCCCTCTCTTCTACCACCACAGAGCCACCCAAACACCTTGCAGGCTTCAATGCATTTATCCCCCCAGCAGGTGTCTGAAGCAGGGAAGCACTAACACAACTGCCCCACAGAATGGGAGCCATGGCACGGGCACAACTCCAAAGGATGGAAGCTAGACCCAAAAGAACAATCAAGAAAAGTTACATCCATCTACACAGGCATTTCAGGGCTTAGAATTACCTCATGTTCCACCCCAAATGCTGAGGGTTTGTATAGAGATGACATCATGTGACAGTCACAGGACTTCAGGCACCTCTCCTCAGTCACACTGGGTCACACAAAAGCCACAGATTTGGCATTTTTCCCAAAAAAACTGGGGGGCTGCATCCTCTGATTCTCTAAGGGATGCAATTCAGTAGAGGTGCCCAAAACCTTCAGGCCACACCGAATTAGAGGCATATCAGGCACAACAGGAGACACAGAGGCAGTGGTATTTAGCAAGGGCTCTCCCCTTAGAAATGGAAGGCCTGAGATAAATTCTCCCTTAAACGCATATTTTCCTTTTTCCAGTACCCTGTCTAAGGTGCAGGACTAGAGGAGGGCAGCTTTTACCCTTTGGGCTCAGTCTGGCTCTCCGTGCAGCCTGTATTGGGGTCAGAAGTAGCAGCAGATTGGATTTTTCTCAGGCAGCAAAATAAAAGCCAGACTCAGACTTGAATTCTCAGGATGCAGTCTGGATTTCACCTAGAACCTGCTATAGATAAATGACCAAGACATAGACACTGGGAGGGCAGACCTCAAAGCACCCAGCAGCCAGCCTGTGAGAGCCACAGCCCCAATTTCAAAAAGGCTTTCCCTGAGGGCAGATTTTCCATGTTACAAAGGCTTCTCTGTGTTTTGCTATGTACGACCCTGTAGCAGCACTCTTTTCCCAGCAGCAAAAAACCCATCCTGGCCTTGAGCAGGGCTCTTGATGGCATCTCTAACTGAGCACACATGGTTCTGTGAAATATTCTGCCTTCAACAAAAGGCACTTTTCAGCTAGAAAAGATGAGGAATTAGTTTTGCTGGATGTGTTTCAAATGAGTGTGGAGCACTAGTTCAAATCCACAGTGAGCGCACAGCCTCTGCCAGACAATGACACCTGAAATTCTGCATCCAGAAGAGTCCTGCCTCTCTCCTCATTCCTCCATCTGTAAGCAAACACAGATGGAAGCAGGGAACAGAAATATGTCCTGATGGACAGGGAGAATTCACACTGCCTGGTGAACACCACTCACAAGGGTGATCCAGAGGTTCATCACCAGTTTTATTAACGACCATAAAAATGGCTCCAGTTCAGCACAGGATTCAAAATTCTTTGAAGTTAACAGGGCCAGGGAGACCGAGAATTTGAGCAGCACAGAACTTGAATTGTCACTCATGAGCTGAAAGCTGGTCCCCTCCATATCAGGGCTGGACAGATTTGATGGGGACAGCACGAGGAACCTCACACCCATCCAGGCCTTGGTCCCTGCCAGGGTTGTTCCCAGGGCTGGATCCACAGCTGAGGTAATTGAAGTGAAACCTGCAGCCTCACAACTGCTCATCTCAGCTCTTCTCCAGAGCAGTGAAGAAAAATTAGAACCAGGTAAAAAATTACTTTTCCAGCCCACAGTCTATGAGGTATCCTCACACTCAAGAGTTTGCTCTGCCATTTCTTCTCCATCTCAAGATTCACTCTAATCTCTGAGCTATACCAAAATTCTCAGTTTTTCACTCTGGAACTATCTTCCATTGTAAAACCTGCTATCACACAAAGCAGTGAGCAGCCTTGGAGGTCAAAGCTTTCACCTAAGATATAGAAAAGCAAGAAAATGGCCTCAGTGATAATGATAAATACAACTTGAATTAGAGCAAATGAAAGAATCTAGTCCCTAAAAGCCAATCTCCTCCTGCTGAGGGCTCCCATGTTAGAGATGAGAGCTGTACTCAAATGCAAATAAACAGGACAGAGATGTCAACTTGCCCCTTCCAGATATCCCTCCACTTTCCAGCCTCTGGAAAAACTACCACAGTAGCAGGGGACAGCTGTTTTTGTCTCACAGACTGCTCAGAGGAGAAGTCCATCCTGAAAGAGGACACAGCTTGGGTCTAGGGAAGTTTTTTCAAGGTGATACACTCCTTAGAAAAATGCATAATTTAAACAGAATTTAATTGTCCAACAAGAGCATCTTTTCTCAGAAGGTTCTCAGCCTGCTCCCTCTGTAGTAGGTTTGTCTTTGATCGTGTCCCAGGTTTGTTTTCAGTCACAGCACAACACAGAGATCATAATCTGATACCTTTTGTCATAGCTGACACCAACACTGCCTTACTGGTAGAAAGGGAAGACTGGGGCTGTCAGTCTGCCACCTTCCTTGAACACTGAAGTCACGCTTTATTTTTTTTCCCCTTTACTTAAAGACAACTTCTTTGTTGCCATGGTATCACTAATGCAGTATTTTGAGACAGGGAAAGAAGATAACTGTGCAGCATCACAGTGACACATCTACCAGCTGCCATCCTCTCAAAAAGGATAAATAAATAAGGATGCCAATGCAGACTTTTAAAGGCTCCTCCACCCTTTAAATTTTTTTCCTCTTACATGCAAGTCACTGTCTATAAAGTTCATGCCTCGGTTTTA
Organism: Pycnonotus jocosus; assembly: GCA_013400435.1. NCBI lineage: Eukaryota > Metazoa > Chordata > Aves > Passeriformes > Pycnonotidae > Pycnonotus > Pycnonotus jocosus. Next base: position 141,282 of record VWYP01012031.1, read on the forward strand.
TTATAGGGAAGGTCAGAATTTCTCTCACAGCAAGCAGTGTCTAGAGTTATTTTTCAATTCCTTCTCTTCTCCCTGTGCTACATGACACCACCTGAGGTCCACACTCAAAAGAGAACAGCACCTGCGTGTTCAGAAAATGCCAGCCTGGCTCCCCCTGTTAAACCACAGAGTGACTCTTTGCAAGTCTTGCTTGTACAGTGATTTCCCCCTGAACTAACAGGGTATCCACTACTGAGAACAACTCACATTCATCTCAACAGTGAGAGGAGCACAAAGGGGCACTCTGATGGTGTCTCCCATTTAACCACCTTCAGCTCCCTGTGACCCTGTTATCCTTGGAGCCTTGGAGCCTTTCCTATTACTGCCACAATTATTTTAAAACAGAAACATTTACTAACTTAACAAATTAAGGCCTGACACTCAGCACGATGTCATTTCTCTCCTTGGCTTGTGAGAGCGTTGAATCAGGTCCCTCCCAAAATTTCAGAGGTGGCTGTGCCCACCACTGGCACAGTTCTGCTGTGTCAGTAAATCCAGGGAACAGCCACAGTGAGAGATGCTCCTCCTGTCCCCATGCACTCCCTGGTTTGGGATCCAGATCAATTAACAGGCAACGAGAGACACAGTGACTTTCCATGCACACCACAGCCTCAGCTGTGACACGTTGAGATTTTCATCTCCCAGGTGATACAAAAGGAGGAATAATGGAATGAAATGGAAACTTTTATATGCTGAATTTACCAGGGCTTCTGTAACAGAGAAGGGAGCAGAGAGCAACAAGCAAAGCAGTGACAAAAGGTCAAACTGGAAGGACCTCTGATATGAGTCAAGAATTAAACAGTGAGCACAGAGTCCTCTAGAGAATAAAAATAAGTATTTTACATTTGGGAGAGAGAGGAAATGGGAGGAGAGGGGGGAGAAAGGAGGATGTCAGTTGCTGTTTCACTTACTTGGGGGGATAAAAAGGAATAAGTTGTCCCCACTCAGAACTGAAGTGCTCTCACCTCTTCAAAGAGGAATCTAATTGGGACCTTTATGCTCTCATGTACTTATTTTTCTCATCCACAAAACCTTGCTCTTAGTTTCACCAATCTGACCCAAGGCACAATGACTCATCACAGCAAAAGGCTGGACAGCAGCTTTGGGTTTTTTTTTTCAAAGACCTAAATAAACCCTACTCCATCAATTGACCAAGGACGACGCCACAGTAAACCTCTCACTGAAGGCTGTGTGTTGCCTTGGCAACCTGTCTGATCTCCATTGCTCCAGGGACTGGAAATGTGCTGCCAACAGGAGATTTTAGCTAATCAAACCAAATCTCTTAATATTTAGACGATCTCCCATCTGTGGAGAGCAGGCCACGTGCCAGTGAAAGCAGGGCACCCTCTGAGCACAGCCCTGGCTCCTCCTTGACCTGTTATGTGTTGGATCCTTGTAAGCCATGTCCTGGCAGGTACCAAAGGAGAAGAAGGGTGGCAAGGGATCACAACCTCACACCTGCACTCAGCAGGATGCAGGACCCTCACAAAATCCATGCCTTAACCCCTGACCTTTGGAATTAAAATAAAGTTTCCAATATTGGCATTGCACACCCCCTTGGTGCTACTTGTTCTGAGCCTTCTGAAGCTGCTCTGTCCCTTTTTCAGCTCCCATTAAATACATTTAGGCACCAGCAGTGGCAAACTGCGGACCAAAAAGAAAATGTGAGACAAGCATGTGCCTCTCAACCTTCCTTGATCAGGGACTGCCATCAAAGTGCAGCACAGAACACCTACTTTTTTCTAAAACTTCTAATTGGCAGTGCCAAAGGGGCAGTTTGATGTCTAATTTTGTCTTGAAAGTGTGACCAGTCATTGATTTTTTGTTTTGTTTTTAAAGGAGTAGCCAGACCAGCCTATATGAAATGCCACTAAAGGTTTCTGGCCCCTGCATTTAAGCCCAGCCACAAATCCAGACAATCAGTCTGGCATTTAGTAAACCAAGGGGACACAAAAAGAGGCATGAGCAGCAGGGGGGAGAGAGGAGTGTTCTACAGTGCTGCTGCTGCTGGGACAATAAATTCTGTGTGGTGGTGATGAGAGTCATATCCATGAACACCAACCAATTTCCATCTAACGACCACCAGAGCTACATCACCAAAGGTGGCCCTGACCGTGACCTTTCCATGCAATTGCCAAAAGAAATCAGGGTGCTTGAGCAGCAGACTCAGCTTTGGCATTCAGGTTCTCCTCTCCTTCCTGGACCAGCCTTTGCAGCATCTCAGAGCATGCTAATCCACAACTCTCCGAACCCAAAAGTCACAGATTCTCCAAAACTCTCTCACAGAAACTCCAAAAGCATGGAGTGTCATTCCACACAGGTTGCCTGCTGCCAGATGAACTTCTGGAATTGCTACAATTAGCATGAGGGATCCTCAGATGGGTTTTGACCTGGTGCAAGGGTGTCTGCACAGCAGAAGTTGCCCCACCACAGCTTTCTGGGACCTGGGCTTGCCTCAGGCTCCAGCTCTTGAGGAACAGGATGGAGGAATTGCTGGTATTTTACAGGGAGGCCTGAAGCAGAAGGCTGCTGCTCAGAAAGCAGGGTGTGATTTCAAAGAGAGAGAGCACTGTGGAAGGCTTGTAGGCCTCTGGTATTGACCGAGTGACCTACGCCCTGAGGAAATATGTTCTGACAATAACAAAAGCCATTAAAACAAATGCTTGTAGGGGAAAAAAAAATGTCAGCAGTTTCTAGAGTCATGTATTTAATTGAGTGAAGAGCTGAGCAATTTCTGCCACCTTCTAGCATGGCCCTGGGAATATTTCTCTCTCCACATAGGTATAAACCAGTTAACCAGTTACCAGGGCTGTGTGGAGAAAGGAAGGGACTGAAGTCATTGGGGTTCTGTGACAAAGGCAAGGCAATGAAATCCTGCAGGTATAAGGAAGAGGGAAGCAGAGTTCATTTTAAATGGCCAGGAGAACAGATCCTTCCCTATGTGTGCCTTACCAGTTTATTCTTTCCTACATCACATCTTCTAGTCCAGGCACTCCTCAGTTTTACTGAACCTGAGTTCAGCCAAACTGAATGAAAGATGAACCCTGGTACATATGCCTGAAATATCTGTCTCTACAGGCCATGGAAAATGGAAAATCAAAAGAAGAGTGATCACTGATTTAATGGGGAGCAGGAATGATCTCAGAGAAAACAGCTGTTGTAAGTCACCCTCCATAATTCCCTTGTAAAAACAACATGCGGGGCAGGACCCCAGCACTTGAAAACCTGGGAGGAGGGCCTTTGCCAGATGGAAGAGCCTTCTCCAGATGGAATGGCCTTCTCCAGATGGAAGGGTCTTCTCCAGGTGGAAGGGTCTTCTCCATATGCAAGCAGCCACAAAGTTCTTTCAGAGCATTCATTTGCATTAACAGGTTTCACAGCATCTACCCAGAGTCTCTTTTGTGCAAAAGCTGTGATGTCCAACTGTTCCCAGGGATAAATGGAGAGCTGTGCTCCTTCAGAGCCAGGAGAAGGGAAGGGGGGAGGCAGACAGAGGGGTCTCTCAGCCAGAACAGATGCAATGGAGATGGACTGAAATAGATTCTGTGCACTTCAAGGGCTTCTGCAGCAACAATGCTCCAGCCCAGCCCATGTGAGCAAACATCCACACACCCCCTGCAAAACATTTGACATAAAGGACCACAAGAATAAAGTGCAGTCTGTTCCTGGAATATTTTCAGGCACACTGAGCCAAGCTATGCAATCCATTTACTATTTTGTTAGGACCACTTCAGCTGTTTTCTCCCACAGCCTTCATGCTACATTAAATTCCTTTTTTCCTTTGAACCTGTCTCAGTCCCAAACACCTGCAAACACCCATGGCTTCCCTTGCACAGCAATCAGATGTGTCCTCTGCTTCACAGGAATGCTAATACTTTGCACTTTTGTTATTCATTATGGATCTAGAGTTATGGTCTACTACTGCCTTAAAATAAAATCTGGAATGACAGCAGGAAACAGAACAATGTCAAAGCAAAGAACAGAAGAAAAGGTTTACTCCTATTTCATTCCTTGCAATTTCCAAGATCTTTGTATTTCAAGAAAACCAAAGCAGCATGCAAAATCCAAAGTTAGAAGTGAGGATAACATAGGATTTTCTCTTCAGACTGAAATTGTCTCCAAAGCAACAAACTGGGAAAGCTATCTTCTCACCAAGAAATAGCCCCAAAGCATTCCAAGCACGGGACTTACCTAATCACACTTACATAAAGCAGCAAGATGAGTCAAACCAGAAACGGAATTTCCCAAGAAAGCTTTGAAATGTGTTGTTTATGAGAAAAGTGTTCTTCCTTGGACAGCCTGTTAAATCCTTAGAATCTGTAGTATTCACAGGAGCTGGGCAAAGCTGAAGAGAGGCACAGTCCTGAGTTTGAGAAACAGGAGTGGTGCTGGTGCTCTTGCCCTTTTCTCTGCATGTGTTTGTTGATTTAACATCTCAAGGAAGAAGGAACGCTGCCGGTTGGTAAACATGTGACAGCCACCAAAGGAATGTGAGCCAGGGAAAGGAGATAAAGCAGCCTATGCCACTTCCTAAAAGGGTTATTTAAATACTGCTGCCTCACCTTTCCTACTGCTCTCACCTTATGAGTGCTAGGCCTGTACTCAAACTATTATCTTGCTGACAAATTTGCCTAAAAAAAAAAAGTCATTAATGTATCAGGAAATTGGAAATTTTAAGTGATTTTCTCTCCTGTACAGAGATATTATTTATTACTTGGCTTAAACTCACAGTCTGGTAAAAAGTATTTTGGATCCACTTTGGAAATGTACCTTTCCCATCCCGGATTCCCACAGATTGGCAGTAAAAGGCCAAGTAAGGATCATTCAGTCTAAAACAAAGGGAGCAGCCTGCCCCTTGCACTTGCCATGCTCAGCCAGTCATCCCTGAACTCTGCCCACCCCGAGGCCAAGCCCTGCTCCATCTCTGGGGAGCAAAACTCTGCCAGCAGCTCTGTGCTTCCCAGTGGGGTTTTACACAGAGGTAAAAGCTGAGTTTAGAGCAAAAAGGTGTAAGCACAGCACTGATCCCAATGCATCCTGTGGGAAATAGAAAAAGCAGATAACTCTCATAGCAGAGTGGACGTAGGACTAAAGTTAAAAAGATACAAGAATGAGGACATGGAACAATAAGACTGTGGTTTTGTGTTGTGTAGAGTTAGGCCATAGCAAGTAGAAAAATATGTCAAGTGAGATAACAGAAAATTTTAATAATGGGGCTCTGTGCTTTGTTTAGGGAGGAGTATAAAAAGTTCCTGAGTAACAAGAAATATGAAACAAGCACCTATTGTTAGATACAAGGTGTACATATAGCTTAAATGGTTGGTTCATGCAGATGTCTGTAAGCTCTTAACGATTTGCTGTTGGTTAGAAAACTTTTAAAAGGCCTTGTAACACAGAGAATCCTGGCTGCTGTTGGCAAGATGTGAGCTGTTGCCATCTTCCAATTGTCTCACCCTGTAATGAGGCTGATGTTGCAATAAAGCTCCAGTGCCATCCCGTTATTTGGAAACCAGATGCAACAGCACCCCAAGTTAACCTAAATTTTAAGGAAGGCTCTGTGTAAACTTCATGCACTATGAGGGCACATTCTCTCCACACAGCTGCTACTTTGAATGTGCAGTTTGGATGTAGTTTTGAATCCCAGTATGAGAAGGGTCCCCAACATTCAGGGCAAATCCTTCCTCAGCCTCTTCCTGCAAAAGGTCTCTGTGTAGGGAAACTGGAGCTCTTCCCAGCAATTAATTTACTGATTTAAAAGATTTGTTTCTAGCTTCTAGAATATCTGATGATCCTCAAAAAGCAGCACGGAAAAGCTATAAAATAAAACCACACCTCTGAATCCAGCTACTCACAGTGCTCAAAACATGAGAGAGGATGGGGAAGGTGGACAGAAAATGGGGAGAAGGAAGGGAGCACACAGATGTGGCTGCTCACAACCAAAAGGGCTTCTGGCCCCACTGCCTGCAGCAATTTGTAAGCTGGCTCTAATCTGCTCTCAGCAGTATCTTGCCTTTCTGAGGCAAACTGCTCCCTGAGGCAATTTCTGCAGGTGCTCCTAATGCAACTCTTTTTTTCCCAAAAAAAAAAAAAAAAAAAAAAAGAAAAAGAAAAGGTGTTCTGATGATCTTGTTCCTAAAAGCAGCTGCCTGGCAGATCCCCCAAGAGCAGTTCAGACTGGCATCTTCAAAATAAAAGCTGCTCAAGAGGAGGAAGAAAAGTCCTTATTGGGCAAACTTCAGTTACCTGGACTTAGATGAGTCTGGCCATGGCAGAATCCCGATGGATCCCATGGCAGAGCCCTGGTGAAGGGGCACTGTTGGGGACATGTGCCTTCCAGCAGGGCTGTTCCCAGAGTCACAGCTGTCCCCGTGGTGCCCACACCAGGCATGGCTGGGTGGCCGTGCTGATGAGTGTCCTGGGGTGACTTTTTGATGCTTGTATCCCCAATTGTCTGTTCTGTTTATGCTGGATATTGGGTTCTGCACCTTTAAGACTGGTTCTGAAAGCAAAAGGGGGGAAAGAAGCAGCCCAGGGTTTGTTTTCAGAAACTCACCCCCTCCTCTGCATTCTGCTCCTCCACTGTGTTCGTCTGAGGCACGGACAGACAGCAGGACAGAGGTCTGCTTTGGTCTTAGTTAGTTTTTAGCTAGCTGAGGCAGAGAAGCTCCCTGGACTGTTTTTTTTCTTTTTCTTGGGACTGTTTAAACCTGTCCTGGACTGGAGAACCCAGAGGAGCACTGGGAGCTGGCACCTGCAGCCCACCAGATCCAGAGGTGGAGGAACTGATAAGAGACTGAGCGAGCTGAGCTACACCCACAGCAAGGACTTTCTGAATTTGCCATCTCTCTTCGGAGTGGTCAGAGATTTTATTGTTTCATATAATTCATTATTTAATGCTTGTAAACACTTGGTTTGTTAAATAAAGACTTTTTCCGCTTTTCTCTGAGGAGATTTTCTCCCGGAGTGGTTGGTGGAGGGGCTGTCTTTTCCAGAGAACTCCATTCAGAGGTTTCCTTCCAAACTTGCCTTAAACCAGGACAAAGAGCCAGACCAGGAGGTGGCAGCCATGGAGTTGTGGCTGGAAATACACAGGAGCACAGTAGAGCCATGAGAGAAACACCAACTCTGGTTGTGTCAGACTCATCACTGGAGCCAGCTGATTGAGCCCCTTCCATCCATCCATCCATCCATCCATCCATCCATCACCCAAGAGGCTTGTCTACTGTCTGCTAAGCCAAGGGGAAATTTCCCTGCTAATTTAGAGTGAAGATTTGCAGGGCCAGGCTGCCTGTGCAGTTGGGCATGCAGGTTTGTGCATGCCTCATTCCCTGCACATTCCCTGGGTTTCCGATGCGGCCTGATTGAAAATAAATGTCCAAGTAGCAACTCCAGAAGGGAGGCTGTGAAATGAGTTGCCAAAGAGAAAATAAAGTCTCCGGTTCAGTAAGGTTTACCCAGGTTTACTGCACCAGAGAAGTTGCTTACTCCAAACTTCTTCCCAATGATTGTTCTGTTATTCCCTTGCTTTTGGACTCTTCCCTTTGCAACTTTCTCTGTAGCCCCAACACGTTTTCAGAAATAAGATGTTTATCCAGTTCCATTCAAATTTCTCCAGAATTCATCAGGACTGTCACATCTACAGAAGGAAATGGGTGACCATACAAGTCTCCCACTCAGCTTCTTTTCTTTATCTCCTACATGAAGTTCTTACTCCTCTTTATTCTTGAAACGTTCATTTACAAAGTTGCAGTGAGGGAAAAAAAAGTAATCCAGAAATAATAGCACAATGATGCTAAGAAAATAAACACTCAGCCTTGTCAACTCAAAACTGCCCTTTCTATGGTTGTTTTTTCCAGAACTGTTGTGCTAAAAGAGCTAGAGCACAATTGGCAGGAATTCAAACACATTTTCAGATGTAGTCAGTTTTTATTATTATTTGTCAACCACCAGCTAAACTGTAGATATATTCCCTTTATGTCCCACTAAATGTCAAGCTGCTATTTTTAAAACCCAGACAATGTATTTCACATAAACCTTTACACCATTATTCCAAAGATCAAGCATCCTTTCACCTGGGAGCCACTGGAATGGCTGCTCCACCAGCAACAGGATGTGCTTCCAGCTTGGCCAAGCAGTGAGATCCCTTTCAGGCATCTCCTGCCCTGGGCATGAATGAGAGATCAACCCCGACACGGCCCAGTTCTGCCAAGAAAAAGGCTTTATGCTGGTGTGGTTGATTTAATTCCCTCACAGAGCAGCAGCTGTGGGATACCTGCAACCTACCTGATATTTAGCAGGCACCATTCTCACTGTAGCTCTTTGCAAAACAACTACTGCTGCAGCATTTGCTGGAGGTAAACTTGGCTGAACAAAGCACGAATGTGCAGGGAAGGCAGGATGGCAATAGAACTGCACACAAGCAGCAACAACTCACAATTCCACTTTGTTCAGAACATTAAGCCTTCGTCAACACTCTCTAGACTTGCAAAAAATGAATATGTCTCCCAGTGCTTGAATTTAAAGTCCAATTATTCTCCCTTCTCAGCCCCAAGTCTCATTCAAAAGAAATATAAGATTAAAGAGCAAACTGTGTGCAACAGAGTCAGGTCTCTGAGTCAAGAGCCCCAAAACTAGAAAAGCTCATGAAACAGAGCTCAGGGCAGTGTGCTCCTCTTGTGAAAGCATGAATATTTGAGTGAAACATCTCTGGCACACCTTGCTGAAGTCAGGCAGTGTCTCCCAGTATTTCACTGCTCTGGGCCAACTGGAAGCAATGTGCCTGTGCTGGACAGGAGTGAAGGCAGAAATATTTGCACAACACATTCCTGCCCAAGCCATGTTCACCTGCTGTCTGCTGACAGGTACAGATGACAAGGTCCTGAACTCCAGAGGAGGAGGAAAGTGTCTTAGCAGAAGCAGTGTTTCAATTAAACACATGTATGGACACCACAGCATTTCCTCACTAAAATTTCCATGAAGCAGCACAGACCAAGTGCCTGAAACCACACTTGAAAACCAACTGAAATGAGGCTGTGAGCCATTAGCCACAAACAAAAGGGTTAGCTTCACCTAGAGTCCAAAATATCAACAGAATCCATGTGGCCACTAAGCCTGTAGTAGAACAATCTGACCTGGCTTGCTGAAGTATGCAAATAAAGAAATTGGAGATTATCAGGCAGTAATCTGATCAAATCATTTCCCTGTGGCTTTTCCATTAGGTGCTGCCTGATGGCCAGGCAGCCACAGTCCTGTGTTCCTGTACACTTCACAAATGGGGTTTTGGATCCAATTCTGACTTTCACCCCAGGCTTGGACCTCACGACTCACTTGTTCCAGTCAAACAATTTCCCACTAACCTAACAACCTCTGAAGTGGATCTGAGAGGTCCAGTTCACAGAAATTTGCAGGAGTTTCAGGAGAACTCCAGGGTTTCTCTTTCCATCTCAATTTATTCTGCTGGTGGGAAGAAGGAAAGCCTGGAGCAGCACTCAGTTTAGTGGGATGGCCAGGAAGTACAACTGAGCAGGCAAACCCCTAAAAAAAAAAGCAGGCAGTCAGGCCAATTCAAACTCCATATGAGGTGGATTTCCAAAGAAATGGCTATGTACACAAGGGTGGCTCAAGCCTAATTGGAGACTTGAAAATCCGTGGCAAGGATTTTGACCTTCTAATTAAAGCTGAGTAATTATTTTTTTATATATAGAAAAGAAAAATCCACCATTGAAAGAGATTGTTGACAGAAATACAACCAAAACCACAACAGTTGCAAAGGAGATGAAGGAAGGCTGGAACTCCCCAGGAAATTGGTAGGTTTTGATCAGAAATCAAGAAAGAAATGATCAGCATTCTTCACCTTGCAAATGACTTCACAAACTACTTTGTCAACATCAAGCTAAATAGAAATATTTAGAAATATTTGCAAAATCACCTTGCAAGCAAGAGTATGGACAAGAGCAGATCTAAATCTCCAAAAATGCAAGCAAAGTCACAGGCAATGGCTGTATTTAGAGAAGGAACCCAACAGGAGCACAAATACTGACTCAGCACATGGGTTGAAGCAATGTAGGTTGATAAATGTGACAAACAGACCTGGAATACAGGTGGCAAAAGCCACCACTCCACCATGGAAAGTGATATGAGAGGCAGAGAGGGAAATACCCACCTAACAGAGATGAGGGAGACAGAACCAAATACCCCAGGAACTGAAAAAACAATCTGAAAAGCAAACAGCAACACATGCACTGATTGAGAACATTACCAAATAAGAGAAAAAATGCCTCCAGAGCGACTTTAGCTAATTAGAACCCTTGCCATGTGCAAACACTACAGCCTAATCCCAGCCACACTGATAAGCAGCAGGATCAGACTGGAGGAAAAGGAGCAGCTGCTCTCCATACACAGTGAAAACATTTGGAGATGCATGAGCAAAAACAGACAGCCAAGATGGAGCTCAAAGTACCAGGACTGTTATTGCAAAAGCTTGACATGGCACAAGCACTGTCCATGCTCAGCACTCGTGTGGCAGGGAACTGCCTGGAGCACACTCTGGGCTGCTGGGGAAAGGAGGATGCCAACCCAGCCCAGCTCCAGCCTGCTCTGAAACAAGGCAGGAAGAGGGCAGAGAAATAAATACAATAAATACAAATAAATAATTAACAATGGGTTTTAGAAGAGTGATCCTCAAAAACTTTCAGGAATGCAGAAGAGAAACTCAGATGCATTGGGGAATGCTCACGCCCCAGAAAAGTCTCACTTTAAAGAGACCAATTATGCTTCCAGAGCTGGTGCCACTCCTCTTATATTGAGCTGGTGCAATATAATTATCAAACAGCACTGAAATAAAGTAAAACAGTGAAAAGACAGCCACAGGACTAACTGCAGAAAAATGCACAGAGGGGATTCACCACCAGTTGCACAGGTAGTTCAGTTCAGGATTTGACTGGAGGGCAAAGAAAGGTTGTGTTTTCAGTGTCAGCAGCATGCTTTAGCTCACTGAAGTGACAAAAAGGACACAAATGTTTTTAAGAGAAAACCAAGCAAAGCAGGCAGCTTTAATAATACAGGCAGAAAGGATCATGCAAACAACAAACACAGCAGAGGTGAATGTGTCTGGGCTTCATATACTAAACAATAGGGAAGCAATGGAAAAAAATCAGCAGAAGATATCCAGGGTGGTGAGAAAAGGAAGTAAGAGAAAGTTGGGATACATTAAGACACAACCAACATTGCCCACAGCAATTTAGCTTATTTAATTGTGTTAACATTGGTATAAGTGAGAGATTTGAACACTTGTTCCAAGAAAGGGAACAGATGTGATTTCTGGAGCATCAGAAAAAACTCAGCATCAACCAAACAAGAAAAGTGCAGTTTGCTTACCCTCTTCCTGCAGAGAAATGAAGTCAGAATGGGGCTCAAAGGACCAGCAGGGAGCTCATAAATAAGCCTGGCTGGAGAAAAAGACAAAAAAAAATCACCCTCATGTCATTCTTGTCGAGGATGTCAGCAGTGGCTTTGCTGCCCTTGGGACAGTGCCACAACCTCCAACTGCATCCCTGCACTGCCCTTTGCTTCAAAACTCCTCAGCACAAAACACACTTACCTAAATGAGTTTGGCTATGCGGGAGGAGTGAGCGTTTGCAGATGTTTATTCTGCTTTAATTTTGTCTTATTTCACAGTACATCTTCAATTTAAAGCTCTTAATAAATGTCAGTCAACATCACTGAATGGCTGTTAACTGCTGCGGCTTGGCAAATGAGACTCTCAACTCAAAAATCAGGTTCTGCATTTCAGCAGTGTCAAATTTCAGAAGTTATCTAGATCAAAATTAAGAGCTCTGAAAAGAAAATACTTTTAAACACTGAAAAATAGGTTTAAACTCTATTACTTAGCTAATCAGTTTTCAAGGTATTTAAGTCCAAGGAAAGATGACGGATTTCAGCTAAATTTTAATACTATGGTCAAACTCCTGAGTGTAATTAGTTAAAGCAGCTACAAAACTTAGTTTTTAAATCACCACTTAAGGTAGCTAAGTAAAGGAATTTTTATTATGTTTCAGAGATTATAATAATTGAAGTTTACAGTAAATCTACAAAGTTCAATAGAATTAACTGCCTGTAAATCTCAGAGCATAAAACTGGCTTGCAGAGTAGCATGTAAGTGATTCCCAGACTCTGCAAGGTGCCAGCCATGAGGAGAGCTGATTAGTCAGCCTTTGATTAATTGCCTGCTACATTAGAGCCAGGGTCAATCTACTCAATTAGGTGAATGTCTGGTGGAGATCAGAGATGTAAATCAAAACCTGCAGCAAAGGCTCCAGCACAAGAGGAGAATGTTCCAGCAGCTTTTCTTCCCTGCAAGGACCTGTGTCCCCCAGGCAGCTGGCTCTCCAACCACAGCTGTGGATCATGGAATCTCAGACTGGTTTGGGTTGGAAAGGGACATTAAAGGTCCATCCCAACCCCTTCCATGGGCAGGGACACCTCCCACTACACCAGGCTGCTCAAAGATCCATCCAACCTTTAACTCTTCCAGGGATGAGGCATCCACATTTTCTCCCAGCAACATGTGCCAGGTCCTCACCATCCTCATAGTCAAGAATTTCTTCCAAATCACTGATCTAAGCCTGCCCTCCATCAGTTTGAAGCCATTCCCCTTTGTCCTGTCACTACATCCAAGCCTGCACTCACTGTGGTGCCACCTCCAGACAGGAGAGGCTGGAGCTGCTGTGGGGTAGAGACACAAAGAGGAGACACAGCAAGAGGAGGCTCAGAGGAAGACAAAACCCAGTGGGAAACTGTAAACCCCTGAATATGTGAAGCAGGAGAACATCAGGGGAAATGGTGCAATAAATGTGTTAAAAAACCCCCACAGATTAAGATTACTTTAAAACCTACCAGATTGTGACACTGTCCACAGGGTGACTGGGTATGGAGACAGAAATAAGGAATGATTTGAAACTACAGTTGTACCACAGAGGCTGGGAAACTGTCTTGACAGGGTGCTGAAAACACTGTATTTTTAGACATTATAAATAACTAGTTAAAAATCTGTAATAGAAGAGCAACTCGTCCCCAGCAAGACATGAGAATGGCTATTCTTCAACACTCTATAGGAAGAAAAAAGAAGCCCACAGAAATCTAAGTAACAAACCTGGATTTTAAAAATAAGAACTACATAGAAATCAGCGTAGCATTATGAGGAAATAGGTGGAAAGGCAGAAATACTGCAGGAGACCATGTACAGGTACCATAGGAAAGCATCAAGACACTTATTAATTCAAAATATTTTATAAGGACCAAAAAAATCAATTTGTTGATTGGGGCTGAATGGTAACTTAAGTCAGTTACTGATAGTAAAGTCAAAACCAGGGAAAAACTATCCTTCAGAATGTGAACATCATGTTCAGAGGAGGAAAAGAAAAACAGATGGTGAACTTCTGTCAAGTTCAATGTGGAATCACAGGATGGCAGACCAAAAAACAACTGTGGTCAGCAACTTTCTGATGGCATAAAAATTTAATTACAGCTCGTTTTTGAGTGTTGCAGAAATAGGATGCCTTTCTGAAAGCTGATGGGGTCACCGGTGATGGTGTACAAGGAACACTCATGATGAGAGGCCTAGGGTATGAAAGACAAATTTTGCACCAATGTTACCTGCAGAGAAGCTGAAGGATGTAATTCAGGACTATTTTCACCCAGAAAAGGGATCTTGGTGACTGCTCAAATAGTTCCTTGAAAATAGCTGGGTGCTCAGGAACAAGGCAAATAAAGAAACATTAGGAGAGCTAGCAAGACCACAAAAAGCATTGCCATTACAAATTCATACTGCTCCCCTTTCTTCACTAGAGTGTAGAAGTCTTAAAAGACTTCTTAAAAGACCTAGTAGACATACCACATAATAGCACCAGGCTGATACAGGCAACTTGGGTAATGAGGGGTCTGCAGGAGCTTCTGCTCAAGGAAAAAACCTAATTTTGTCAAATAAAGAGGTAATTATGGGATCAGAGCAGATGGAGGGGTAATAAAATGGGGGTAATAACTGTTGTGGAGGTGGCAAATAAGGAATGAATTGTAACTACACCTTTCTAGGAAACAACCAGAGGGCACACAACAAAATGAGCAGGTATTGGGTACAAATCACAACACACAGAAATAATGTTTCATGCAACACAAGACCATGGAAGTCACTGCTGCAGATGTTGCAGGGCCTGGAAGCATAAGTATTTCAAAAACCAAACAGATAAATGGGTTCATCACAGGCCATCAAACAGAACCTCTGGGTTAGAAAGTCCTGAGCTGCTGATTGGCAGAAGCTGGGAACACAAAGCCAGACTCTGCTCCTAAATATTCTCCCCAGGTACTTGCTACCAGCCAGCATCAGGGGCCTTTGCTTTGACACAGCACAACCACTCTTCTGGCACTGCACCACAGATTGCTTTCTTGTTTAACTTTTTAAATTATTTTTAAATTTAAAAATAATCTGAAGCCATAGGATTGCAAGGTGTTAGCAAACTGTAAAAAATGAACTGCTTGGTTTGCAGCTTTCACTCAGGAAATCAAAGAAAATAACTTTCTTCAGTAGCTTTACCTGTCCACTAAACCTTTCTGATAATTTGCTTTATGCTCAGGGGCAGCAGTCCCAGCAGGAATGGTATGTGAAGGGTAATTTCCACTGCTAATCACCAAACAACTAACAGAGAACCACACCACCCAACTGGTGTGCTATGTGCACAGCAGCCAGTACCAGTGCCCTGGTCCTGCAACTCACCTTTACAGGATTATCACAGATATTCCATAATGCCAGATCACCCCTGAACTAGGGTGGGGCACTAATCTGGAATGCTATCTTTATTTATGCTGGTTTTCCTGAGGTGCTCCCAGTTTATGCCAGGCAGCACAGGGAGAGGTCACTACTCTGGTAATGGATGCTCTGCCAGCAGGGTAGAGCCAGGTCTGGGCTCCTCAGCACAGAACAGACAAGGAGCTCCTGGGGTGGCTGGAGCAGAGCCTACAAGGAGGATTAAGGGACTGGAGCTTCTCTGTTATGAGGAAAGGCTGAGGGAGCTGAGCCTGTTCAGCCTCAAGAAGAGATGACTGAGAGGAGACCTCATCATTGTATTCAAATATCTTTAGGGTGGATGTCAAGAGCTTGAGCCAGGCTCTTCTCAGTGCTGAGCAACAGGACAGAGGCAACAGGCAGAAACTGAAGCACTGGAGTTCCACCTGAACATGAGGAAGAACTTCTTTCCTGTGCAGTGACTGAGCACTGGAACAGGCTGCCCAAGGAGGGTGTAGGATCTCCCTCACTGGAGATATTCCAGAACCATCCGCTGTGTGCACTGGGATGGCCTTGCTGGAGTAGGAAGGTGGGACAAGATGACCCACTGAGGTTCCTTCCAACCTGACCATGCTGTGCTTCCAGGACACCAGAATCCTCTCCTCCAGCCTGGAGTCTCCTCCATCCCAAGGATAAACACTTAAAGTGGTTTTCTCCTGACCAGGTAACGTCGCTCCAGCACTGGCAAAACACCTTCCTTCTTTCAGCCCCCACCAAGTGCATGTAAGCAGTGGGACACTCAGGAGACACAGAGAGTTTAATGGATGGGCTTTGCTGCCTGATGGAGAGCTCTGGGAATGAGTGCATGGAGCACCAGCCCAGCCCTGCCCCACTGGCTGTTACCTGCCCTGATGGAAACCACAGAAGCCTTGGTCCATCTTCAATGGTCTTTGTGGGTCTCTTCCTTCTTGTGTCGTTCTGTGATCCTATCTGAGGCAGAAACCAGCCCAAGAATAACCATTACACTTAGGGGAAAGGGAAGCTGGAAAACATCTGATTACTTTCTGGATGAAAAACACTCAGCTTAGAGAGAAAGTCTTCACGTCAGCCTGGATTCCCTCAACTTTCTGGCACAAGTAGGGAAACACAGCCAAGTAGGAAAAAAAGAGGTGGGGAGGGAAGGAAAAAGGGTGAGAAGGTAAACTAGAAAAGGCAATTGGCAATGTATTCCCCCTCAACTGGGTGACAACAGTTCAACTTCCAGCTTTTAAATGAGAATTTCTCCCAGAAAAATGACAGTATTTTTTAATTTATCTTTTTCTTTGATGCTGCCAAGCTTGCCTGCCAGCAAAATAAGTTTTGAATAAAAATGTTTTGACCAGCTTTGCCTGAAACATTCAATTAGTGGTGAAGGGCAGAGCAGGAATTGGGGGGAGGAAGAAAAGAGGCCAGCAGCTGAGCAGCAAACAAAGCCAGGCTGACAGAGAAGCTGGCAGCACTCTGGCCACCAGACACCTGACAAATCTGTGTTCAAGCTAAAAAATCCATCCCTTTATCTCAAACAAGGCTTATCCTTTGAAGGATGTCCTGTACCATCTTCTCCAGGGAAGTCCCGCAGGGTGCCAAGGTCCCTCAGACCCTGCTGGGCACCCCGGTGAGGTTTGCAGGGCCTGGATTTAGCAACAGGGATGAAAATAAATCAGGAGGCTCCTTAGGAACCAGTCATCACAATGACAGTCACCAGGCTGGCTTAATCTGACTCCAACCACCTCCATGCACTCAAGTAACAGCTCAGATATAGAAGCAGGTCAGCCTCTTTTCAGTCCTCAGATTCTCCCTCTTCCTTTTTCTAATTCTCTCTTTTATTATATAGTGCATCTTTCAGGCATCTCGAACTCACTGCTCCGTTTGTTGGCTGCCTGACAGGTCTCAAAAAAGCACATCTTTCCCCTTCCAGAGCAATTCTGTTTAATCTTGTATGAAGAAGGTGTATCACTTAAGTAACTTTTTCCACCCCTCATTTGCTGCAGGAAAAAGGGAAGAAGTTGGAAAGAATGACAGAAATGTTTCAACCTAAACGGGAGCAATTTGCATGCAAATCAGGTTTTTCAGGTGCCACAAAAGATGTGGGTGCCCTGACAATCTGAAGGGAAGGAATAAAAGGAAGGGTGAATTTGACACAAACACTGTCAAGAGATGAACCTGAAACTTTTCGTTTCCTCACTGGGGCAAAGTGTCCAGGAGAGAGAGTTTCTTCCATACTACCTACGTATTTATTTCCATTCTCATTGGCACTACCATTGTAAGAAGAAAAATCTACTTCTTGTGTCTATGCATCTTCTCAAAGCTCCTTGCATGCAAGATCTACAAACGTAGTCAACATGAGAGTAGGTGCAACTGGAGGTAAACCCAAGTGGGAAGTGGTTTCTTTGCAGAACACGATGAGAAAATGAGTTATACAATCAATAAAGCAGCACCAGGCTGCAGAGGAAGAGAGAATCACGTGCTGTACTAAACAGCACCCAGGCATTAGCAGCAATAAATCACAGAACCGTGGGGGTTAGCAGGGGCACAACAGGGGTGCTGAACACAGAGGAGCTGCAGGAAAGACAGCCACCAGCACTTTAGCTCAGCCAGTTCTTCCCAAGGGAGCTTCTCCCCCAACAGGTAGATTTGGTCAGTTTTTTACCCATACAGAAAAATCTTTAGGCTCCTGAGCTGGCACTCCTTGCTCTAGATGTGGTTATTTGTACTTTTCAGAGAGAAGCCTTTCAGAGCCTGATTCCCATGGACATTTGTATTCTTCTGGCAGCACTGAGGTAATCTTTTGGGGACCCTGAAGGCACCAAGCCCTCTGGCAAGGGATACCACAGCACTGCACATTTGGGTCCTCTGCACCACCCCACAAAGCTGCAACGTATTCATACCTTCAGACACTGGGTTAGGTTGGTAGGGAACTTAGAGATCATCTTTTTCAAACCCCCTCTGCCATGGGCAAGGAATCTTTCACTAAACCAGGTTACTCAGAGCCCCACCCAGCCTGGTCTTGAATATTTCCAGGGATGGGGAGTCCACCACTGCTCTGGGAAACCTGTGTCAGTGCCTCACCACACACAGAGTAAACATTTCCTAGTTACAACTATTCTAAACCTACCCTCCTCTAAAAATCCATTCCCCCTTGTCCTGTCACCCATGCCTTTGTGAAAATTTCCTCTCCAGCTGTCTTAGAGCCCCTTTAGGCACTGGAAGGGCCTCAAAGTTCTCCCTTGAGCCTTCTCTACTCCAAACTGAACAGCCCCAACTCTCAGTCTCGATAGGAGATGTGCTCCAGCCCTGTGATCAACTTTGTGGCTTCCTCTGGGCTTTTCCAACAGGTCAACACTTTCCTTGTGTTGGGATCATTCAAACCAGATCTGCTGCACTACCATGCAAAGGCAGATAACATTTTCACTGAAGCCTCAACACCACCTTTAACAGTTTTATCTTATACCTGAAAACACACAGAGAGCAACAGAAGAAAACTCCCTGGGCTTTGCCTTCCCATGGATTCTGCACAGCAAAACTGCCATACCAGGAGAGCAGCAATCAGGCAACAAACATGTCACAGCTGCCCTTCACTAAAACAGACACACACCTGGTCTTGGAAAAAACTTTTACTGAGCACATGTTTTGCGTGTGTTTATATTTTCCAGGCTCCACTTCCATGTTCCCGGTATTCTAATGCAATTTACCATCACTGCCCTTACAAAAGAATTACACCCTTTCTAAAACAAACCGGGGCTGTGTGACAGATCTAAACCAGCAAAATGCATCAGAGCAATTAGTGGTTCTGCTGCCTTAATGGCTCTGATTGGAATTCTGATCTCCAGTGAGAGAGCGCGGTGGCTCTGCCTGCGGGCTCCATCTGCCGGCACGCCGCTCTCCCGGCTCTGCTCGGAACATAGTAAACCGAAACAAAACCTACACAGCCATCAATTACATTTTCTTCCCTCAGCCTATGAATTTCAATAAATACACCATCTGTTCATCTTCTGTGTGGGAGTTCAGTCATCTTCTTGGCAGCAATATTATTCTAGAGCAATTACCTGTGTCTTTATCACCTATCATTGTGCTTCATCATCTTTTCATCATGTGTAAAAACCAACCACTTTATTACTACAATTTCTGTAGGCAGCCCGGTCCTGTTAGTTACCATGGAGATGATCTGTCAAAAGAAGTCTACATTTAAAGAAGTAAAAGCTGTGAAAAGGAGGAGGAGAGAAACACAAAGAGCCTGAAATGAACTTGTTTCTCTAAGTCAGAGTTTAAACACAAAAGGCACATCTCAGGCAGCAACGCTGAGATGTCACTAACAACCTAGTTAGGAATCCATCAACCTGCCAATAAAGAGGATGAGTCAATGGCTCACAAGCATTACAATATGTGCAGAGGTCGGAGACTTGGCTCTAATCCCTCAGCCCAGCCCCATGACCCTCTCTTTGGAAGGCTGATCTCTTATTACGATAAATCTGAACACAAAGCCAGGGAGGGAGGGCAGGCTGGGACTACAGGCAGGAGACAGTGGCAATTTCCACCCCCCACCCCCGTCACAGGCACGACAGAGACTCTTACATCAGCTGCACCACACTTCATACCCATTCCTGAAAACCTCTTGGCGTTAATCTCCTTCTTCCCCAACTTCACTCTGGTTTTGCCCCACTTTCTCTCACTCCTTCCACGGATTCCTGCTTAGCTCTGCTCTTTTGCTCCTTCCCTCACAGGCTGCACATTGCTCTCCTCTTTCCATAAACCCTGCACACACTTGCAGCTGTCCCACCTCTCTCTTTCCAGATTCCCACATATTTTTAAAGGCAGCTGTCAACTATTTACAGATGCTTGCTCCCTCACCCTCCCTCCACTACCTGCCTCCACTTCGTGAAACCCTGTTTTTCCCTTGGAATTTTTTTTCATCTCCTCCAGCCTTCCAACTCCCATCCTTCCAAGCTGTAATTGTGCTCGTGTTACTGCAGGAAAAATATTAGCAAAGTACAAAGGACTTGCTGATGCTCTGTGTTTCTAGGATGCGTCATTAGCAGCCTTGAGCTGAGACATGCCGGGCTGCAAACTGCCTTGGCTCAATTCATCCTTGTATCCCTGGAAGAAATAAGCAATCTCAGAGCTATCCAATTTGTTTAATATCAAGTATACATGCACTGAGTTTTAATGGTGTGGGTTGTCATTCTGAATTGTGAGGGAACAAAAAGTGACCCCCTGTATTCGCTGTGTTCACAGCTACCTCCCGTAATTGAATTTCCACAATCTTGCAAATCACAGAGAGACAGTTAGGGAGGGGGATAACATTTTCCAGAAGTTCTCCAGACTTAAAAGCACTTTAATTTCTGTCTGCCCACCTCAAGACTCAAGTTTCCTAAGATGTAAGTGCCCACACTTCCCATGGATTTCTGCCTGCGGAAAACTGTCTACGTTAGATAGCTGAGTCTAAAGAGCCTCAAATTAAAGTACTGCAAAATCAGTGGGGGGAGTACAATCAAACACTAATAAGGAAGAGAGAGAGTGATGAAAATTAAAAAAAACAACCCCTTACCCCCCAAAAAACAACAAAAAACCAAAATAAAACAAACAAACAAACACACCAAAAAAACCCCTAAGGCTGTATCAGAATGTGTTTCCAGAGTTCAAAGCAGAAATCTCATGGACAAAACCAAAAACATCAAGTCTGAAAAAAATCAGCATGTGGTGACAAAATACAAACTAAACAAGAAAAAAAACCCCACATTCTGATGTCATATCTGATCTCCCTTGAAAATTCATTACGGAGCAAAAGTTCTTCCCAACTGCCCCCCTTAGCAGAAATGGTGTTGAAGAGAGACTGAAACCACAGACAGATCAGACACGGCAACAGCTTCAGTTGCTGAGGAAATGGCACCCACACACTCTTCTTTATCTTTAAAAATGTGGGCCTTGTGTTTCCTCTCTCTCTTCAGATACCTTTTGCAGGCAGGTTGAGCCTTCAGCTTCCATATGGTGCTTTACCTTCTACAAGACAGGTCCAGGGAAAGTCACATCCCTGCTCTCTAGTGTGGCATGTTGCTGCACAGATTGGATGGAGATGGAGAAGTGCCCAGGCTCAAAAGTGGTTTCCAGCATCCTGGGCCAACTTGGGCCGTCGCTTGGTAGGCAAGCTGTAGAAACTTCTGCTTCTGCTAACCTCATTTCCTCCAGCCAAGCCTTCCAGACAGGCTCAGAGGATGCTGACTCCCTGCACAGGATCTCTGTGCCCTTCCAAAGCAGATGCCCTCCACCAGCAGCATCTGTGCTGCCTCTGCCCTTGGCAGGTGCTGGCAGGAAACCAGGACAGACGCCGGTTCTGCTTTTCTCCTCTGCTTTCCTGACAGGTCTGCAGGGACAGGAGAGCTGTGCCCACAGGGAATGCTGCCTGCCCTGCCTGCTGCTCTGCTGGGGCTGGGACACCCCGAGCACCTCACACAACCACTGCTGGGACACAGAGGGCAAGGTCCTCATCTGCCACTCCCATTCTCCTGATCCCTCAGCAACTTTGCAAAAATTGCTGCTTCTGCTTTCTCTTTTGCTTGGGCAGATGGCCTCAGTCAGTGCTGTGTGTTTGCACAGTGATTCTCCCTCTCTAGGGCATGCAGGAGAGGGAGAAAGGAAAGCACTGTGGGGCTTGTGGACACAGCCTGGCTACTCACAGCTTATGAAAGACACCAGGAGTGAGCAGCAGATGATGACAGGCAAGAATAAAAACAGTATCAGATAAAGAATAATTTCTTCCACTCTTCCCATTAAATCAAATACACATAAGCCAACCCATTGCACACCTGGCTCATTAAAATGGCCAAGACACCCACCAGGAGTGGGCCTTGCAGCTCCCTTGACAGGGCAGAACAGGAGGAACCAGACCAGTGTGACCCCTCTCATTGCCCTCCAGAGAGCCTAAAGCACATTTCCCCAGTGGCACCCAGGAGCTGCTGCTGCAGTGACAGGCCAGACCACTGGTCAGACCGGGCAGGAACTGCTCTGCAGGCCAGGGGGGCACAACTCAGGGAGGGGGAGGTTTGCCAAGGGGATCAGTGGCATCTACAGCAACCCCAATAACATCAGCAGGCCCTGCACCTTCCCTGGGCAGCCTGCTACAGCCTGAAGCCCTGCAGAGCCCACACCATTGCTCCTGACCAGGGTCTGTGCCTGGGCAGTGGCAGAAGTTGTCTGTTCACCCCTGAGCAGCAGCACACACCCACAGCCCCCCTGAGAGCCAGTGTGAGCCTCCAGCTGCATGCACAGCCAGCCCCTTCCCAGCAGACAGAACGTGGGGTTTGGCTGCCTTCAGATGACACCTGCAGCCCACTACTGCCATGTCCTGCAGGATCGTCCCTTGGCATGATAATTAACGGGTGCTCTCAGCAGACATTCATGATCTGGGCTGGTGTTTGGCAATCCAAGTTTAAAACAAGCCATGGCTGGACACAGCAGGCTGGGATGACAGTGCCATGCCAGGTGCTCATCTGTAAAAGCAGTCAAGGTGCCAAGGATGAGATCTTTGGAGGACGGGGTTGTTCTTGTGACAGGTGGTTTGTTGCAAGGCCGAGGGTGGAAGGAGCCCTGCTCCCAGCTGCCAGCGTCCAGCTGAGAGGGTCATCAAGAAGGGCAATTTCCTGTTGCTTTACAGTTTTGTCTCTTTCTCTGTTGAATATTCTAACTTACAGTAACCAAACAGTACTGGACACAAATCCTACTACATTTACATACAGCCTATAGGAACTACGACATTACCATAGGGTGCTACATTCTAGACCTTAAAAATAATCTCTAAGCTTACCCTGTTCCTGCAATGTGGGCAGGAGCCCCTTCCCCCTTGAATCTATGGCATTCCTTTGTTTGCTAGGGATGCTGCTCAATATCCTGTCTTCTGGGTGGCTTGCTCACATCTCAAAACTCACTACCATCTCTATTTCATCCATAGACTTAATATTTTCAGAATCTCCTGCTAAGCAATCACATCTATAAGGTTTCCCTGTCTCACCATTCCCAACACTCATCCAGCACAAGGTCACTGGTGCTGGGTTTTTCTTCACCAGTGACATGGTTGGACCACCTAAGCTGTGCTTTGAACTGCCATAAATTTATTCCACCCTTGATCCAGCATCACTCTTTACCAAACCAGAAGGCAGCAAGAGCAGTGGCAAAGGCACAGGAAGAGGCTACACAGCAATAAAAACCAGGACCTAAATGGCCAGTCTGAAGGATTAGGTTAATGAAGAGGTACCATTAACACCTTTCACTTTTTCCATTAACTTTGTATAAAGCCGCAGAGAAAGCAATCCCTCCTTCTGCGATCAAAGCAGCGTTAATTATTTCAGCTCACAGCATGTTTCTACCCTCAGCTCAGCAACAGCCTTGACTTGTTCCTTAAAAACCTAACAATAATAGTATTCCTGGCCTCACCCTAGGGCAGCAATTTCCTGGCAGTGCTGGATGGAGTGTACAGTCAGCACTACCCACAGCAGCCTGCCTGGCAGAGGAGCAGAGCTGGGCTGGACTGGATTCAAAGGCAGTGCACGGCTGAGGAGATGGTGAGACAGAAATCATCAATTCTGCCAACAGCCAGGCGGAAAAACAGGAGTCCCCACAGAGATTTGGGGGTAAAAAGGTCAGAAGATCTCAGGTTATCACATCCCCTGTTGTTCTCATGTCACTTTGGGAATGCACACGCTTTTCTACGTTTTCTATGCACATTTTGCTGATTTATTGGCTGTTCCACAGGGTTTTACAGCTTTTTCATTAAACAGCAATTAGAGCAGGCAGCCAAAGTCAAGTCAGACCTGTGCACTGAAGAGGCAGAAAGTCCTGAGCAAACAGTTTTTCCTTCCTCATTTTAGGTTTGAGGAAGAAAGTGACACTGGATCTAGCTGATGCTTCACCTTGTGTCTGCAGGTAGCTGCATGCAATCTTAGTGAAAATTCTTGAAAATATCATTGTCAATTCCCTTCATGTGGCTTCCTGGCCCTGTTATATATAGATATTTCAAGAACAGAGTACAGCTCTGTGCTGATTTTTGCTGATATTGATGCACAGTGCCAGCAGAGCACCTCAGGGACACTCTGCTTTGTAGCCCTCACATAAATGCAAGCACACACAGTCTGACTTTCAGCTACACACACCAGCAATCCATTTGCACACTTCATCACATGGCCTCCTGCACCAGGCAGATCTGGAATCCTTCAGCCTTAATTTGCCTTTTTTTTTTCTCCTTTCTACCTTAAAGCCCAGAGTCAAGTTGAGATTCCCAGACAAGAGGCTGCAAGTCCTTAGGAAGCTCAGAGCATTTATCCTCTCCAGGGAACAGCTCATCACACGAGCTGCTGCCAGCAATGAAAGATAGTGAGGATTCTCCTGACTAATACTAAAGTAGCATATAAATACTCCCATCAAAAAACATTGTGTCTTATTTTCTAGACAAGGAAGAATCAAAGTACTGCATCTCATGTCTGGGAGATTACTGGGGGTAAAAAAAGAGAGACAATTTAATTTCACAGTAAAAAATACAAAAATTTTTTTTTTAAAGTCTGTAGAAAACATGAGACACAAGGAGATATAAAGAAAGGTAAAATAAAAAATCACAATGGACAGAAGAGAGATTATCTGATCTCTGTATCTATTAGATCCAGTGCCTAAATTGCAGTAAGAAAATCTGTCAGGAGTGAGTTAGATACGATCCATCTGGATGTGGGGCAAAGGGACTGATCTGTGGTCCTGTCCAGCTTTATTTTCTGTGATTATCTGTGCTCCTTAGCACTCAGAATTCATGACACACTCCTGGTGCTTAGTGTACAAAGCCAGCCAAAAAAGGACTTGTTTCCCATTTTGCTCAAGTTATAGAGTTTCCTCATGAAAATAATAATGTCTCAGTTTAGCCTGGGGTCCTAAACATCCAAACAAATAAGAGTAAAAGATAACCAGAACTAAACAACAAAAAAGAGAGTAATTCTACAAAAAGAAAGTCAGTATTAAAATCCATTAGGCAGAGAAACACAGCATCTATCAAATTTATTACTTGGTTTCAGGACTTGGGAAGAGTCTCTTCATTTCCTGTACCTCTTGTGTATTTACTGTGTCCCCTATGAGCTAAGTCTCCCAGAGTCATTTTAATGTCATGTTCCAAGCACTTCAGCGTTGTAAATCATCGATTTTTATCTTCTTCTCCCAATCAATGCAAAGATATTTATGCTGAACACATAAAAGCACTTGACACTATAGAGAAACCAATTACACCCCGCGAGACGTTTGCTTCTGGTCGTTGACATCATGGAATTATCCATTACACTTTGCACACGCCTGCCACTTACAGGAAAGCAGTGTGACCTTGCCTGCCTGCAGTTTGCATCCCTGCATCCTGGTGGATGGAAGCAGAGGTGCCCATCCCTGGCTGGGCAGTCCCAGCCATGAAAGTTGAGTGGAATTGTGAAAGGAGAAGCGGATCTCCTGTCAGCCCTGCTGCTTCTACCAGGCACTTCTTGCTGTCAGAGATGAGGTGCTGACCAGACAGATTTACTTCTGGCTGCAGCCACCTTTCTCTCCACAGCCCTACAGGGGCAGACTGGAAAACTTTATCATCCCTCTGTGTTTGCCAGTGCTTCAAGGATGGCTCCTACATCCACCTCCTGCCAGATGGTGGCTCGGCCAGGCAGCTCCTTCTGTCTCTTCCCACTCCCACACCCCAGGCTAGCAATGACTGCATCAAACTCCAGGGCAGGCACAGCACCTGCAAATTGTCTAGACCACCCTTGTGGCTCCCAAACTCCACAGCACTGGCAGACAAGTTCAGGGGATGAGCCAGGAGCCAGCCCTTTCATCTTGGCAAAGCTGCAGCAGACTCGTCAAGTCTCAGAGCGGTTTGCGTTCGTGACGCCCACCAGCCCCTGTCTTGCACTTCCCAACGTAGCAGCAGCAATTCACACCATCCCAGCAGAGCTCTGATGAATCTGGGCTCCCTGGAAAAGGACCCAGCACCAAAGGGCCTCCCAGGAGGTGCTGCCTTCCCACCCTCAGCATCAGATTCCCTCTCTCTCCCATGTCACCTGCTCAGCAGGGGAAAGGAGCTTTCCTGCCACGCTGTGACTGACAGTGGATGTGCCCTGCTGCCACAAGACATGAAAGCACATCTTGCTTTCTCACAAGTTAGACAAAAAAGTGTTTCTCTCAGTGCTAAAACAGCCAGCATTATCTGAGGAATGAGTGTCTTGAACAAGACCATGCAGGAGAGTGCTGTACTTTCCCTAGCACTGCTGCCAACTTTGCCTTTCCATTTCAGGTGCTTGCTCAGATTTTCTCTGAAGTTGGCACATGCCTGTAGCCTCAGCAGGTGAGGAACAGCCCTCACAACTTGCTCAAGTGAACTGATTTTGATTTTAAAACCTTGGTAAGATCTTCCAGTGTAGAAAGCAATGCCAGTGGAGTCAGGGAGCTGTGATGGTTACATCAGATCCAGCCTGAAAGCCACGAGCACAGCTTTAATGAGAGTACAAAAAGAGAGAGAATATTAAACTCCAGATCATTCTCTCTCCTTGCAAGTGCAAGGATTACAAAAGCACTGACACCAGCAGAAGCTTTAGGGCCCAGAGTCATCTCATGTTTGCTTCTCTAAGTTCCCAACTGACCGAGCTGAGTGAGGCAGAGCTATCTCTCATTAGTAGAACAATTAACTTTCTATGTGCCCAGGCACTGCTTACACTGACTCTATTTTAAATTTCTGAACTTTTCCTTAGAGGGTGTTGAGGGCTTTATCTCTTGTTGTTAAAAGAGGCAGAATTCAGCCAAGTTCACTGCAGATCACCCCTATTAACAGGAGGCCAAATCACTCAGGGGGGAAAGAGCAATAAAAAGCACAACCGTATTTAAAAGCCACCAACTATATTTTGAGTCTTAAAAAAAAAAAAACACAAAACCCCTCCTCCCTGTCAATCAGACACTTCTGAACATCTGAAGCATCAGGCAGGCAAAGGATTTGTGTGAGAACATCAAGCAGAAAAGATGTCCCTTATCTTAAAGGAGCGTGCACACAAAAGAATTACTAATGACAAGAACTTGCAGCACATCAATTCAATGGCATTAAGCCCTTTGACTATCTCCCTCCTCCAAAAATCAAAGCAGTCTTAAATAATAACAGTATGAAATTAAGGTGATTTCATGCTCTTTAATCTAAATGAAGACAGCACACATGGCTCTGTTTTAAACCATAGAGGAAATAACGAGCTTCATTCAGAAGGAGACTGTGTAGACAGGAATTTGGCATCATTCTGTTAATCTCCTTTACAGTCATACCTTATTTAATTAGGGAACACATTGGGAAATTAATTGGTACAAACATAAATTAGCAGTAATCTGTACTACAGTAATACCTATGCAGCATTCATCAGGCAGCAGACAGTCTGATTCACAAAGTCTGTTACCAACAGGTCTCCTGCTTGAAAATTCTACATTTTAGTGTCTGAAAACCAGGGTTGTCTGACAGGCAACTTGTTCAATTCACTTGGACAAACACCACCAGCACAGCAGCTCTTCCAAAAACCATAGAGAAGGTGGATAGGTACTGCTGCAAAAAGAGAAATAAGTCACAATAGAACTGTGGCATTTGTTGGTCTCATGAACCTTCTCTTTAAAGGCAGGACTGAAGAAAATAAAGAAAGCAAATAGAGGTGAGAGAGGCAACATTGCTTTTTTTAAAAAAAAAAAAAAGTATTCTTCTAGAAGTATGTATAAGCAATTTTCCTTCCCTCTGGTTGAAATGAGATCATCTTATTTTTCACCTCAGTTATGTAAAGCCCTCTCTGTTATCCGCAGCCCCTCCTTTCCTCTCATCATCTCTGATTTGCACAGATGAACAAGATGTACTCTACTCAGAAAACAAACAAATCCGTATTCCAGAAGTATCAGTTATCCAATGCTGAGCCCACATAACAGATCCTTTGCATTCACCCAGAGTAACTGCTGGGGATGATCTCCTCTCTCCTGCTGTGAAAGGCGGTGGATTTTAATTTGGAAGAAGTATTGCCACCTTGAAAGTCGATAGAAATCCCTCCTGTGCTGCCTTACAGAGGGGCGTTGGTGGCAAAGTCCTGTTTAAGCACCTCCCTGTTGAATTTCAGCACTGGCTCATTGTCATGGGTTAGCACAGCTTGGGTTTTAGTTAAAGGAGAAACAGCTCCCTGTAACCCTGCAAGGACCTGTGAATTTCCTGTGGAAAGGACAGAGACCTATCAGAGGCCAATTTTTAGATACTGACATGTTCTTTAACCACTGTTTAACCACTACACTCCTCCATGCCCAGCACTGAGCGACCTCCTGTCCACATGAGCAGCACAGTCCACACAGTCTGGAGACCTGAACCCTCTCACAGAGCAAAAAAACCCGGGCCAAATGCTCATTAAACAATCAGCCAGCCATATATATAAGCTCTTTATGGGGCAGCAAGGAGCTACTGACCCCTTCTGACTGCAGGAGCAGACTCCAGGTTGTGGCTCCACATCCTGAGGAGCAGGCTGAGCCCTCAATCACCACCCTGCCATCCTGGAATATCAGCTCTGGAATATCATCAGCAGGCAGGTGTGTGTGACACATCTGAGCTCCCACCTGAAGTGAATTCAAAACCTTCCAGCACACGGAAATTTTGCTTCAAGCTGTGCTGGCACAATGATTTATTGATTTATCTCTCTACAAGGGAAACAGGAGCACATCCAGTCAAAGGATGTGTTGCATTATAAGGCTGTGCTGGAGAAGGGGCAAATCAGTGTGAAAACAAATAGTTATTATGTGGACTCTGCTAGGTGCACAGGAGGGACGAGCTTTGGTTTGTTTGCTTCCTTAAATCGTGCACAAACATCATACTTTTAAAAAAAAAGAGATTAAAACCTTTTCAAAATTAGTACAGCCAGTCTAATGTTCAAAGCTCCTCTAAAAAGAGGGCTAAATCTTCTTGGCACAAAAAATTTTCATCAATCAAAACTCCCTTTGAAATAACAAAAACCATTGCTTAATTCTATCTTATTTTTATCTATTTTATGCAATCATCCTGCAGAGTAAGATTCCTATGAACGAATCCTGGAGGCACTCCCAGCACAGGGATGCTGCACTGCCCTCTAGAGCCTCTCTCACTTTCGCATTCCAGCATCTAGGCAAAAAATCCTTACAAAATTGGCTCTAAACACACCACAGAGGGGAGTGCTGTCTAACAGATATGAGGCACGGCCAATAATTGAGACAAGAATTCAGATTCTTCAGGTGGTTGTCAGTGTATTTTGGAGAATATTTCACCTGTCCCTGCCTCTGTTTAGGAAGGGACATCTATGAAATAAGGTATTGCCTTTTAGGAAGGACTACCAATATCAGCATCTCTATCTCCTACAGAAATAAAGATGCTAACGAAGAGAAAAATAAATATTGTATTTTTAATTACTTGCTCCTTTCCTCAAAGGCACAACTATTCCTGTAACTCAGATTACAGGACAAAGAATCTACCTGGTCCTTTCAGGATGGAAAATTGCTGCACTCAGACCTCCTGCATCCAAACTCTGTGCAGTGCTAGAGAAAGATGGATACTGCTCCTGTGAGTCCTTTGCTTAGATTTTAAATTAGTTTTAGTTCCTATCTCTCAGATTCATAATGAAAGATCCTCCAACACAGCTCACTATCATACCTACATACCCACCTTCAAGCAGCTGACTGTGATAATTTTTTCCATTCATAATCCAGCAAGGAGAGGATAAAACACACCTTAACCCTGACATAGCAAACTACAGCAAATATCTCTGTCAATATCACACCCTAACAGCCACATGGACACATTTGCATCACCCCTGTAACAGGGGCTGGGCTGGTACATCTCATCCCTCTCCTCTGGGATTGCCAGAGCATCTTCTGCCCATCATTCCAGACCTCCTGTTTCACCCTCACACACTGTCCCAACAGCTGGTGTCTGCCTTGATGTCCTGAAACACACAATTTTGCCCACAAAAAAAGGGGATGAAATAAGGACAGGACCTGTTTGGTTTGGTTTGTCCCTGCCCACATCAAAGTGCACAAATGCTGTGGGAGAGGATTCATTTCAAGCACGCACCAGGACACGTGGCTGGAGGGACCCAGACACACCAAGAACCCTCCAAAGGGCACAGAGAGGTGGCTGAGCCACCCTCCTGCTGCCCATTAGCAGCTGCCTGCTGACCTTTGCAGCACCACAGCAGCAACACTGAGACCAGGTCTGCAGGAAGGATCAGGTCTCTGCTTCCTGAGCCACATAGGGAAAAGGGAATAAGGAAAGCTGGTGACAAAGTAGAACAGAGAAAAGAATGGCTGTCCAGCTGCTAAAAGACAGCTAAGAATTGCAAAATCAGGACTGCTGGGACTCTTTCAAACAGGTTTGAGTTTATGTCCAGATTTACACAGCCACAGAAGATGGTCCTGGGCACCACCCAGCCCAGCTGCTGGGTTACAGCAGGAACACCAAGGACTGCAATTTGTGCGTGCCATTTGTAGTCACAGAGGAGAGGAGCACAGCACACATCTCTTAAGAGTTTTTCTGGCTACATGCCAGCATCTGGAAGAGGACAGAGGTCTCAGAGAGGCATCACAATCCCTTAGTCTGCAGCAAACATCATAAAAGAGTCAAGAAGTTGGAGATTTAGGGTTATTCTCTGAAGTTCACCTGTTTTGCTGAGCTCCACATCATCTCTGCTGTACCCTGTCCCACCAAGCTTGAGCTTGCACAGAAATTACAGCACATTAAACTCACTCCATGGCCTGACTAAAGCACCTTGAGTGACACTGAGCCTGCCCAGGAGATCTTCTATCTTCTTTTCTATTAAAGTCAGGAAAGATTACTTGTCTGCTAAAAGCCATGCTCTCCTGGATGTCACAAACACAGTCCTGAAGTCTTTAGCTTAGCAAGGCTCAGTGTAACCAAATCCCTGCTCCCTCTCACAACAAAGGGGCCTCCCAAAGGCAAACTTACTCCACAGCTTACTCTCTCTGCCTCTCTCCTCCAGACTGAGTCCCCAGGATCACTCTCAGCTGTTTCTTAATTTGGGTAAGAGCTTGGCCCATTCAGAGGCCTCTCAGGTGGAAACTGGAAGGAGTTTGCTCTTGGCAAAGACCTCACTCTCAGGAACAACATGTGGATGGACAAATGTGTCCTCATGTTTTAGGTGCTTCCTAGTCCTCCTGAAAGTGGAGGACTTTCCTTTGGCTTATCCATCTTCACCTGCACTCCTCTTTCTGCTGCTCTGTCCCCAGAGATGTACGGCCATCTCCATCCAAGACAAAGCTGGAAAGCTTTTAAGTTGGCCAAATGTACATCACACTGAGTCACACTCAATTAACCTAATCAAGTATTTCTCTAATCAAAACATATGTTTCTGGGCTGGCAGTTTCTGACTCAACCACAATTCATTCAATCTTAAGGAAAAATCATTAGAAAAACCATCTGTTCTCTTTAAATAGAGGAGCTATTTTTGCTTTCATAATGAGCCCAAGTAATTATAAAACAAGTGGAGTGGGTTTCAAAAAAAGAAAAATAAAAAGAGAGGGTAAGACAGCTGCTACCTTGTGATTAACATGGTACTGACACATTTCCAGCCATGTAAAGTTTAGGCCTTACACTCCTCACCCCATTATGCAACATGTGACCCACTGTCACCCCATTAGCACAGTACATGCTACAGGGAGGCACTGGGGGCAGAGTGCAGGAGAGTGAGATTTGGTGAATGAATATTTACATACTAGAGCTGAACACCAGCAGAATCCCAAAGTTAAAGTTCTCAGAAAAGGGTTGATTCTCAAAGGAAATCAGTGACAAGGTCCCACGCAACTGCTATTTTTACGTGCCAAATTCAAGACTTCATTCCTCAAAATCATCAGTCAGTTGACACCTAATCCTAGGGGATCTGACATTTTTTTGCATTAAAATTCCCTGGGCACCCACCTGCTCACAGAAACCATGACAGCATGAACCAAAACAGCAGAACTCTTTCATACCTAATCCTCCCCATAACCCATAGCACAGAAACTTCTGCCTACGTTTCCTGGTGAGATCATCTATCACTAAAGAGATGAAACAACATGTGAGATCATGTGGGCAGCACTTTTCCTTTCCAGCATGGCTACAAGCTGGGCCAGCCCTGGGGGGAAGCCCTGGCTTTGCCTAGAATGATCTGAACCCCACCATCCTCACTGCCCTGGCCTGTGGGTTCCTCCTGGAGAATTATCCCTCAGCTCACCCTGCTGGAGCTGCTCCTTTTAAATGTTCAGTGGCCCACAGAGAAAGGCCAGAGGAGCACAAGCCCATTGTGACCTCCATTGTTGAGAAAGTTTGCTGACCTAAGGTAATCTTGACCTCCAGTGGCTGCTGCTGCCAAGCACAGAGAACGTGGGCAGCAGCTCAGGGGTGTGAAGGTTCCCCTTTCCAGCCCAATAAAGGGGCACATCCTCCCTTCATGCTGCTCTGCCTCTGACATTGATTGGCTTAGAGCAACCCACACAGGCTGCAGGGCTCCCATGGAGACACCTGGCAGGTTCCTGGATCTGTGTGATGTTCTCTTTAAGGTGTGACAAAAGCTCCCTACAGCTCTCACTGAAGGAAACGTTCCCTCAGGGTCTCCAGCTCTCGGGTGTGTAAGCCAAGCACAGCTCCCAGTTTTCCACTGCCCTGGAGGGAGATAGGGGAGGTGAAGAGAGCAATGAACTGGACCAAAAAAAGCAAGGCAGCAATGGGAAGGCAAATGGGGAAAACAGCAGCTCTGGAGATCTGCCCTTGTGCCTTCAGGAGGGCAAATAAATGACTACATACCCTGCATAGCCATTGCTGTGGAAGCACTGAAAACAAATGTGCCCACTAGAATCACTCCATCCACCCCTGAGATTGCCTGTTGGGAAATCTTTAATCCATTCCTTTCCCTCTAAAAGGGGGGACCTGCAGCTCTGTTCCCAGAGTTGCTAGCACATTTAACTTATTTGATGTTTTTCTTGACTCTATAACAGTTGGACCCAAGTCAGCAAAAAAGAGAAGCTCAGCTTTGTTTTATACTTCTGTTTCTAGCTCGTGTTTTTGCAGGAGAAATAATTGGAAACCAGAGGCAAGCAGAGCAGAGGTTAGTCATGGTGAGTGTGCTTTTTGACACTTAAAACTACTGATTTTTCAACATTAGCTTACAGGGTTGAGAGGCCTGGGCCCAGGAGCAAGAGGAAACTGTCACCATGACATCTTCACAGAGCCTGAAGGATGTGAGTCTTGAGAGGACAAAGAGTAATGGCTTCAAACTGAAAGAGAGTAGGTTTAGATTAGATGTTAAGAAGAAATTCTTGGCTCTGAGGGTGCTGAGGCCCTGGCACAAGTTGTTCAGAGAAGCTGTGGCTGCCCCACTTATAGAAATGTTCCAGGCCAGGTTGGATGAGACTTGGAACAACCTGGTCTGGTGGAAGAGGATGGCAGGGGAGGTGGAACAAGATGATCTTCAAGGTCCATTCCAACCCAAACAGCTCTGTGACTCAGACATACCTAAAGCAATTTTCAGAGTGGCAGGGAGCAGCACATCCCCTGCCCCCTCTGCCCCACCTGACCTCCACAGCACACACCCCAGTGATGAAGAGGAAATCCATGAGCAGCACCAAAGCAGGACACACTGAGCTGTACCAGCACAGACTGTGCAGGCTGAGGGCTCCTCCTGCAGGTACAACTTTCCATTTGTCTTTATTAAATGACAGCTCTCTGGTCGTTTTGTCATTTTGGACAGATCAGATCATGTGGCCTGGGCTCCTGGGTAATGAAAAAGGTCAGGTTATTTGGGCTAAAATGAGAATATCATCAGATACAGTCAAGACTCTGTAACTGGGCAGTGGCATCACTATTTTCCACCCCTGAAGTGTCCCTAACAAATGGGTCTTATGTAATGAGTGTGTATAAATGTGTAATTAATACACAATTAGGTGCACATCACATGGTTCAGTCCATGTCAACATTGGCATGTGGCTCTTGGAGCCAGGCAGGGCGACCACTCTGAGACACAGCACGAACAGCACAGGCAGAAAAACCTGCAGATTGTCAGATCCCTCACTGTGAACTGCCTCAAAATACACAGCAGAACTCCCCAGTGCAAATTGTGGCAATAGAAATACACCCTAATTTGTTTACAGGCTGTCTTCAGCATGAAATGCATTCTGCTTCCACTGAAAAATCTGTGATACAACAATCATATGAAATCCAAGTTAAGCCAGGGAAACAATTAT
The DNA here is from genome assembly GCA_013400435.1 of Pycnonotus jocosus. Lineage (NCBI taxonomy): Eukaryota > Metazoa > Chordata > Aves > Passeriformes > Pycnonotidae > Pycnonotus > Pycnonotus jocosus. The sequence goes on from VWYP01012031.1 coordinate 175,387, forward strand.
TAATGTTATACTGAAATGCAGGGAGCAAACCAAGTCATTCAAACTGCAGAATAAAACCCAAAGCACTGCTGCAAAATGCTGTGAGCATTTGTACATCTGATCTCTGACAGCTTCAGTAAAAGCTCAACAAACATTTACTCTGAAGTACAACAACAGAAACTCCTGCACTAATTTTCCAGCAGGGCTCCCAGCACAGTTTATCCCCCACATGATGCCCAATGAATATAGTTGCAATGTTGATGTTATAGAAATTCTAAAGTCATTTTTGTACCCAGAAAATAAAATAATTTGTAACTCAACTCATGTTTCATGGAGCATGCACATTTTTTTAATATTTTAAAGGTAGGTATAACAACTTCACCAACTAAAATCTACACCTTCATCAAACAATAATAGGTATTTTACCTAAATGTGTAGATCTGAAGTAAATCATGAGGCAAAAATATCACCTGCTATAACAAATAACCTTCTAGTCCTTGTGGTAATTTTAAAAAATGCCTTCTTTCCTTCTATCTGCTCCTCTGGAGAGAAACTGAAGATTTCAAGTGCTGCAAAACAAGAAAGAGGACAAAACCCACCCACATGTGAAGCATTTTGTGGGATTTCTATGGTGATTGTGTTGTTCTTCAGGGTTGACTCAAAGTTTTTAAGCATAACCAAGGCATGTTATGCAAAACGGGTTTCAGACAACAAACCCTCCTAAGTGTTTTCAACAAAAGTTATTGATGAAAAATGTTGGCTCCAAAGAGTCACTGGGAAACAAGAGAGAAGAGATACCCACTCTGGAACATTCATGCTCCCCCTGCCATTGTCTGATAAACAGAGAACAAATGCTTTGCTGCAGACAACAACCTCAAGATCCCAAAAATTGCCTTTAAACAGTGGCCCAGATGCTTATCTTGAGATTAAATTCACATTACCAGCAGGAATCAACATTGTGTAGGTGCCTTCTATTTGTAGAATCCTTCTCCCCACACTGGAAGAAATAATGCTTAGGAAAAGGGAAAGCACCACACCAAAGAGCAATAAACTCTTTTAGAAAGCTCTCTTCTTTCAATTGCAGTGAGACACCAAAAGGGCCTTTAGGTGTTTGCTAAAATTACTGGGGTTTTGTTCAGCTACTAAACTTTTATGTTCCAACTGTGCAAGCACTCAGTTGTCAGGATAATGTGATGGGAAACATTTGGGGGACTTTTTTTTTTTTTTTNCAGAGCACTATAGAAAGAGCACAGACAAACAGAGAGGGGAAGGAAAACCCCCACAGTCTCAAAGTCAGCATCAGAGCAGGGTCTGGTCTAATGGAAGGTGTCCCTGCCCATNTCCAACTGTGCAAGCACTCAGTTGTCAGGATAATGGGATGGGAAACATTTGGGGAACTTTTTTTTTTTTTTAATTTATGTACATTATCTGAATATGCTCCCTAAACACTTCTGAGATATAAACCACATTTTGATTTTCCACATTTTTGTAAGAAGTGCCTAAGTATTTGAAAACTCTGCTTTTGACCCTAAATTAAGTAGTCCTGGCATCTGCAAACCTGTATTTTTGGAGGTTTTTTTAGAAAAACAGTAATCTTAAAAACACACCTGCCAGGTGTAGGAGTAAGAACTGTCTGCAAGTTCCCAGATGCTTTCAAACCCTATCAAAGTCAGCATCAGAGCAGGGTCTGGTCTAATGGAAGGTGTCCCTGCCCATAGCAGGGCAGTTGCAATTAAATGATCTTTAAGGCCCCTTCCAACCCAAACCATTCTAGGATTCTGTGGCTGAATCCCGACACAAATCCCAGCTGTGCCTCCTGCAAGGGGCAGAGAGAGACACATGGAAGGTACTTGTGGAACAGAGGGGTCAGAATGGTCCAAGGTACCCTAAGAGAGAAAATAAACCAGCCCCATTGCATCCCTGCCCTTCCCCAGAGCCACCCAGGGACCCTGCACTGCTCTCACTGGGAGATCTCACCAGGGAGCTCCACACAGGTTATTCCACCACACAGGTTATTCCAAAAAATGGGGGCTGTGCTAGTGAGGAGATGCCACCCAGCTGCTCCATGATCCCACAAGCAGAGGGAGGAACAAGGGTAATTTTGTGGGTTTGTGTGCAGGGTGGGCTCTGTGATACCCTCCCATCACCCCTTCTTTGGCTAAACCCTGTGTCTGTCCTCCTCAACCTCTCAGCTGCTCCTGATGCAATCAGAGGCTTTGTTCTTGAGATCAAATCTCCTCTTGGCACTGCTCTTCTCAGGATTTCACAAATGGCATCTTGTCTCCCTCAGGCCCACTGAGAAGGCTGCCACAAGGTCACTTTTCATTGTTTTAACCAAGTCCTGAAGCTGCTGATGGATAATATTGGCAATTTACCCACCTGTTTAACCCTCCAACACAAAGCCAATCTATCTGAAACATGAAAAGGAAGATATCCAAGAAGTTCATTCCAGACAGCACAGATAACTTGGCACCCCTGATTGATTGAAACGTGCCCAATTGGATTTGATTACAGCCACTGTCATAGGATAGATGTATATGTATGTGGTTGATAACCATATTCTCCTCTGATTGGGAATTCATCTCCCAAAACTGCACAAAGAACAGTCTGTGCAGAGTCAGAGTGCTTAAATAACAACCAACCACACCAAGCTGTAGAGGCAGTGGCTTGCCAGCTCTGAGACAGCTTAGGCTCAAGTCCTTGCTAAATAATTGATCAAACTCCCCCTGTGCAGGACCAGAGCCATCAACAACAAATCACACCAATGAGACAGGAACACAAAGGCTCCTAAATGCCCACTCCACCCCATCAGTCATGGCATCAACCTACCTGAGGCACACCAGAGGCTGCTGTTCAAAGCAGAGCTGCCTGATGCTTTTAGAAATGCCCCCTGATAACTATGACTGCTGCTGTTTGCTTAAGAGATCTCTCTACAGCTGAGCAGCACCAGGGAAGGACGTGCCCAGATGGAGCTCACTTGGTGCACAGGAAGAAAAAGAATGCTCCAGGAAGGCAAATAAACATCCCAGGCTCCTGCAGAGGGGCCCCTCAGGAAGTGCTGGCATCATCACTGGGAGCAAAGGCAAGGCACAGTGCTGCACTTCCCAAAACCTGACCCAGCTGGAAGAGCTCTCACTGCCACAGTGCATCCTCAGCCCCACCACAGCCACAGCACCTCCTTCATAATCACCCCTCTGCACTGAACAGGGCCCATTTCATGGTGACCCAGGCACATCAAACCTGTGCTGCAGCCATCAGTAGCATTGCTACAGGGATACATTCTGTTTAAGGTACCCTGCAACCTCAAAAATACTTGGTTTGGAAACTCACTCTTGTCTTCAAACCTCTAAATATGTTATTATCAGCCTGGCTGTAGGATCCACAAGCCCAGCAGCCCTCTGGCTTTTGAATGCTCTCTGCACCTTTGTAGCTGCAGCCCAGGCCTTCAGTGAAGCCCTCTCCATCCTCTTTCTAAGGCATAGAAAGGTGCCTATCTTTGTGAAAAACAAACTCTCCTCAGAGAGAGAGGAGAACACCCTGGAGAATGCCCCTCCCACCCCTTGAATCAAAACAGGAAGGAACAGATTTTAAATATTCTCCAATTTGCTTTGAAGTCCAACTGTGTACCTAAATGTTTTCTCACAGGGACAGGTGCATGTGCACAAATACAGGCTCTTTGTGGAAGTACCTGTGTTAGAAAAGAACACACAAGTGCAATCAATATTTTCCACAAAGCAGACATTTTTTAAGATTTGCTTTCAACACAGCCAGATGTGATGCAGGTCTATTATTAGCAAGAATTTATGTTGCATCAAAATGAAACAAGAAAGGAAAACCAAAACCAAGATGCAATGACATGAAATTTCAAATGGAAGTCTATATACTTCCAGTATTTAAAAGCTACTCTGAAGAGTCACATGTATGTCTCCTCTTTTAAATCTATTCTCTTGGGAGATCTTTGATTTTAAAATATACAGAATGGCCTTAATATTATGAAGATACCATCAAACCATGAAATCATTTAGGCTGGAAAAGACCTCTAAGATCACCAAGGTCACCAAGCCCAACCAGCATTGCCAAGCCCACCACTAAACCATGTCCCCAAGTGTCACATCTACACCTCCTTTAAATCCCTCCCGGGATAGTGACTCCACCACTGCCCTGGTCAGCCTGTTATGATGCTTGACAACCTTTTCCATTTTTTTTTTTCCCTAATCTCCAATCTAAACCTCTTCTAGCACAGCTTGAGACCATTTCCTGTTTGTCCTATTGCTTGTTCCCCACAGAGCCTGAACCCACCTGGCTGCTCCCTCCTGTCAGGGAGCTGTTGAGCGAGAAGGTCCCCCTGAGCCTCCTTTTCTCCAGGCTGAGCCCCTTCGGCTCTTCAAGTGCTCCTCATCAGACTTGTTCTCCAGACCCTTTCCTAGCTCTTTTCCCTTCTCTGCATGCTCTCCAGCCTTTCAAGATCTTTCTTGACATAAGAGGCCCAAACCTGAACTCAGGATTCGAGGTGCAGCCCCACCAGTGAGAGTACAGAGGGACAATCCCTGCTCTGGTCTGGCTCCCACACTATTGCTGGGACAGCCCAGGATGCCTTTGGCCTTCCTGCCCACCTGGGCACACCTGGCTCATGTTCACTGCTGTCAATACCCTCAGGTCCTTCTCCTCCTGGCAGCTTTCCAGCCTGTGGTGGTTCATGGGTTCTTGTGAAGCAGGTGTGGGACTTGGCACTTCACCTGTTGGTCTCATAAAATTGGTCCATCAATCCAGCCTTCTGCATCCCTTTAGCAACACTTCCACCCAAACTGATGCTGTCACCAACACACTCAATCCCTTCATCCAGATCATCAAAAAAAGGCTAAACAGCACTGGCTCCTGCACCTTTAATTAAACCCATTAGAAATGTAGTCAAATGATCCACAGTTCTGTTTGGCACTGACCTGAACTGTGTCCAAGCTAAACTCATTTCCAATTGAGCTGAAGCCAGACTTACTGGAAACCAAACTTGCCTCACTTCTGATCCTTGAGCCAGCAGGAGCAATGAATTATTTAGCAATTAAATCAGAGCAGACAGCTGTAAAATGTATCTCTGATGGCCTCAAGTCATCACTGCCATCTCTTCTGACAGCCCAGAATCACAGAGGAAGAGACTTTCTGGCTCTTCTGCCTTTCTCAGAGGAACAGCTCTGACAAAAGGACAGGAGTGGACACCACCTGAGCTCTCAGGATGCTCCTGCTCCTCCCAAAGCTCCCCAGACAAGACAGACCCCCCCCGTCCTGCTTGGGGTGCCACTGATCCATACAAGTACAGGAAAGGCTGGTATCTGCTGAGGTGGGATATAAAGCCAAACAGAACAATCCAGATTTTCCCATTTCAATAAAAAATAAAATCATAGTTTATACCTAAGTGGAATTTAATACAAGTACACCAAGTCCAAGGAATGTCAATTTATACACTTTAACTTCAGGCTTCCCTCCAGTCTTTTTCATTTCAGATTATTATTTCTCAATCAAAACATTTAGAAATTTTCAAACAGATGAGGAATCAACTGTCAGATGTGGATCCCTGTTTTAAAAACTCATGGAAGGACAGATTCTGCCAGGTAAAAATGAACTATTACTACTTTAAACAAACCAGGTTAGTTCCTAATTCTGCCAAGGCCATGCTGAAGCACCAAATGACTCCATGTTGTGGAAAATCCACAACTCCACCCATCAGCCTGGGCCTTGCCTGAGATGACCCCTCCTTAGGGACACAGCTTGAAAGAAAATGAGGAACAGCAAACACAAAGGAATGTCACCAAATGGCAAAAGGGGGAGAAAAATTAAACTCCTGATTAAGTCCAATCTTTTTAATAAAAACTCGAGCCTAGGATTTTTTTCCTGAGAGCTTATACTCTGCTATATACTACCCTGGCATCTCTTAAAGGCTCTCATGATTATTTTCCCCAAAGCTGGCAAAAGATGTAGCAAAATCAACCCAGCAATCTTCAAGAGGCATTAAAGTTGTCATTTTTATAGTGGATCAGGAGGAGACTGCCAGGACTGTGTCTAACAGCAGCAGTTCAGCTTCAGCAGCTCGCCGGTGCTGTGAGCTGAAATATTGAGGGAAATACCTGGCAGCAGCACCACTGTCACAGCCACGAGCTGAGCCAGGGTGGGTCAGCAACACCATCAATCCAAACAACACCCTTCATCAATCAAAAACCTGGAGGCAATCATCCCTCAAATCATTTCTATTATACTGTGGTAAGAAAACCCAACAGCTCCCAGGCTCCCAGACACAGACAAGTCCCCCGTGATTACAACACCTGTTCTTCACCAATATCTCAAAAGCCGGCTTTCCTATTCCTTTATTCTCCCGAAAATCCGTGTCTGTGCACACGAGCCCTTCCCTTGAGGAGCACACAGGCAGCACACCCCGCCACCACTCCCTGTGAGACCCGCGGGCAGCGGCCGAGGGGCACCGCCCGCAGCCGGCCGGAGACGGGGACAGCGACCCCCGAACCTCCCTCTCCCACCCTGCCAGGCCCCGCGGCGGAGGCTCCCCAGCGGCAGGGCCACTGGAACCGGGCCCGGTTTCCTTCTCCGTGCCCATCCCCGCGGCTGTGAGCATCCCTCAGTGCCCCTTTCCCATCAGCATCCCGCATCCCTCCATGCCCTGCTTCCATCAGCATCCTGCATCCCGCAGCATCCTTCTCCCTGCCCCATCCCTCTCCCTGCCCCATCCCTCTCCCCGCAGCCCGGGCCATCGCAGGGCGCGNNNNCGCTGGCCCCGCTCGGTTCGGCCCCGCTCGGTTCATCCCCGCCCGGCGCGGGCAGCGGGGGGAGCCGGGCGCGGCCGCGGGGCCGAGGGAGGGAGCAGCGCTGCCTCCCGGGGACCGGGGCTCGGCCACATTTCACCCCCAAAATGCAGCTTGGGGAGGGGGAGGGCTGCGCTGCGTCTTCCCAAATGTTGCACCCGCGTCTTTTCACGGGTCCTCAGGACCGGGCTGAGGGTTGGTAGCACCTGTGAGATACAAGAGATACATCAGGCAACCCCCACCCCCGCCGGGACGGACAGTGACAACTCGCGGCCGTGTCGGATCACCTGCTCAGCAGCGTGCACGGAGCCTGGCTCTCGGGTTTAATTGCTGCCTCACTTCTCAAAGCACACTTATAAGTGGGTTTTGAAACTCTCATATAAGAAAAACCAAGTTACTCCCCATCTCCAATAACCCTTAGCAGCTGAGGGCTGGCTCTTATATCCTGCCCTATTTCCCATATCAGGGTTTACACTGCTGTGACTAAAGAGGAAGAAGCAGTTTGGTGTCTGTTACAGGAAGATAATGTTGTCTTGATGGTTTCTGTTACAGCCAAACTCTGTCACAGCACAGAGATTGACCCAAGGGCTATGAAGATGGTGAAGGGCCCAGGGGTGAAGCCTTACAAGGGCAGCTGAGATGGTTTGGTCATGTTCAGCTTGGGGGAGACTGAAGGGAGACCATATCACAGTCTACAACTTCCTCTTGAGAGGAGGAGAGGGACAGGCACTGATTTCCTCTCTGGTGACCAGTGACAGGACCCAAGGAATGGCCTGAAGTTGTGTCAGGAGAGATTTAGGCGGGGTATCAGGAAAAGGTTCTTCACCCAGAGGGTGTTTGGGCACTGAAGAGGCTCCCCAGGGCACTGGTCACAGCACCAAACCTGACAGAGCTCAGTAAGTATTCGGACAAGGCTTTCAGGCACATGGTGTGACTCTTGGGGGATCCTGTGCTGGGCCAGAAGTTGGATTTCAGTGATTGTTGTAGGTCCCATCCATCTCAGGATTTGCTATGACTCCTAAGTCCTAAGTGCTAGGAGCAAGACAGAGCTTAGCACATTTTTCAATTCCTTGTAGCTGATGAAGTTCCAAGAGTCCCATTTCCAAATGCTGGGCTGCACATGGACGAGGGAAATATTCCATTATCTGGCTTAATTGGGTGCCCAGATTTGAGGACCAAGATGAAAATGGGCTGAGGAAGCCACATAGCAAGCTTTGTAAAATCTAAATAGACAACTCCAGATGTAGAATGAACTCCAAAATGAAACATTCCAGAAAAGAAGGGATAAAATATCAGTGTCAATTGAAGAAACCTGCTATGCAAGTCTCATGTGATGAGAGAATACACTCTGCACAGGGTCCTGTTACATAAGACATGTAAGTATAACACTAGAATAAACCTCAAAGTATCTTTTAGTTCTTTGGGATCAGATCAACCTTAGAATCCTTAATTTAAAAAAAAAAAAAGGCAACAAAAAGCAAGCAGACTGCTTTTGATTTTAGTCTGAAAAAGAAAGGGTTTAGAATAAAAGGAACAGTCTCTCCAGCTTTGTAGTGTGTGTTTATGCAGATGGTGATTAATGAATTGTTTTCTGTGCTCACTACAGTAGAGACATGCTGAGATAGAAGTGGTAGCAACAAAATTTGACTTAATTTCACAGTTAACAATTTGGCCTCATGACAAACAGCAAAATCCCTTTTACTGCAGGATTCTCCAGTTATTCTAGAGGTGATACCCACATTGACACTAAGTTTTACGCACACAGATCTCCACTGGCATCCATGGCATTTGGAATTTTTTCACATCACTCCCATATTGCTGTTTCAACTTCAGTTTAAAGGCTGCAAAAACCTCCAGATTGAGCTCAGCTGCTTACAGGAGCATTCCCGAGCTGGTATTTGAGCTTAATTTGTCCAGCCTTTGGCACTTACTTTGACTTAATTAGACCTTGTTGGTTGCCTTAACAATAAGAATAAAAAATATACTCTATACTTGCATTTAAACAGTTTCCAGGTGTTCAAGAAAAGACTGGACATGATACTCAGTGCCATGCTCTTGTGGACAAGGTGGGGATCATCCAAAAGTTGGACTGGATGCTGCCAGAGGTCTTTTCCAAGATAATTGATTCTGTGATTCTGTAAACTGATGTCACCTCTAGGTGTTCTGGGTTTATTTTGCTTTTCATCACCCACATTATCCTTGCAAACACTGAGCACTGGCTCAAGCCTCTACTAAAAGCATCTTTCAGCTTTGCCAAGGAAATGGTGATTACTTTTAGATGAACAGACAGTTGTGCATCTACCTCAGAGAAGCTTCAGCCAAAACATATGTATTTAATTTATTTCTGAAAACTGCAACAACATCCAAATACACACTGTCATATGGCCACTGTCATAGGTTGGCATTTCAGAGATTAAATTTCCTTGCTGACTTTAACTACTGCAGTAGCTGAGGCTACAACCAGGAGAGAATTTAGATCCCAGGAAGTCTACTACTACTGCTATTTGGAAATCCAGAATTATTGTTGAGGGGGTTTTTTTAATGACAGCTGCTTGCTTCAATGAAGTATTTTAGGAAGTCCCTCTCCTGTTTTTCAAAGCCTGTAATTGCCCATCAGACTGCAGCAAGGGATTTTTGTCTTTTAAAGATTACACCAGCATTGTGAAATTCTGCTTACAGCTGCCTCTAAATTCTCAGGACTGGTGTTTTGAAACATCACCATGCATACAGTCAGCAGTTCTAAATTTATTCTTAATCATGACTTCCATTTTACATCGAAAATTACTATGTAATTTTATAAACAAATTACAGAACATTTGTTTTCATGATTACAATATGAAAATAACTGCTAGTTGAATGCACCCATCCTTGTGCCCTTTGCACAGTTTGTAAATCATTTGCAGAGGACTCATGCCACTGAGTACCAAAAATTGTGACAAATTCCACCCCTTACTCAGCTCTTGGGATAGCTCAAAGGTATAAGAAGCAAATTAAATGCTCATGTTATGAAGAAGTGTCACTACAGGGAATAGTATTAAACATGTTACTGAGAAAAAAAAATAGTCTGATTAAGTTTCCCTTTGAGGCCTCTTCTGGTTTTTTTTTGTACCTGCTCACCAAAAAGTAGAAGAAATGCACAGAGGCAGGGTTTGTAGAGGTAACACAAAAGCACAGGCATTGTCACTCCCAGAAAACCCAAACAAAACCAAATTGCTCAAACAGAAATTATACCTTTATAGCTATAGATGAGTCCTTTTAAGAAGACCACATGTGATGTATATTCCATCCACAGCCTAAGTCCAACCTCAGGACAAAGAGTGCAGTGGAAGACTGAATGATAAACCAGAAAAAAAAGAGTAGAAAATAAATGCACATATGATGACTTTAACTGTTGTTACCACTATAGGGATTTTTAATCTGTGCAGAAGTATTCTCTTTCTATAATAATTAGATCTGGGCTATTAATGACTTTTGGATTAGACTATCAAGACTTTAGTTTACTCAACTGAATAGTTGACTGTTCAGTTTACAGTGAAGTAAGGTTTGGCTTTATTACCAAGTGTTTCCTCTTTTCTCATTAACAAGGTTGAGTGCACTTTATCATCAGCTTTTCCAGTGTCCAACTTCTTTCTCATTTTGGCCCATTCCTCCTTGCCAAGCAACACATTTTATATGGAAACCTCTAATGGTAAAACCATTTCTACCTCCTTTTAAATGTTTTTTTTCTTCTAGGTAAGAGCTCTTCAATTCTTCTGGCCTTTGTGCATCATACTACCAAAGTAATGAATTCAATTTAGGTTCCTTTTGTATTCAAAGCCTTTCAATTTTCTAATCTATATTTCTTCTTGTAGAAAAGGACACAATTCCTTTGGCCTTTCTAGAAAGGACAGCCACGATCAACTGGAGAAGTTCCAAGGAGAGTAATTCTACATTCTTCTTAAACTGTTGTGGTCAGATGGGGATATTTAAGGCTACAGCTTTCCAAGGCTGAGTGACACAAATTCTACTGGTTTTAGCATTTACAGAAAACACACCAGCTGACGATTCTCAGTCCATTTGCTTTTTCTGCTGCACTGTTGCCAAGAAAACATTTCCCCTGTCCTCAATACTGAGACCCATGTTTATTTCTGCACCCACTTCTTTCAGTCCCCTCCAATTTATAAAGGTCATTTTGAATTCCAGCCCTGCCCCTGTACAGCTTAAGGTTATCTGCAGAATGAATGAGCATCCTTTCAATCCCTCCATTTGAATACACAGTAACTCCAGATCTGCTGGAGACAGGGCACAACAAAAACCTTATCAGCAAGTTCATTTCAAAAAGCTTATCAGCAAGTTCAATGCCACATGTGTGCGATCAAACCATGACAAACAGTGAAGCTTACACACCACAAAATGGAGCAAGTCAACAGTAAAAAATAATTTATTGCACTAATTTCCAACAGTCAATAACCTGATGTTCAGAGATAAAGGATTACAGATATGTCTTATATGGGCAAATATTTTCTGAGCCATGTTTTTCCATCTCAGCCAGGACATACCAACTTTGGTCTCCCACAGGAAGCATTCACCAGGTGAATAAAGGCACCA
>VWYP01012035.1:0-14525 GCA_013400435.1 Pycnonotus jocosus
GAGCACACAGACCCCATGGAGCAGGGGACAGCCTGGAGCTGCTGGCTGAGCTGGTGCTGTGGGATTGTTTTCTCTGAACCCGGGGCAGCCCTGCTTTGCTCACAGACACGGGGCAAGTGCTGAAAGAGCAGGTGGGAGCCTCAAAACTCATCCCAAACTCATCTCCTCCACCCAGTCCTTGCCTTTGCTCTGTCCCCTTTGCCACTTTCCATCCCTGTCAGTGCCTCTGCCTTTCTCATCTCCCCCTCCTCATCCCAAACTCTGCTTTCCATCATTTGGGGCATCCCAGGGTTGTTTCTGTTGTAGGATCATCCTTTGAAGGAGCTCATGCAGAGCCTTCTCTCCCCTGCCCAGCAGCTCTGATGTGCTCAACTCTTCCCTCCCTTGGTGTGTGCAAACCTCACCCTTGTCCCAGGGTGATTCCTGTGGGGAGGATGTTTTTATAGGGGAGTTTTGATGCCTTATCCAGGCTCCCTAAAAACAGAGGCCAGACAGAATTAAGAGAATAAAAATCAGTTCTATTTATTGAAGGGCCTTCAGGTACATTTAAGGCAAACAAAGCCCACCAGGGGCTACACCCAAAAATGGATGATGGGTCACAGGTTTTCACGTTTTTATAAGTTTGGGCCATTTGCATTCTGGGGGTGAATCTTCCAATTACAGCTTCAGGTAATGAAGTCATTTTACCCCAAGTTTGCTCCCCCAACTCACTTTTGTTCCCATCTCTCATGGCCTGAGGCAGTGAGGGGTCCTTGATCCCCAGGCCTGGAGAGGAATTGTTGTGTCTGCCCCAAATGGGGAAGCAGCAGCTCCCACTGTGGGTGGAGTTTAGAGTTATACACTAAAGAACTTCAGGATTGCAAATATATAAAAAATATAAAAGTTAAAATCCTCAGGCACCAGTTTTAGGATGGAAACATGCCCCATGCTCAGAGCCACCTGCTCCTGACCCCTTGTGCCATCTCCAAGGACAGCCTCCTGTGCTGGGCTGGTTCTTGGGGCTCTGTGGGATTGGAAACCCAGCACTGCTGGCAGCCTCTCCCGGTGCTTGTGGTAAATTCAGTGCTCATCAGTCCCTGGGGTTGTGGTTAAACCCCCCTGGTGTTATTTAGATGCTTGTCAGGGGTTCACAGGGACGTATCCAGGAGGATGAAGACTTCACCTCAGTGCTCTCCATGGGGAGCTGCTGATTTTGGGCAGTGCTGTGAGCATTCTTCACCTGGACAATTGAAATAAGGGATGTTAAACTCCAGAGCTCCTGATCCACGTGAGGTAAAGTGAGCAATCACACACACACATGTAATTTTTCCTTCTTTGGCCTTTTAGACCAATTTCCTCCAGAAAACACCAAATTTTGTCCCCTGACTGATGCAGACTCTAAAGCCACGTGCTTTGTAAGCTCTGGTGAACTCTTAACAGTGTCCTTGGTGAGTCCCCACACACCCACTTTGTCCATCCCAATCACCCTCCCAACAGCTCTCTGGGGTTTCCAGGGTTGAGGTGACCACCCCTGAGCTGCTCTCTGGGGTCTGGTGGTCTCTGATCTTTGATACTGAATGTTCTGCTCCAGTTTTGGCTGCCAGCTCTCAGGGAGCAGGAAATGAACGGATGAACAGGATATTCCCAGGAGGAGAAGGGGATGAGCCTTCAGCATCTTTTCCCAGCTTGCCTCCCCACCTCCTGCTGCTCAGCAGCTTTGGGTGAGATCCCAGAGCCCAAATCCCTTCCCACCAGCTGTCCCCTCCCTGGCTCAGGGGAGCCAGCACATGCAGTGTATAAAATAAATATTTTATTCTTGAGCAGGTGTTTCTATGCAGGGAAAGGTTTAACACTCACCTTTTGCTGTTCTAATCAGGTAAAGGACTTAGGAATTTCTTTGCTCTCCTGGTGTTAATTGGCTCAGTGCTAAGACAAAAACACTGATAGGTCTCTTTACCTGTTCCTCAGAAATGTAGCAATGCTTTATTGGGCTCTTTGTCAAAAAAAATACCCCTAAATAATTCAAAACTTAAGGGAAAGCAGGAGGCTTCTCAGAGCATTTTTGGGGTGTTGTAGCAGCTGTGTGGGATCTGTCCCTACACTCTGCACAGGATTTTTTCTTTTGTTTTGTATTATTTTCTTCTTTTATTAAAACCTTTTTGCTCTGTCAAGACATACCTGGCCGTGCCGTCTGGTAAAGTTATTTTAAGCCATTTTTTTTGAGGTGCTGGACACCCTCAGAGGCATTGAACCCTCACAGAGCTGAATACACCTGGCTCTTGGAGAAATTCAACAGTGCAGGACTGGGAGAGCAGGGGGTGGGATGGGGAGATTTGAGACAGGACAGCACAGTCTGGTTTGGAGACCCCCAACCATGACAGGACCCCCACCTTGGTGTCACCCAGGCAGCAGGGAGAGCCAAGATCTGCAGGGCTGGAGGTGCCCAGGGCCTCCCCAGCTCCATGAGCCCTCCAAGGAAGGAGCAGGGGAGCTGTGCAGCCCCCAGTGCCCGGCAGCAGCAGGAAAAGTTCAGCCCCATCACTGAGAACAGCTCCAAGATCTGCAGTTTGGATCTCCCTGGGAAAGAACACACGACCTTGAACGTTTCAGTTTGATCTGGGGAAGGAGGAAGGTAAGAAAGAGCCTCTGAGCCAGCAGCAGGGTGAGCCTCCCGTGGGAAGGCAGGTGTGGAATTCACTCTCACCTTGCTGCCAGGTGTTCCTGCCAGCTTGGGGGTCTGGGGGGGTGACAGAGCCCTCGGTTCAGAAAGGAGAACAATTAGCAAGAAATAAAACACCAGCGAGCCCTGGAAATCACCTGCAAGATGATAAAGAGAAAACAAATCTACTCTTTTTCATTGAGAGCTCTTCTTAGCTCAGCAGATTTATTGTTGCCTTTTTAAATTTTAACAACTTGCAAGGCCACTGCGCTGGCTTCCATTACATTAAAACTTTTGCTTTTTATTCCCTAATTCGGAGCAGAAGGGAAGCTAAATCACCAGGCAGTGAAAGGTTTGCAGTTGACAGGTGCTGCTGTGAGAGGAAATAGGTTTCTCTTGCAAGGTGTCCCACCGGGCAGCAGGCAGTGAGAGGGGGGCTGCCTTCTTCTGCTGTTTGTGGGGAGTGAGAGGAGCAGGTTCTGGGGGTCTTTGGGGTCCCTGGAGTGAGACCTTGTCCTGTGGCTCAGTTTTTGGGCAGTGTTGAGTGTTTTCTGTGTGTATGGTGGGGTGGTTCTGCATGAGACAGGAGCTCTGCTCTGTGCTCCCAGGGCTGGGGGCTCTGATCCCTCCCAGGAGTGATTTAAGATGTGCTTGGCCACTCACCTGCCACAAGACACTTCTGTCAAGCTTCATCTACAAGATGGACCAGCAGAAATCCTTCTCCCCGAGTGCCTTGCAAGCTTCTCATTGTTTGGGAAGGGCCTGGGTGGCCTCAGAAGGATGCTCGTGGTGGCTCCCACACCCTGCAGCAAGCACAGGGATGCCACCCTCCATCCCTGCTGTGTGACACTGCAGTCACTCTGGCTGTCCCTCACACACTCTGGGGTGACCCAGCATCTCCCATGGCCTTCAGAAGACCCAGGCCATGGCAGTGCAAAGAGATAAGAGGGCTGCTGGAGCAGGATGGGCTTTAAGGTCCATTCTAACCCAACCCACCCAGTGATTCTGTAACTCAGTGCTCCAAGGGGCACAGCCATGCTCGGGGCAGCCAGACTCACACCAGGGCTGTGCTGCTGCCCCTGTGCACTGCTTTCCTGGGGGTAATTCATGCAATTTGCTGATCCTAGTGGCAATACAGTGACTTCTCAGTTAATGAGGGATGAGGGCCTGTCAGTCTGTGCCAGTCTTACGAGCAAGAGGTGGCAGCTCAGCAGCCTGGGGCTGGCAGATGTCCCTGCACACACACAGACAGGGGGCTGGCAGTGCTGTGCCCCCCAGCCTGTCCTTGGGGCTGCCTCTCCCCACTGCCCCTCTGACCAGAACACCTTGCTCCTCACAGTTATTTGCTCTGCAGGCCAGTCAGAAGTGTGCAAAGCAAGCAGAGATGTTCTCACCCCTGGCACCAATGAGGCTAATTCCTGTGAGATTATATTTGGCCAGGATTCAGGGGAAACTCCCAACGGGGCAGGTTCTCCATCCTCCTCCAGCCCCCACACTTCTTCCATGTGCCAGACACCAGTGTGCATCCTGACACTGCCTTGTCCTCCTCCCCTTCCCCACAACCAACCTGCAGCCAAACAGCTCTGGGGCTCATCTGTGGGCTCTGCTGAGGAGTGTTCAGACACAGCTCCTCTCTCTTTGCAAAGTGAGGATATTTCACCTGGAAAACAGGTTTTCCTGACCTGGCAGAACTAGTCCTGCAGTCCTGCAGGTGTCTTCAGTCTGGCACTACCCACATGCCACGGGGCCCTGCCAGCACCAGCCGAGGGTGATGCCCAGGTTTCGTCAGGGTGGAAGGGGAAGCGAGATGGCACAGGCAGGGGTTGTGCAACCCTGTGGAGTTACTCATGGTCAGATGCAGCATCCAGAACCTGCTTTTCACGAGGAACTTGCCTTGCTAATGAGGCCTGAATCTGGGTCAGGTATTTCCCACAGTGGGGATGGGTGGACGTGGGCACCGGCAGCGCAGCCGGGCACAGCACCCAGATCCTCTCTGCTGCCACAGCCACGGGTGAATTTCTGCAAGCTTCTGCCTCCTGCCAGTTTCAGCAGGCTGGGGTGTGTGTCTCTGCTGCCTCTGTGAATCTGGCCCTGAGATCATCACAGAAACTTGGCTTTCAGCTGGAGCTGTCTGATGGGGACAAGTCCCTTCAGGCCCTGGCTCCTCCTGGCGACCACGGCCGCCTTTCTCCTGGGAGCAAAGCAAAGTTGCTTTGGAGATGATACATTATTTTCTCTAACACAGATCAGCCAGACTGGGTGCTGCCCTTCCCGAGGTCACCCTGGGGTGGGGAAGAGGTTGACACCAACCAGACCACGGCCCACGCCCCAGAGGTCCTGCCAAGAGCAGCTCCTGCCCCAGGAGAACAGAGCTGACACCTCTGAGGTGCCTGCCTGGGCCACCCCAGCGCTTGTCCAATGCTGCCAGGGTGAGAAATCATTCCCTGGCACCTACAGATGGCTGCATTCCATGTTCTCCAGAGGATCCTGCCATGCTGGGGAGATGCTCCAGATTTGCTGAGTCCCCAGTGCTGCACCATGGGGCAAACACCCCGATGGAGGCTCCTGTGTAATTTGGGTGTTTTATTCCAGCGTCTCTCTGTTCTTTGACCAAAATTTCCAAGATTGGGCCCAGCAGCCTGTTTGATTTGTATGCATGCCTGGGCTCTGGCTGTGAATATGAAAATGGTGCAGCAAACAGAGGTTAAAGCCCAGGCAAGTGGTAATCAGATCTTACATCCCGTGTGCCGACTGGGATGCCCTCGCCTGATTTGCAGGTTACCCTCGCCTTGTAGTCCTTTAATTCCTTGATCCAAGCAGCACATTCCATGAAAATCAATGTAAATAACACTCCCGGGGTTCTGCCTCTCGCCATCAGAGCCCAGCACTTGAGCCAGACGGTCCAAAAACTGCTCTCAGCCACTTATTTATTTTTTAAAACGAATCCAGCCTAGAGCAGGATTACGTGGATTAGCAGCTGAGCGTTCCCCTGCCTACAGAACATGCCCAGCCAGACGGAGGCTCGCTGATGGGAATCCTGTCCTGCAAAATGGGACGTGGATTTCCACGGCCTCTTGGCTGCTGCCAGCTGAGCCCATCTGCTTGGCTGATCCGGGCTCTGCCCAGCTGGCTTGGCCCGTGGCCCCGGGCAGGGGTGCCAGGCTGGGGCAGGGGCTGCTCCAAGCTTCTGCCTGCAGGGAGGATGGCCTTGCTGATGGTGGGGATGCTGATGGGGGTCATGGAGCAGAGAAGGGAAACCTCCTTGGAGAAAGGGTGCAGGGAGGTGAGGGCTCTGGCAAGCAGCCACTGCCTTTACTGGTCAGGCAGGTGAGCTTTTTTAGCAGGGAGGATCTCCCTGGTGAAAGCTCTGCAGGTTTGGGGTGGGGGATGAAGCAGGAAGCTACTAGGACAAATCCCAGGGCAGGAGCGATGGACTGGGCTACAGAATTTGGGTACAAATTTGGGCTATAAAATTGCTGTATAAAATTGGGCTGCAAAATCGGGCTACAAAATCTGGGTACAAAATTGGGCTATAAAATTGGGCTGCAAAATCAGGCTACAAAATCAGGCTACAAAATTGGGCTATAAAATTGGACTGCAAAATCGGGCTACCAAAACTCCACTGGTGTTTTTCCAGGCCCCAGAAGACACCTGAGCACCTCATGTGGGAGCACACCCAGGACACGGTGTCCAGCATGAGGGACTGTGGAAATGGGTAGGAGATCCCCTCCTGCACACAGAAAAACCCCAGTGGGTCCTGCATGAAGGGACACAGCCCAGCTGCTGTCAGTACAACCCAGTGACAATCAATATTCTCAATCCTCAGCAGCCTGGAGGGCTGGGCTGGCTCTGAGCCCCACAGAACAAGAAAAGGAGCTGGAGCCCTCCTCCTGCTGACCCCATGCTGGATGAACCCCCAAGGTTCAGGGCTTTGTCCCCTGGAAAGGATCTGTCACCCAGCCAGGTTTGGGGGGTGGGGGGTGATTCTGGGTGGGTGCTCTGGTTCCTGGCGGTGCTGGGAGCCCCTCACCAAGGTGGGCAGGGCAGGGTGGGCACTGCAGAGAGGACAGGCAGTGTGTGCAGAGAGGGAGAAGCTCTTGGGAAGGGCCTCCCCCTTCCTCCACCTTTGCTCCCAGGGTGATGCTGAGCGCTAGGAAACCCTTTTATTTAATCAAAAATAAATAAACTCCTGTAAGGGGCAGAGCAGGCTGTCCTGTGCTCCTCTGTCCCTGCTGCAGGGATCTGCCTGGCCTCGAGTGTGGATCCCACAGCTCTGGCAGTGCCAGCTCCCCCTGCTCCCTGTCTGTGCCTGCCCTCCTGGCACGGGCCGAGCCCCACGGCAAAGTGGGGAGGTGCCCAGCCCCAGCCTCGTGCCAGGGAAGCCCTGTTTGGCTAAACAAGTTTTCACTGACACCTTTTTTTTTTTTTTTTAAACTTTTTCCCCCCTCCTTTCAGTGGAAGCCTTCCAGCGATTTTTTTTTCAATGGCTCTCTGCTGAGTGGAGCGCAGCCAGCTCCCTGCCCGCTCCTCGCTGGGAGCAGACAGCTGGCTCCTGCCCTGGGCTGGCCTGCCAGGCACCGTGCCAGGCAGGCAGGACGTGTGTCCCACGCTCCCATGCATGCCCAGAGGGTGCCAGGCAGCTGCAGGGCTCTGGCATTGCTGCCAGCTCCAGCCCTGGGACAGGCACTGCCCTGCCCAGGGAACAGCAGGCTCTGGACCAGTGTTGGAATTCTGGAAATTTAGATTTGGGGGTTTTGGTAGATGGTAACGTCTGTGAGTCAAGATGGAAGGGTTTAGGTGTTTCTTCACCTTTCTCCTCCTTCTTCATGGGTTTGGGTGGTTTTCTGTAACTGGTTAATGGAGTCCACATTGCAGACTTCAAGTAGTTAGTTATTAGGCTTAAAATAAAAATAATTTAGGTAGAATTTCATAATTAGACAAGTTGTCCTTAAAAAAACCTGGTAGAGATAGAGAAGCACTCCATTTTACCTCGTTTCTCTAACTTGCTAGTTCGAGCTCACGCCTCGTAAGACGGTACATAGAAAAGAAACAATTAACATCCAAGCCCAAACTCAACATTTCTCAT
Organism: Pycnonotus jocosus; assembly: GCA_013400435.1. Lineage (NCBI taxonomy): Eukaryota > Metazoa > Chordata > Aves > Passeriformes > Pycnonotidae > Pycnonotus > Pycnonotus jocosus. Next base: position 7,725 of record VWYP01012035.1, read on the forward strand.
GTCTTAATCCTGACCTCGGCAGAGAAAAAGAAACCAAAAGTGTAACAGCCGCTGCTGCCCTGGGTCCCCTCTGTGAGCCCAGAGGCCAAGGAGGTACCAGTGCCAGGCTGTGCAGTGCTGACCCAGCACTGGGGGTCTGCATCCCCCTGCCCACACAGCCCAGCACTGCCCCACAGCCCTGCCCCTCTCTGCAGAGGAGCTGCCCAGGACCCATCCCTGGGATTAAAGATTCATTTCCTAGAGGAAGATGGGTGGGTGGAGCAGAGTGAGATGAGCAGAGGCTGTGTGGAGGAAGGCAGAAATAACTCTGATGTGTTTGATGGTTTCCCTTGTCAGCACAGAGCTGGAGGGTCCTGCCTTGCTCACACCAAGAGTGACACAGGATCCTCCTGCCTGGCTCAGCACAAGGATGGAATGGAATGGGACAGAAGGGATGGAACATCCTGAGCTGGAAGGATCCACAGGGATCATGGATCCAACTCCAGGTCCTGCCCAGACCCCCCAACAAACCCCCCTGTCCATCCCTGGAGCGCTGTCCAAAGGCTCCTGGAGCTCTGGCAGCCTNAATATGGATAAGAAGGCACAGTTATGGGTTTGTGGACTGTGTCACTTGTGGCATTTCTGTGGGTTGGAGTTGCTTTGCTTTGCAACTTAAGTGCTCGTGTAGCTGCTGCATGTGGCACACTATCAATCATGGGTGTGAAAAATCCCCCAAGCCACCAGAAAATGGAAACAATCTTGAATGCTCCTGAAGTGAAAGCGCAAAGCCATTCCCAAGACATTCCTTCAACGGTGAAATGGCTTTTTAAGGAATTCAGACAGAAGATATAATAAGGGAAAAACTGCACAGAGAAAGAAAACCACCCCACCTGCAGCAGCGCAGTATGACAGGAAAATTGAGGGTGGAAGGACTCTGAAGGTCTCTCGTTCAACCGTCTGCTCCAAGCAGGATCAGACCAGGCTGCTCAGGGATTTTTCTCCATGATCAGTCAGGTCCTGAAGGCCTCCAAGGACAGAGGCTGCACAGCCTCTCTGGGCAACTCGCTGCCAGGTTTGACCTTCCCTGCGGTGAAATATTCCCCCCATAGCCAGGCCAAAGCTGTTCTGGTTCGTGTCTGCTGCCTTTGTCCTCCTAATGTGGACACATGTGGAGATCCTGGGTCTGCCTTCTTGCTGATCTCCTTGTAGATGGCTGTGGAGATTCCCCTTTGATGCTTTCTCATCCCCGGTCTGCACAAACATCACTGCCTCAGCCTCTCCACACAGTGGAGCACACTCCTGCCCATGGACCACCTCAGCAGCCTCCTCTGGATCCCCTCTGCTCTGCTGAAAGGCCCAGACCCACACGAGGCATCCAGCTGTAACCAATGAGTGTCAGTGGAGGGAGGTTTGAACCCTCCTAAGCACCTCCAGCCCCGTGGGCTGGGTCTCCAGGAATGCCCTCTCACCCTGTGCAGGTGAGGACGTGGCCATGGGGAGCCAAGTGGGAGATCCTGAGGACAGCTGATGAAACTCCTGATGGGAGAGAGCTAAAAGCACTATCCCAGAGGCTGGATGGACAGAGCAGCAACCAAAGGTACCAAAGCCACTTCCAAAGGAGGTGACAGCTTTCTTAGAACTCCTCCTGAGGGGCAGTGGAGGGGCATCTCTGATCTCTGCTCCCTGAGCCAGGGACAGCAGCCAGGGCAGGGCTGGAGCTGGGCCAGGGCAGGCTCAGGCTGCAGAGCAGGGAAAGGTTCTTCCCCCAGAGGGTGCTGGCACTGCCCAGGCTCCCCAGGGAATGGGCACGGCCCCGAGGCTGCCAGAGCTCCAGGAGCCTTTGGACACCGCTCCAGGGATGCCCAGGGGGGATTGTTGGGGGGTCTGGGCAGGGAGAGGAGCTGGAATCCACGATCTCTGTAGGTCCCTTCAAACTCAGGATATTCTGTGATTCTCTGACTGTCCAGGGAGATAATTTGTCCTCTCTAGGACAGCACCAAAACCTCAGCACCTGCCACCCTCCCTGAAAAAAAAAACACCCTGGAGAAGTGGGAGGAGGCAACACCGTGCAGGGTGGAGATGCTCAGTGTGGGGAAATCATCTCGGCTGCAGCTGCTCTGTGGCAGAGAAAGTGCAGCACCACCCTCCCGTCCCCGGGCACGGGGCCAGCGTGTCCCAGCACCCACAGGCAGCTCCTGCACAGGGCTGGGGGTGTTTGCTGGGGGGCACTGCTGAAAGCACCTGAACCCCACCCTTTGTGCCAGCTTCCCAACCCTTTTGTGCCTCCTCAGGGATGTCTGGCACCGCTGATATTGCACCCAAGGGACTGTGCCCACTGTGGTGGCCTCAAACTCCAGTGAAAGTGCTTTGGGCAGTGTTTGCTCCATGGTGCCACAGGTGCTGCCAGGACTCTGCTTGTAGGGATGGTGCAGGGGGTCAATGAACAGCCCTTGTCATCAATTTAGAGCTAATTTAGAGTTAATGCTGAGATTTCAGCAGAGGTTTTAGGGGGTGAAGTTCTTGCCCCCCTCCTCACTGTGCTGTACCCATCGCTGTTGTGGGAGCCCCAGTGACAGTGACCCCCTGAACCAGCACAAACTGGGCTCCTGGAACTCTGCTGAGTCTGAGCCAGCCCCTGGGAGCCTGAGGGCAGCTGTGCTGCAGACAGGGGGCTTGGGGGGGTCTGTGCAGAGCTCTGCAGGGTGGAACACAGGACAGGACTGTCACTGTCCCTGTCTGGGGGTTTGGATGCAGCAGGGACAATCCCTTGGTATCTTCCTGTGGTTCTCCACACCTGCCCAAGGCCTGTAGATACCTGCAGAGATTCCCACTGCTCTCCTTCAGAAGCCTGCGTGTCTCTGTGCTCCCTGTAACCCTCACATGATGGAGCAGATGATCTCAGCACCTCTGGTTCCCAGTGCTCACCATCTGGACCCATCAAATGGTTCTGACCACGTGTTGGGATCTCCTGGAGTGGTGCAGGGACATCATGTAGGTGTGAAATGGATTGCAAGGGAAGAGGACAGCACCCGTGGTGTGGGGTTCCTCCTCAGCTGTGCCAGGAATCCTAAACAGGGCTGCACTGGCTCTGGCAGATCCATCCTGTGGTGAGAAATAGGGAAATGGGTGGAGTTTTGCTTTGCCTTTTGTGAGAGAAACGTGGCAATTCTCAGGTTGTGCCACAGGACGTTCAGGTTTAGGACACTTAGGAAAAGTGTCTCCACTGAAAGAGTGGTCAGGAGCTGGCACAGGATGACCAGGGTGGAGTCACCATCCCTGGAAGAGTTCCAAAAGCCAGCAGATGTGGCACTTTGTTCCATGGTTCAGTGGGCATGGTGGGATTTGGTTGAACATGGACTTGAACAATTGTAAACTTTGGGTTTTGTGTCAATGTAAAAAGTGTGGGAATTGTCAGTATCATAGAGCTCTAATGGCACAAGCATGGTGCCAAACAAAGTACAGAGCCATTGAATTTTTAGTTGTAGTTTGCCATGAAGAACAAAATAACCCTTTGGAGGTCTTTTCCAACCTTGATGATCCTGTGCTTCTCCCTTGGCAGGATGAGTGACCTCCTGGCATGTGCCACCAGCTGGGAGCTGCCCATGCCTGAGCCCTGACTGTTTCCCCTGGGTGAGGACAGAATTCACAGCAGTCCTGCTCACAGAGAGGGATTTTCCTGTGGATTCCCATCCTGGAGTTGTCTGACACAGATGAGGGAGCGTGTGGGTGTTGGGGTGGAGGCACAGCAGGTGGAGGAGTGGTTCAGCCCGTTTGCTGTCCAGAGTGGGGAGTGGGGATATTGCCCTGCTTGGTCCAGGGGAAGATCATCTGCTGAGCAGGGGCTCAGTGCTGCTGGCCCAGGGGCTGCAGAGGGCAGGAAAGGCTCAGGGGGGTGCCAGGGCAGGGGTTCTGGCATTTGCCTTCCCTGCCAGCTCCCCATCTCAACTGCTGAACCAGTTTGTCCACAGCAGTCCAGTTCCTCCCTCTGTCCTGGGGCAGTGGTGCTGCAGTGTTTAAATCCAGATTTACCTGGCACAGAAACAATTCATCCCACACTCGCTGGTGCTTAAAGAGTTCACAGAATCACAGAATCTCAGACTGGTTTGGGTTGAAAGGGACCTCCAACCCCCTGCCATGGGCAGGGACACTTTCAATAAATCAGGTTTCTCCAAGCCTTGTCCAACCTGGCCTTAGACACTTCNTCAGATTTCTCCAAGCCTTGTCCAACCTGGCCTTAGACACTTCCAGGGATGGGGCAGCCACAGCTTCTCTGGGCAACCTGTGTCAGGGCCTCCCCACCCTCACAATAAAGAATTTCTTCCCAATATCCCATTTAAACCTACTCTCTGTCAGTTGGAAGCCATTTCCCTCTGTCCTGTCACTCCAGGATGATCTTGAGGGCAGTGACTCCATCACCCTTCCAAACCAGGAAGGGTTTCCCCACTGCTGCAGCCCTGGAAAGAGCCCCAGCCAGGGCAGGACATGGTGACCATGGCACCCACATTTCCTGGCCCTTGGCTGGAGCCCACAGCCCCAGAAATACCTGGCCACCAGCCCTGTGCGTGGGAGAAGGGCGTGTGGGGAGAGGAACACGGGCTCAAATCCAACAAGGAGGATTCCACCCGAGCCTGGCTGGAGGCGGCGCTTCCCAGAGGTCGGGTCAGGGATCCCGGCTCCAACTGACCCTTCCCTGGGCTCTGAGGTGCCCAAGGCACATCTCCAGGTGCCAGGGCTCGTGAGGGGACTGCACAGGGCTGGTGAAGGTGTGGAGTGAGGAGGAGCCCCAGGCCCTGCACAAGGGGCTCTCCTGTCACCCCTCTGTGCTCCAGCTCACCATGGCCCCCTGCACCCTCCTGCAAACTACACCAGGCCAGGGGAAACTGAGGCAGGCAGGAAAGGAGGGGCTGGGAATGGCAGAAGGTTTGGAATCGCTGCAGGCTGGAAGCACAAATCAAGCAGCAGGGACTGACCCGGCTGTCCCCTCCCTACAAGGCTGTCAGGGAGCAGGTGACCACATCCACCGCGTCCCTCCGGGCAGGGTGGGACCTCCCGAGGGCCGAGGCCGGGCTGTTTGCAGAGCTGAGGAGAGGAGCTGGTGCTGAGCAGGGATCCAGCTTCGAGCCACGTGTCGGGCGGGGCGGGGGCCGGGCTCGCTCGGGGTTTGCCTTTGGGGATGTCTTGGGAGCGGCGCCTGGTGCGCGGCTGGGAAGAGCAGAGGATGCTGCCGGGAGCGTCCGGGGAGCTGAGCTCTGCTCCGGCGCTCTTGGACAGCGCCGAGTTTCCTCCTCCCCGTGGGCAGAGGCCGGGAACGGCACGTCCTGGCTGGCTGACCTCTCCGGCCGGGTCAGCAGGTCCCCGCTGGCCAGAGCCGCAGGAATGCTGGAGCACAGGCTGGCCGGATCCCGCGCTGCTTGACTTCAGCCCGTTTAAAAATATCCTCTGACAAATACCTGCACAAACAAGGGGAAAAAAACCTAACAAAAAAAAAAAAAAAAAAACAAAAAAAAACCAAAAAACCAAACCCACCTCACCCTTATTAAAAAAAAAAAAAAATTAAAAATCTGTAATTTTCCACAGCACTGAGCTCCTTAAAATGGCCTCTCTGCCCATCACCCTGGGGGTCGCAGCCCCCTGTGCCGGTGCCTTTGCTGGAGGCTGGAGCGTGTCCTGCCCAGCGGGGTGAGGCTCCGGAGATGGGAGCAGCCGCCTAAAGCTTCCCGGCAGGCTCTGGCCCCGGCTGCGCTGAGCTCAGCCTCGCCCCGATCCTTTCGCTCCTCCCGGCGGGTCCCGCTCGGGGCTGCTCCCCGTGCTCCAGCCGGGCTGGCAGTGCCAGTGCCGGGCACCTCTGCTCCCTCCTACTGGGGTGCAGGGAACACCTGGCTGCCCTGGGAAAGGTGGGGTCCCAGCTGGAGGGGGGTCCCTGACCCCAAGCCGGGGCTTTGGCAGGTGAGGAGTGCGCCCCGGCTTGAGCCTCGAGCCCAGGTGTGTGGGGTGGAGGCAGGAAACGTCTCCCAGCACCGCCACTGCCTGCTGAAGCTCTGGCTGGGTTTAACAGCGCTGGGAGCTATGGAGGAGGAATTCCCAAAGCATCCATGGATGTCCTTAAAACTGGGAGAAGGAGGGGAAGGAGTGACCCAGCACAGGGGGGAGTGAGCCCAGGTGGGGACACGGGGTGTGGGTGGGCTGGGACGGGGCTGGGCACTGGGGACAGGACCCAGAGGCAGCCCCAGTGGGGAGAATCCCCTCTCTTGGAACACGCAGCAGGCAGGCCTGGGCTGCCAGGCTCAAAGGGAAGGGCCACAGGGCTGTCCCTTGCCATGGAGAGTGTCCTTGCCATGGAGTGTGTCCCTGCCACAGAGAGTGTCCCTGCCATGGAACATGTCCCTGCCATGGAACATGTCCCTGCCATGGAACATGTCCCTGCCATGGAACATGTCCCTGCCATGGAACATGTCCCTGCCATGGAACATGTCCCTGCCATGGAACATGTCCCTGCCATGGAACATGTCCCTGCCATGGAACATGTCCCTGCCATGGAACATGTCCCTGCCATGGAACATGTCCCTGCCATGGAACATGTCCCTGCCATGGAACATGTCCCTGCCATGGAACATGTCCCTGCCATGGAACATGTCCCTGCCATGGAACATGTCCCTGCCATGGAACATGTCCCTGCCATGGAACATGTCCCTACAATGGAGTGTATCCCTGCCATGGAATGTGTCCCTGCCATGGGTGCTGGATCCCAGCTTGTGCAGAGTAGGACAAGGCTGGATGGCTGTGGAAAGGCATGGCAAGCTTTGGAATGAGGGTTCTTTGGGG
>VWYP01012036.1:0-95414 GCA_013400435.1 Pycnonotus jocosus
TCACAGCTGTCACAGCACATCACTGGTATGGAGAGAGCACCTGCAAGTTTTCAAGTTATATTTAAAAGGAGACCAATATTTCATCTTTTGTTCTCTTACTGGTTACAGCAGTTAACTGAACTTTATTTTCTGTGGATAACTACTGGAAAAAAATACAATATTCCGGATGTTAGGATGTGTCATCTTTTCCCTATAAATTCCCTACCCAGTGCTGCTTCTGACACAAGCTCAGCTGGTATTTCACCCTCTATCATACTTAATCTAAAATGTACTTCCTGTGGATTTCAAGGGAATTCTGAGAGGAGCGTGTTCACACATGAATATTCAACTGTTCCTCTAAATGGCTTTTTTCGGGCTATTGGATGCCCAAATGACATTTAACTGGTGGCATTTCAACATTTTTAATTACTAACCATTCTGCTAAGTTTGTTCATGGAACACACGACAAACATCCAGTGTGCTTTAGCCGGTTCTTCTAATGTGAGGGCCAGTCACTAGCACAGCATCATAATACCTAAAAAGCAAATAATTCCTCATGAACTCAGGCATTCAGAGATGGATGTAGAGCTAGGATTTTGTATTGTTAATTAAGCACAGTCAGATGGCAAACAGCCCCTGTACTGTGGGTGTGGTGATGATTGGCACAGAGCAATTACACACTGTGACAATTAATTTATTGCAGCAGAACTGTGAGGGTCAGTTGGGTCACACCAGTGAGCTGAAAATGACCCATCAGAAAGCACATCGATCAGAGGGGGTTTTCCATCTACAGATTTAAAAGTTTCTATGGTGTCTCTACTGCTCTGTTAGTGCCTTTTTTTTTTTTTAATAACAGTGCTCTTATTAATACATACAGGCCTCCCTCAGGTCAGAAAGGTAGTTGCCTACTTAGCTGAAATTCAACGAATTTCAATTAAATACTGCAGCCTTGGGCTAGAGTTCTAAAATAATATTCATTTTGAGCCTTTCTTGCTGCCTTGGAGTTTTTCCTTAATTGTATTAAACATCCTCAGGGCCCATGTGTGCGAGGAAGGGAAGTTCAGGGTCTGAAATAGTCATCTTTTCAGATTCACCACCAGATGTGTTTGTTTAAGATAAGACCAAATATTTCCAAATCTGACAGAGCAGAAAGAGGGATAAGTATTACTGGCATTGGAAATGTAATGTTTGCTGAACTAGATCCTCAGCTAGTGGAAACTGAGGTTGAAATTTGATGTTACCTGAGATATGGATGTGTTTACCAACATAATGTGGTCCTCTGCACTGAAGTGTATTTCTGTTTATCTTTTGTTTTTTTACCTAAAACCCAATGAAAGCAGGATTAATAGAAGTAACAATGATCTGCACCTTTTTTTTTTTTTAATTTATCCAATGCAGAAAATACTGAGAAATGACTGTTTATGAGCAATGAATTTCAATAAAGTTTTCATTGGTAGCTTTTTAAGTATGTACAGATAAATTTTCGCAAAAGAAAGACACAGATTTCAAAAACTTTAAAGATTCACCCCTTTGCCTTTTATTTAAGCAAATGATGATTTTCACTGAGAAGTCCTAGAACTCTTGTAGTCAATGCAGACAAGCATGAGAAATGTGACACTTCAGAGCCTTGAATTCCTTCCACCCAAATTCACTGCAGGTCACAGATTAGGGGTTAAACTCCAATTTTTCCATACACTATATGTAACTAAATTTGTTTTTCCTTAAAAGTTTTAAACCCAGAAGAAAGATAATGTTTATGGATTAAGGTCTGAAGGCATAGCATGAAAAATAATAAAGGCTATTTCTTGGATGCTAAAATGTCTTTTGCTTTACAAAGACTATGCAATGGCTCTAGAAGGAAGAAGTAATTCTTAGACTTTAGAAAATCAGTCAAAACTTCACATATTTGTTTTCCCCAAGCTTTACCAGAATTACAGGTGATTTGGTGGAAGGAAAACAATGTAGTCTCCTAATAACCCAGCATTAAAATAGTCCTGTAATTCAAAGTGAAAATGGCCATCTCAAAGCACTCGGTAAAATCTAAGATCTGACTGTAAAGACGTATTTTCATAGAATCCCACTATCATCAGCTGGTTAAATGGCAGATCTATAAATCTAAGCCAAAAGATAACAAAGATGGGCAAAGAGTGACTATCAAGTGTTCACCTTGATCTAATTGCAAAATCAAAGTTCAAATAGCACCACTTACACAACCAAAAGAAAAGTAACATCTTTGTGAATTACTAGTTAAAGAAAAATTATGCTCTCCTTGATCAGAAAGAAGCAGTCATACTATTCATCAATTGTTGTTTAATGTAAAAAAAACCCCATTTGTAACATTAGTAAATTCAAGATAGTTGTACAGCTGGTGTGAATTCATAGCCAGGACACAAATTCTGGAGCTAGAAAAAATAATTTACTTTTAGACTTTCTCAATGAATTTGTCTTCATAGGTCATAGTGCCAGCTGATGCAAGTTATCTTTTGCTCATTGAAATCAGCAGAGTCATGACAACTTACACTGGCTAAAGATGTGGCTTACTATTTCAACTGAAATGCTCAGTTGCTGAATTTATGGAGATATAATTGAGGTACTCTTAAAAAAAAAAAAAGATGCTTTAATTTCCTCATTTATAATGGAGGTGTAGGGTGGGGAAATGGACAGACCATGAAATGATTAGACAGCTTGTGTGACTAATAGGAATATTGTCCCTAAAGGGAAAGAGAACATCTCACCAATACAAGTGCACTCAATTAGAGTTTTAAATTAGGGTGTAATTATGTTTTTAAGGCAGAAAAAAAAGAAGAAAGCTTTTAATCTTCTAGGTGGCCTCATTTTAGCAAAAAAAGGGCAAATTTAGGCAGTGTTTTGTCTAAGGTGATGCTCTGCATCTTTCATAAGTTTGGACTAAATCCAACTCCTGAAGGACTGGAAACAGTTGTATTATCTTTCTTCTACCTGACTTTAAGAAGAAATGAGGAAACACCTCACCAAAACAACAGCACAAGCCCATATATTTCCATTTTTATTTATATCTTACTTTTGGAAAAATGAACATATTATTTACGTCAATTACTTATATCAATTATTTATATCAAATATTATGCAACATTCTAGATTTTTGCTTGGAGGTGAGTTGTGTCTGAGGAACCACAGTGGAAAGACAACAGAGAGGCAATCCTGGATGTGCAGGCTCAAGTGTCTGTTCACAAGTTTTCAGGTATTACACAGACCACGTTTTATGTCTTGGACCTTGATCCTGCTCAAGCAGTGTGGTTTTGACTGTTTCAGTACCTCAGAGATGGTGCAATAAGATAATGCAGCTTCCTTATTTATTGGTGTTTGCTGTGGTCCTGCCAGGTAAACTTGGCAGGTATTCAGGTGCTCAACCTCCCTGGTGCTCCAAATTCAAAGGGAAAAAAAATATGGTCTTCTAAGTTTCAAATAAAAGTGTTTGGGTATTTCCTAGAAATATGTCAGAATGCAAAAAGTAAGTGTTTATGTGACAGGAACAGAAAGCAAACAAATGATTAAACTACAAGTCCATTTGGTAGTTATCCTTTAATATAAGGTTCATTAATGTGAGGGAATATCTGTGATGGGAATAACCATTATGGTCTGGACTAGCCCTTACCAGCAGGAGCTGCAGACAGCAAGTGAAGAAAGGTTCAGATTAAGCACAAAAATATTTTCCTAACATACCTAGGTGCTTAAAGAATCAAACAAAGTAATAATGAGCTTTTCTTTAGACATAAATCTTTCAAGATACTTAGGCACCTAAGAGTTCCTGAAATGTTCGGGCCTAAGTCTGTCCAGTTGATGCTCTGCTGCCAGCTGAGACTGATTCCCACAAAGGATCCCACCAGAAAAACTGAAATTCTATACTTATACTTTATGCATGTACAAACAACATATATTTTTGCTCCTAGGCTCAAACATTCAGCCATTGATTACAGCAGCCTTGATTACAGACTTTCCTCTTTGGAACTTCCTAAAGAAGATAACACTGCAAGAAGATACAAGAATTACAGCCCCTGTCCTAACCCCATAACCAATTTATCAACTAGGTGTACAATATTCTATGTCTTTGATTGCAGCTAAGGACACAAACCTGTTCTCCTGCTTCCCTAGACACCACTCCCACTGAATTGCTGCAGGATCTTGAACAGTCTGTGTCTCCTCCTTCTTCTGAAGCCATTAGAATTCTGAGGGAAAAAAGACAAGGGAAAAGATCTCCAGTGTGGTTCTGTAACCCTGCAATTAGTGCACCAGCCAGAGGAGCCTGGAGATAATTTCTTTCCCAGTGACAACTGGAGAACTGAAAATAGAGGTACTGCATCCTCTAGTGCCTGTGATATGTGCAATGAAACAGAGGGAACACCCTTGCAGGAGCACATAGTGCAAGTTCTAACTAGTCTGAGATGAAACAGTATTTTTCTCCTTACCTTTTATTTGTTAAAAATAAATTAGCATATCATTAAAGTAAAAGTAGTAATGAGTTTAGAATTGCACTGTAGAAATAACAAGCTGCAGTCAAAACAGAAGCTTGCCCAATTATATATTTGTCATCTTAAAATAAGAATCCAGGGGGATATAAATCCCTGAATACAAAGAGGAAGTGGGCAGTACAGAGGAGACAGGACATGGACACAACTGTCCAAAATCTCTCTGTTTTATTTCAAAGCATCACTTGGCATTTTCTTATTTGCACCCTCTGTGCAGCAAGTGGAGTGCAGCAACCCAGGCACAGAGGCATCTGTAACTTTCTGACTGTGAATGCAGCCAAAGCTCACTGACTGGATCCAACGTCCTAGAGCAGGTACCCAAGGAGGTAATTGTGTGCACTTTCAACAACCACTGGACACGAAAAAATAAAAGAAGCTAGAAGCAGTGAAATGTGCTTTGGTGATTAGCTGGGAAGATTATGAGACTGGACTTTTTCTTGAGACTTTATGAGAAAAGGAAATTTTCACCCTTGCAATCTGAATATAATGAAGCCCTTATTTCAATTCTTTCATTTACTGTTTTATCTTTTTTTGTTTGCAATAGATTTGACACCTGCTGGTTTTACCTCCCGTCTTCACCTAATATCCTTGTTTCTCTCAGGGTAAAAGTACTATCTTTTATTATAATACTTTTGGAATTGCTTTCCCCATTATGGCCTAAATATTTTTTTTATCAAAGCAGTATAATCTAAGCAGCAACCAGGAAGATCCTGCAAAGGCATTCATGCTTCCCCATTCCTTTCAGAATACTTTATCCCAGTGAGCCTTGGAATCTCTAATTTGTGCCCAAAACCACCCACACAGAATCTGACAAACAAATGACCTGCAACCTGAAACAGTCCAGGTCCACATAATACATTGATTTTGTGGGTCTGCTGCAAACATTCCTATCCTCATGCAGCACTACCTCATAGCAGGAAGCAGAGTGCATTGACATCAGTTGACAGCAGATTAATATCTGGCATTGTTCTCTTTCTGTTTTCTTTAATGATTTCTAATTCTGACTATGAATCACAGAATTGAAAGACTAGTGCAGCAAGGTACCACATAAATCCTGCAGTATTTCTATTGTTGTTGCAAATGAATTGCCTGTCTTCCCACTAGTCAGTCAGGGTTCTGAGGGGTTTGAAGCAGCTTTAGTCCCTAACTGGTAATAATTTATGTGTGGTAAAACTTAATGACACCAACAAGACAGTTCTTGCACAGAAAGTTGTTATTTCCTAATGTTGCTCAGAATATTTTCAAAATTGCTCTTAAAACTCCAGGGTGTGAGCAAGCCTTGCTGCTGGTCATACTCCTATGGCTTCCTGCTTAAATGTTTCAACAGTGACTTTCTCTGCCTTTAAAGAAGCCCTTCTGACTGCAGCACTTTTTAAAAGAGTATTTTAAGAATGGAAAATCAGAAGATACTGGCAGCTGTATGGGACTGGATCATGCTCATGGCTGTGTGCTGAGGACTGTTCTGCTTTGCTTCACTGTACATTTACAACCCAGGCTTGTTCAGGGTCATGTGTTTAGTTCTGCCAGAAGCAGAGAGGGATTTTGACAGGGCACAAGCAGGTCCATCCATGCCCTGTCTCTAGAACAAATCATGAAGCACAGAACACTCTGTGCTGATCATTCCAGTGCTCTACCTGAATGCCAAGGACAAAGCTGGACAGTGGTTTGCTTGGTCTGCAGACACAAAGCACAGAAATCCAGCACACAACTATTAGTTCAGCTGGCATTTTTCAGTACCTGGCACAATTCAGACAATGTGAGCAGAGGCGAAGGTGCTTGGCCACCTCCACTATAATTATCCGGAATAATAAAATAATAAACAAGAAATATTTTCTGTACTGGGATCAGGGAGTCAGGCCACATTGTCATCTCAGCCTTTTAGCTCTGAGTCATAAAAGACTTCTATCTCCTTCCCAGTTGCAACTGGATGGCAGATTGTTGAGGGTGACATTATCTGGGTCCAGATGGTCCCACCTACTGCAAAATCTGTAGTGCTTGTTTATTTTGTAGTGGTTCTCTGCCTTGATCTTTTAACAGCGCTCTGGAGAAGGAGGGGGAGGGATTGAGAAGATCAGAATATTGCCTTTCTGTGCCACCACTGAATGGTGTTTCCACATATTTTGTTTTTGTTTCAGTTCGTGTCTGAGTTGTATTCCAGAGAAGAGCACTGAACACATTAGAATGGAATTGAAAGTATTATTTCAATACTTGAAAGGATTGAAAGGATATTTCAATAATTGAAAGGATTGTTTCAGTAGCCCAATGATCTACTGACACAGAGAAATTATACTTAAGGAAAGGACAACACCTCTTTGAAGTGCAGCTTTACTCTGAAAAGTAAATCTGAAACTGTTTCTGACAAGTAAATATTTTCCATTTCTCAGGGATCCCATGGCATCCCATATTTAGACTCACAAGAATAATTCAGGTGGGAGAGGACCTCTCAGGAGATCTCCATCAGCCTCTGGCTCCCAGCAGGGTCACCTGTGAGACCTGTGAGTTGCTTGGGACTGTATCCAATCTGTGGCTCTGCTAATTGTTTGGGATCTGAGGGTCATCTTGCTGGGGTTTGGTTTTCAGTTCTGGCTCTGCACCCACAGATTTTGGCATACACATTCAGCCTCAGGGTAAAAGGCATATTCACAGTAAAATTTAAATGCCGCCTTCACCTCAAGGCACTCACAGAGAGTAGAGGTTACAACTTTGGAAAGCAATTGTATGGACTCTCCTGAAGACAGACCTGAGCATTTCTAAAGGGCTGGATAAGCCATTTATGCACTATTAACTACTTTACTTCGTTTCCTGGTGCACTGTTAAAGTGAGGCCCCCAGGTAGGGAATGATCAGATCTGGAAGTTCACGTGGAAGCCGTGAGCGTGTCCTGCTCTTAGAGTTGAGAAGACAATGCTTTGATAATGATCATCAAATTAGCTTCTCATTGAAGCTAATTAGAGCCAGTGCAGCAGCCTGTGGCAGCCTCAACAGGTGCAGCAAAACATTGCAGAGATCCCAGCTCAGGCCTTGCCAGGGATATGGTCACAGCACCACAAACTGTGCCCCATCACTCAGGTCACTCAGGATAAACCTGTGCCCACGATTTTCACATGTTAGTGAGGTGGGGTAAAAGCTGGATGTTATCACAGTCTGAATTCCATCTCCATGGAAAGATTAGAGTCTGGTCCTTGCAGAGATCGTTCTTCAAGTTTAACAGAAGCAGATACTTTTTGTGCTACCAAAAGGCAGCCCACAATTCCCTAGATCCCTGAGCTGGCCCTAAACTCTGGGTTAGGACACTCTTGAGCAATGTAAAGCCTGGGTTAAGCTCTGGGAGGCCTGCAAGAGGCTCATATGCATATGCACCACTTTGCTGCTGGTTATGCCATAGAAGGGAACATGCAATTCCTCAGTTAGCATTTTAGAATGAAACTCTGCTGACTTCTGTGCTTTCTGCATTTGGAATTTCAGTGGGTTGAGGCACACCAGGCCTGCTGAGTCAGGCCTTGAGGAGATAAGCAGATGTTCCTGAACTCAGGTGACAGCAGTGTGTAGGCAGGAGAGAGAGGCCTCACTTCCTAAAGTGGGGTGCTCCAATTCCAGCTTGGTCCAGACCCCATTCATTCTGCTGAGCACAGGGGATGCACAGGGCAGCTGGGGCAGTGCCAGTGAAGATGGGTCTGCACCCCCTTGGCTGCACCACAGTGGGGAAAGGCTGGCTGGGACATGAGGACCCAGCCTGGCAGCAGTCAGACAGCTGACCCATATCCAGACCTCTGAATTATCACACTTCTGACCTGGTTTCCACCCTTCCTAAGTCTGACCATATTCCAAACTACACTAATCGTCTGCTCTCTGCTGTGAGAAGCAAAGAATGTGAATTCAAGGCCTCAGTGCCATTCTTTTGACAGTTTTAAGGCTGTTGTGTGAGAAAAAAAAAGTTCATTTCACCTCTTAAATTAATTATTTTATCCTTTTCCATATTTGTTCAATATTTATAATGAAGCCTTGGAATGAATATTTCTTCTCTTCCAGAACTTTTTTCTTTTTGTATATCTGAGCCTTGTGTAAAGAACTCAGATCACCACACTCTGAAGTTACAGCAAATTCCTATTTGAGTGCCAGCTACTCATGTGAAAGTGTGGTTACAAAAGCTGGTGTACTCACTTTCCCCCTGAATTTTCCTAAATGTGATGAAGAACTCAAATCATTAGTTCTGCTTTACAGGGAAACTCCTCACAGTTCCAGAACACTGCCGAGATTCTGTGCAGTCTTGAAGGACCTCTGACTGTGAAAGGGAGTTGTGATCAAGATGTCACAGAAATATCTGGTGCACATCACATTCTAACTCTTGTGAAAGGAAAGGAAAGGAAAGGAAAGGAAAGGAGAATGCCAATGGTCTTAAGGAGAAAAGAGCAGCTGAAAAGTGAACACCACCCTGCCTCACTGAGTGTCCATAAGAAGGATCAGTCCTCAGCAGAATTAGTGTGGATTAGGAAAGCCATAAAATTCTGATCCCCAACCCAGAGTTAAAGGAAAAAGGAGCCTGGAAGGAGTGAAGTGGATATTTCCTGGACTTTGTAGACTACTCACCACATATTCTGACTCTGATAACATTTACTTTTGCATTCTCTGTGGATTAAAAGAAAAGAGAAAAGGTTTGTAATACAGAATTATTAGTAAAGGCTAGTTAAATGATGCTAAGTCCAAACAAAAGCTTTTCTCTGAATAAAGGAAAGGTTAACTAAACTGCACAAGGTATAGCAAATGCCATGAAAAAAATTTAGTGTAGTCTAGCAATCATTATTGTATTTATACTTTTAGAATAACCTTTTTTTAAAGGCTCAAATATGTGTACTTGGTTTTAAGAAGTTTTTTAAAGCAGAGCACATATAATAATGTTTGAGTCTTGAGACTCAAAAGGCAATAGCTACCGGTGTCAGAAGGGGCTTTCTCTGGAAGAAGGTGAGGATGTCTGGGCCTTAATCAATGTCTGAGTTGATATTTCCTTGGGAAAAATAGCAAAAAGAAGAAAATGCCCATTTCTCCATATTGTTTTGTAAGATTCTCTTTAATCTATAGCCATATGAAGCATCTGTGATATGTACCTATAAAATGAAGTATTTTACTGAGCCCATTTGAGGTTTTAGCAAAACAAAAGAAGGTAACTCCTAAATGTCTTTCTTTCAATGATCCTCTGCTCACATAAATCCTGGGGTGTGTGTTCTGCATCATCTCAGCTCTTTCCTTGTAACAACAGAGGAGATGATCAGACTTGGACAAATGCAAAGCTTTTGAGTCCTTCATGGGTGTGTCAAAAAAATGTTCCTTTCTATAAATTATCTCAACCTTTATGAACCTTTGGAAAGTCTCACTCCAGCTTTCTTTATGGCTTCCCTGCATTGTCTTCCCCAGCATCTGCTTCTAGTTAGAAGCACAAGAGAGACTCAACTCAGTTGTAAAGCAATTCTCTCCAGAAATTCATCAGGTAGAGATTTCTAACACTTCTCAGATAGCCTCAAGCATTGTGTCCAACAGTCTCCTTTACTCCTATATAGAAGTGCTTCCATTTTGTGGAATCATCAAGGTGAATTTTTCCTCAGTTGTCAGGTGTCACACAGTTTGGATTCCTGCATCCTGTGAGTGTGGATAGCTTCCAGGATCTCGTTGGGTCAGTACAAGTCTCTGCTTTGCCAAATTCCAAGCAGGTGTGGTGAGCAGCACAAAGGAGCCTGAAATGCCAGTTCTGTTTGTGCCAGGACTCGCTGCCGATTCCCTCGGTGGCTGCACCCCGACTCTGCCCCTCGGGGCAGATACAGCAGCACCAAACAAAGGGAGAGTGTGGGTGGGATCGCTCCCTTCTCCAGCTCCTGCCAACAAAGCACTCTCATCTCCTCTAAAAGGAGCTCATCTCTCCTCAAAGGGAGGCCTGGCTCACCCTCTGCTCAAAAAGTTACAGAAGTTCCTGTGGAGGCTCAGGCAGCTCAGTGAGAAATCAGGAATCACAGGAGTGCAGGCATTCGAAAGCACTTGGGTGATTTAGAAGTGTGGGTTTACTACTGGCTTTCAGTGAGAATCAAACTCTATTGAATGCCATCAGCCTTGTAACTGTATTTGAATGGAATAGAATACCTTGAACAATTTCAGGCCTTTTTTTTTTTTTTTCAGCTGCAATTATATTTTTCCTCCATAGTCTACAGTCAGAATTTTCTGCTTCCCAATGCTCACAGAAAATGTATTGTGCTTTCCTTTTCCCCCCTCCCTTTGCCTGTTAAGTATCTGTAGTTCCCAATACCACAGTGCCCTGGGGTTAAAATTTGCAGTAATGAAACATAGTATCAGACAAGCTAATGCAAAATCACAGATAATACCTGCACAGCGATCAATACTCCTTTACATGCTTATAGGAAAGAATTGCTAAGTAGTTCCTATTATTGCCTTGCTGCCATCCACATTAATGGTAAACATTCTAAAATGGTTTTAAGTTTCTATTATTAATCTCTCAAAATATTTATAATCTTGGCCTCATCAGTTAGCATTTATTTCACCATCATTAAGATCTTCTCATTTTTCAAGTGCAGAGGAAATTATTATTATTATAACATACAAAAAGCTCATTTTGTACGTAAAAGCTCATTCTCTTTTCTAGTACAAATTATATCGTTAGGACAGGTTTACCTGTCTGCTTCTTAACATTTTGAACGTTTTGAGGTGTGATTCCACTTCCCATCTTTCTCTCTTTCGGTGGTAAGTGTCCCCTCACACACACACGTGGGTATCAGCAAAGCTTTCAGAGAAATGATGGCTGGCACTTCACTGTGTCTTCACCACTTCGACCTTTTAGATAATGCAACACATCCTGTGTGAAATGTTTTCTTAACAAAATGCACATCCTTACAACAAGGTAGCACCAGCTGGAGGATCCACAAAATAGCAGTGACTGGAGAAGTGCAGCAGTTCTGCCCTTGGCTGGAATGACTTGATCAGTTGTCCTTTATGGAGTACAAACCCACAGTGATTCCACAACATCTGAAAAGTCCCGAATTTCAGTCTAGGATTTGTTTGGGAGCAATGCAGAATTAATATCAGAGGACTTTAGATATATGCAGTCACCTCTTATGCACAGCACAGCGATTCTGACATGAGGCTTTTCCTTTCCACCAGGAGAGTGGAGAATAGGCATGGAATGTTTCCTCTCTGCCCCCATAATAACACATTAAAAAGACAGAAAGCAAGACAAATATAGATGCTTGATTCATAGGTTTTCAGGATTCTATTGAAAACTTGTCCAGAAAATTAAATAATAGTATACTTTATATTATTCTATTTTATATAATAATGTTGATTAATATATATATATTATTGATGACACTGTCAGTATCACGAGATATTCAAATAAACGATCTCTAACGAATCTAAAACCCCCCTCATTTTCACATACGTGTCAAATCTTATAGAGTTTTTAAAATATTCACACTACTGCCTAATTTTCTTTTTTTCAGTCTACAGAATTCCAATTAAATCGCCCTGCTATATTCTTGTATCAGTGATATAATTTTACAACGTTTTAGATAAATGTACTCAAGAAAATAAAATGAAATTTTAAAAACTTTCAAGCTGGCTTCAGGATTTCTCTGGGAATGTAGGGATGAATCAAGCATCCCATCCCACTTTGCCATTTACAACTCCTGCAAACATGCTTCCCTCAAACAGCATCACCTTTCCCAAGCTGAAGTGAGATTGCGGCCCTATATGTTGCCTTTTAATGCTTTTATCTGTTTTACTTTCCCTAGTTTTTCCAAATCCTTGCAGCCAGCCCTCCACCCAATTTGAGTGAGCAGCTAAAACTAATTTTCACCCTGTGATGAGGTGACAACTGATGAACAGTGGGTGTGTATAATTGATTTCTTTTTAAACCAATGACTCTTTTATGTCCAAGGAGAGAGAAAATGCTGCTCTCCATTGGAGACACAATGCATTTTTGGCGAGTTAAAATCACCTCCTCCATGACTGACATGACATTGCTCTCACTGTTTCCTCTATGATTATATGATCTCTGCCATATCTGGGATGGAAAATCCACGTGCCATGCCAGTTATACAGTACATTCTAGTGAGGGGTCATTTCACAGGGCAGTATTAAATTAGTTTCCAAGACTATGACAAACTACAAAGTGGCCAGTTTTGCTGGCTGGCTGGAGACACTAATGAAATCGAGAAAATGCAGTTGTCATTTGCAGTGGGACTTGATTCTTGTCAGTAAAGACCTCTTCTGAGAATCACAGGTTTGGCAGAGAAAATGTGACAGTGAGAGGAATGCAACTGGAAAATCATTCATAAGCTTTTCCCAGTCTATTACTGTATCTCACTTAATGGAACTAAAGTGCTCTTGAAAGCACAGTCTTTTCTACTGTATCAGTTGACCTCATCCCTTGCAAATGGAGGTATTAATTTTGCTTAGAAAACTACTCCTTAAAACAGGGAACCAGGAAACATTGCTTATATAATTTACAGTTTAATGAGACCTTAATATGAGGACGAGCTGGCCAAAGTTAAACCCAGCTACCTCCAGGCTGAAGTGGCTTGGCTGGAGAGGGCGTTTCAGGGCAGACCTAAAACCCACTTTGGTCTGGCAGGGGCAGAGCACAGCCATTATTGGCTTTGAGGTTCTGAGCCTGGGCCCCAGCACCAGGTAGGAACTCCCAGCCTCCTGCCCTGTCCTCTTTGAATTCTCACACACATCTCTGCTTCAGTCTTTGTCAGAGGGAGGCTGGTTGCTTTATTTACACTGCCCTGAAAATAGTCACCTATGAGTCCCTGAAACAAGCACAGAAAAGAATAGATTACCCTTTACTGGGGAAGGAAACCCCAGTAAATCACCACTGAAAGCTGCAAGGAACACAGGCTGACTGCCTTCACTGCCTCCACATAAAAACACACATTTGGAAAGGAACCAACCATTGCAGCAGTAGCAGCACTTCACCCTTCAGTAAACCCAAGCCACCAAGGATCTCACATCTAGAATGTGTCCATACTGCCCTTATTCCTAGCTAGCAGGTGAGGATACTCAAATACTTTATAAGGTAACTTTGTGGAATAACAGGAGGGAAGACACTCTGCTTTTTCATGCCATACAGCTTTGCAAAGTTGTTTTGTCTCCTTTCCTTATCAAGCCTATGAATTCTCAGCTCCTGGAGAAATGCCAATTTACATAGTTTCATAAAAAAAAGATCTTTTAACAATAGATCAGTGAATATTCCCTGTAGGGAATATCATCAATTTGCCTATTTGTGGAAACGGACTTTAGGAATTTTGTAAAAGTATAGATATTTTGAAGATAAGACAAAATGATCAAACTTACCCAAAGTCAGCTGAATAATTTTTAAAGACTGAGCCTAAGATAACAGGGGTGGATTGGAAGGGATTTAGATTTGGTATCCTACTAACAAATCCATCAGTGTTCCTCTATTTCCTCTGAAAACCTTTAAATTAGATTAATAGAGTTGATCTGTTTTGTGTCTAACCCAGTCTTCAACTCACTCTCCCTCTGACAAAGCCATTAACTTGGATAAGCCTTACAGTACATGTAATCCTGATTTTTCCTACATCTGTCTTGCAGGTTCACATATTTGACCTGTATCTGCACTAATTGGTTGAAATATCTGTAAAGTCTATCTTCTTTTATAAGGCTAGAAAGCACAGTGGATTTAGGGATTTGCATACATATTAAAATAACTCAAGTTGTTAAAAATCTCTCCCTGCACAAGCTCTATTACATTCTAGGAATGAGATATTTCATTCTGGTCCTGCAAATAAAATGTATTTATTCATTGCAAAAAGAATAGCATTTGCTCCTTGAAACTCATTCAAAAGAACAACATTGATTCAGTTCCTTTTAAAAACAAAGGTCTGTGTTGGAAACACACTGTTTTAATAAAAAAATATGATTAATTTTGCTTACTATTTGATCAGTTACAATCAGCTGATTCATCATTTCTAATGTGACAGCATATTTTGCTACTTTAAAAAACAGGGAGAGGCCAAATAGCTGATCCTACAATCTGCTACCTCCAACAACTGCAATGCTGACGAGACGTGAGCTGAGTACTCACCTTATTTTCCATATTGCCCAATCTCTGTTATACAACCTGGGTTTTATGGTTTGGGATTACTATACCTAAAAATGGAAGCACTGTAAAACTGGCTTCAGTTGCTAAACTTCACCCAACTCAGTAATTCTCATAAGATTCCTGCATCACCCCTGATTTCCCTGTGGCGCGAAATTCGAGCACTGATTTTAGTGCCTGAATATGCAGTGTGCAGATGCAGCTGGTTTTGTGCAGTGCCATCTGCAGCAGGCAGTGCTGGGGGATGCAAGGCAGAGGCTCTCACACACTCTTGCATCCATGCTTCCCTCTCCCATATTTTTTTTCCCGAGGCAGATTGCCCTTTCCCCAGCACCCTCTCCAATCCACTAAGCTCTGTCCATAGTTATTAGCTCAAGTACAGCTTGAGTGCAGGAAGATCTATAGCCTCCAATATTTGAATTCCTTCCAATCCTTTTTTTCCCCAGTGGAGATTTATTGCTTCCAACTGGCCCATCTGTGTGAGGCTGTGCTGTGTGCATAGAGCTGGCCTGGCTTAGCAGGAGCTCAGGGATGGCCAGGCTGGGCTCACAGGGAGGGGAACCAAAGCAAACCTCTGCAAGCAGCCAGGGCTGCGCCTGGGACAGTTTCAAGGTACAGGGAGCACAAGAAATATGTGGGTATACACAAATCGCTGCTCCTATTTCAAGCAACTTCATAAGTTAAACTTTCAGGATGGATCTCTTTCTGATCAGTCCTAGCAATATCAGTACCATAAAATATATGAAAAGTACATTTTCACAAAGTACACAGTGGTATTTATTTCAGCGGGAATAAAAGGTTACAAAATGCAGTTTTCATAGAGAAAAGGAAACTAATAGGATTTCAAGTTTGGTTAAGCATCAGTATCATGAAACTTCTGTTCAAATCCTCAACTTTCTATCAACAATCTTTGATTACCTTGAATAGTTTTATTCTTCACCAGTTTGAAATGCATAAATTAAATGTTTTGTTTGGGGGTCTAAAAGAATTAATTACTCATTATCAATTAAGTGTATTCATCAGCCAACATTCTTAAATTTGACTTTCTCACTATCAAAAATTAACTATTGGTACTATTCTAAGACCAAGCAGTCTTAATCTTGATGTATTAATACCTTGATGTATTAATATCTTGATGTATTAATCTCTGTATTACAGAAACAGCAACAAAAATATTCTAAGTAGTCCTAATAATGAAAAACAACAACAAAAAAAGCCAAACCAAAAAAAACCCCTCACTATCCTTTTTAGTTTGTCCTCTGAAAATGTGTATATTCTTTCAGTTAACTACAATATGATAGAAATGGTATGAAATATATCTGTAATGCAAAATCTGACAAAATCTCTGCTTTAGTTTGTTTTGTACACAAAGGAGAAAGAGATTCCTTTGTCACATATGCATTAGAAGTAAAATTTGTATTGTGCTGACATCAATGTCAAATTCTGAACAGTTTCAGCTGAGTAAGGATTAAATTTCAGAAGTTTGTTTTATGCCAGATAACAACTTCTCCATCTAAATCACATGTTCCATAAAGCACTGTGATGGTCTCTGGGTTTTGTCAAAGGAACTGTTCAACTCTCTGGCTGGATCAAAGCTATCCTTGCCACTGTCATAATAATTAATTAGGTATTAGTAATTGTTAATTAGGCACTATTCCTAAAATCCTTATTGTATTTGAACTTGGCATAAAGCTGGCTCAGAGAATTTTACTTTAATGTTTGGTAAAATTTTTTTGCACCTCAGAAGGTGACGTAAAAAAAATCATTCTAAATGAGAAGAGATTTTCTTAATAGATCATTTTCAGGTGTTGATGATGTTCATATCAGATTCTTGAGGAATATAATGAAAGTGCCTGAAATAGGGACCTTTGCTTCCCTGGGTAATCATTGTTTAGAATGTGCTTCTGCAGAGATGTTCTGATTCATTCCTTGGGGAATGTTAACTGCATAGGGAGCCTTGCTCTAAAATACACTACAGTACAGCTGAGGTTTTTCATAGTGTGGCTGATATGCCTTCAAAAGCCATGAACAGCAGGCATGGAGTTGTCAGTTCTGTCTAATATTTAATGGTAATTCACTCTTTATTCTGCCAGATTACATTTGACTGTTTGTTAATTTGTGTCTTTAAGGGGCTCCAAGGAAAGTGCACTGTGAGGGTACAACAGGCAAATGGAGAAGACTTAAAAAAACCTCTTTGTAACAAGCCTGATGCTCTTGTAACAAACAAGACATATTTTGGTGGGTTTGGGGTTTTTTATGTTGATATGTAGACAATATACATGTACATATCATAGTTAGGAAGTTAACCTTTAACACCTATTTTCACTTCCAGCCCCAGGTCAGCTTTGGGACTATTTTTTTTTTCCTTAACCCTTTTTAGATCATTCAGTACACACAATCTACTCTGTGACAATCATATAAAACTGTGTCAGACTCAGCCAGTGACTTTAATTGTGTCACAAATGTAATGTGACATGAGCAATGCACCCTGGTGTTCCAAGGAATAACACAATGTGTCACAGTGGCAATGTGTAAATTAGGCTTCTCCAAGTGCCATTGTTATGGAAACTGTGGCCTCCAAATGAAGCTATTGCACAGGAGTGCAGGAATCTGAGCCCAGGAGCAGCTCTGCCTTGCACTGAATTCCTTTCTCCTGATCCCTAAATAATGTAACAATGCTTCTAACTATCCCTTCTAACTATCCCAGATAGCCTTCAAAACATTTTAGTCAAATGGTTACTCTAAAGGTGTTTATATGTATCAAAAATCTACAAGACTGCTGATGCTTTTTCCTCACCAAGGTGCAGTTCATCTGCCAGAGAGGGGATTCCATTTTCTTCCTCCCCACATCTGTAACTATTCCTGTGCATATAAAGATTTCAACTACTCTGTGTGTGCCACATATTCTACTTAGAATTCAAATTTCTATGAATCCTGTTCCCCAATATTTCTGAAACTGGAATAGATATTAATCTAACATTTTGAAAGAGATGGTAATTGGATGTCTCTTGCATGATAGCATGGAACATTTAAATTGCACCTATCTCTATATTTTGAAGTTTAATGCTTCAGTCTAGTGATAGTTACAGACTGACTCCAGTCAAGAGACTCTTTTGTTTTGTTCATTAAAAAGAGATTTTGATATGTGCTTGGTGTGCTTGATTAGAAAAGCTAACAAACTTCCACTGTCTATAGCTGATAATAAAGTGATATTCAGTGGACTGAGATCTTTGCATGAGACAGTCATTTAGGACCAGGGAGCACTGTACTCATAGAGCTTGGTTAATGTTATTACAATTCAGGTTCATTAATTTTTCTAATTAATCTGATTGATTGAAAGTACTTGCGAAGCCCAATTGGAAAATCGGAATAACAAAGTCATTGAAAAATCAGCTGACTGAGGAAAAAGGTTTGGAAACCTACTACTCTAAAAGATGAGACTGAAAAAAAACCCCAAACCCAACAAAAGAATCCTGCCCACAGTCACAAACCTGGTTTAGAATGTTTAGTCCCCACTGCCTGGTGCTACACCATCCCTAATCGTGTTAGTTCCAGCTCACTTAAATAAGTCAATTAGGTAATGTCTTTCCTGGTCTTGCTTCCCATTCTTTTGCCTTTGAAAGCCAAGTGTATGTATTTGGCATTTTGTAAGTGGGAGTAGAAGTGGTGACCATTCAATATAAAATTCAGAGAGAGGCCTGAGTCCAGCACTCATGGTCCAAATATTTTTTGTGGGAATATTTTAGGGCTACCAGCAAATTCCTCCAGGCTCCAACAGCTTCAAAAGCCTTTCCTTGCTGGGGAAGGACTGGTGATAATGGTGCTGAGGACTCAGCATCACACCTATGTTGGACTTTGCATGATTGTAGGCTGGGCCTGTGGACTGAGTACCTGTTAGTGACTGGAGGGCTCTGGTGGGTTCCTGAACATCCTGCTTTAATCTGAAAGGAATCCAGTTTGATACAGAATGGGAAGTGGACAAAACAGGAAGCTCTCCTTTAAGAATACTCCTATTCCAAGCTGAAGTATCAAGGCAGACTTATCCCTTTATCTCCTTTCAGGTCAGCCTGGCTAATAACCTTTCCATTCTCCAGGTCATTGGGCCATGATCAATATATCAATGTTTTCTATTAATTGCTACCACAGATGTCTTTTGCATGGCTGCATTGCTGAAGTGGGGCACAGTCACGCTTTGTGTATTGGAGCTTCCATACAGGTCAAGCATTTAGGGTGTTTGGGGCTTTATTTTTTAATCATATCCAATTAATAGGCTTCTTTCTTACTCTTGCCATGAGCCCATATGCACTTTACTGTGTTGAAAATATTAATAATTGTAACTTATATATTAAGAAGTATTGTATATTCTGTTTGTTCTCACAAAGTGCCCACAAGCTCCATAGGAGCCAGCATTGAGGGCTCATTAATTTCTGAGCTCTGTGTTTGTGTATTCTAGACAGGATGGACAAGTCACAAACTCTGGATCTGTGTACAGGCTAGTCTGGACTTCAGAGTGAATTTCTGAGCCCTCTGAAGAGAGAAATATATCAAAAGTGTGTCTGTGTCCCACCAGCACAATTAAGGTCTCCAGAATGTGTTGAAGTGGTGATTATTGAGCTTCTCAGATGTGTTGAAAGAACTCAAAATTTCCCCTTTACACCAGAGGTTTTCATTTAATTAATACTATCAAATAGGCTGCAGTGTCCTATTTCAGAGTAATCAGATTTCAATTATACTGCAGTCAAGGCCCCACAAGACCACATAACATCCCTGTTTCTGCAGATTGCACTAAGTTATGATGATATTTTGAATATTTTAATTTGTCTTTTTTGTATGGTTTTATGTCAGAGATGCAAGTTAGATATATTTTTCCAACAATCTGACTTTTTGCATTAATTATTCAGATAGTAGGCACTTCTGAAATATTCTAAAAGGCTTCTATAACCTCCATTTCAGCAATTAACACTCACTTTTAATGTTAGTCTGTTCTGCCAAGCAAATCACTTGGCTTGGTCTTCTTTGTGGCAGGATATTTTCTTTTTTAGCAAAAAGGAGAAGTTCATTCTTCCGTGTTCCACAAGAAGACACAGAAACTGGGGAGATTACCTGATTACAATGAATTAAAAATATTAACCATTAATGTGTTGTGGAAGATATTAATTATGTGTATGGGCTTCCTCAGAATTATTTGTTTTGCCATAACACAAAGAGAACAAAAATCAACAGAAGATGTGATTTTAAGAGTAAAAAAAAAAATTCAATATTTCTCTGTACCTGATCTATTCAATTGGTGGTGCATACAAACATCAGTTAGTGTCTACCACTTTCCTCTGACAGAACGCTGAAACTGAGTAGTGAACTGTCTGAAATCCCTGAAAGGTATTCTGTGGTCTTCCAAAAACTTTGCACCAGGTCGTTATCCAGACATTTGATTTACTTTTCTTCTCTAGCCAGGGTTTCAGAGTCTAACATTGAAAATGATTTATGTAATAAGAGCAACGGGGCTATTAAAACCCTAAATACAACATACATAAGGTCACACTAGAGTTAATCTTTCATTGTTGTGGATAAAGAACAAGACTGATATTTGGAGGACTCCTCATTAGATTATGATATCATAGTAATGTCACAGGAGCAAGAATAAAAGATGAAATTAATTTGATGTTCTTCACTGGTCTCAAGCTCTGCGAAGTGATTTGAATGGCTTGGATTGTAACAACTCTTACAAACACAAAAGACAAAGATTAATTAGAAAACATTAAAAGCTCTTGGCAAATAAGAATTTTAGTAAAGCAGATGCTGCATACAAATAATCCTCACAGAATATAATTCTATTGTTTCATAATTCAGGCGTAAGTGGGGAATTCAGTTCCATTGTAATTCTCTAATGTGAAATGAGACAGCTAAAATTGCTTCAATGACCCTCATCCAAGAGGGTGTGAATATTCAGAAAGTGATTCTTATGCAAGTGTTTTTATTATTAGATCTACCTGATATACTCCCTTATTTCATAAATACTGTATCTCTCTTACTTGTTCTTTTCCCGAATCAGTTTCTTATCTCACTCATTTTGCTGACAATTGTTGAATATAGAATACAGTGATAAGAGCATAGAGAAAATTTAATGACAAAATATAACAACAACTGTACACACTGTAAGGTGGTAAATAGTCCAGTTAAAAGCCAAAAAAATTGAAGAAAAAAAGAAGGAAGGACATTCGCTTACATGTCATATAGAAGAAACAAATGTTGGCCTTCATAGATTTCAAGACCATATTTCACCCTCTTTAGCTCACATACAAGGAGTTTTTCTGTTTAGCTATGAATCCTCCATCTTGAGGAAGATACAAGAGAAATAAATAACTACAGAGACGTTTGGAAAGGTTTGTAGTTGCTGCAGGAGTACAGCACAGTTGTGCAGAGCAGAAGGGCACTGACAGATATGAGTTTGACTATGCTCACCCAGTTAGAATTCTTGCTTGAGAAATCCCTCTGCCCCACACCCCTCTAACTCCCTCTGTGGAAATCAGACCTCAAGTTGCTGCAGGAAGATGAAAATCTCAGAACATGCTATGATTCCAGATGAAATTCACCAGGAGAAGGGAAAGCATGAACAGTTGTAATGGCAAAGCTATGACCAAATCCATCCTGCCAGGACCAGGTGGGCAATTTATGAACAATTTATTCAGAGAATGTCAGTGGGTTTTGGATTCAGAAACAGTGTCTGAATAAACTCTAGTTTTCCATGATCCATAACTTTTTGAGACAAGGCTCTGTATATTTTTTCAAATATTGTTCTGATAACCTGCTCATTCATGGGTATTTTTTTGTGACTTCAGGTATTGGAATTTGCCATCATCTTAAGAAATATGCCTAACATAGTTTCTGTCATATTAAGCAATTAGAAAATATTAGTCTGGTTTCAATAAGTAACCATAATTATGTATTATTATTAACCAGCGTAATTATCTACTAATAAGTAATGTCTACCTACTAATCTACAAAATAACCCACTAATCTACCTACCAACAAATGAAGACCTGCCAAGACCTGCTAGTAAATATTAATTACTCCCAAGGCACTGGAGGACAAACCCCTTAGGCTATGTGCTTCACAGGGCACATTACTGGGTCTACTGGGACACTAAAGTAAATGTGAAAGCCTCTTTCAGCTAAATTGTGGCTGCAGACTCGTTATCCACATTCCATCCTGAATTTGGAACCTTCTTTCCTTGGAAGGAGCAGCAGCCTTGGTTCAGTCTTTGTCCTGTCTGCCCTGTGACAGCATCAACACGAGTGCAGGGGCTGTGCTCCTTTCACCCTTTTGTCTGACCCAGAGTTCATTTCATCATCACTGCTGTGCTGTGAGATAGACAACATCAGCAGCCATGTGGGTTACACCAGGTTCCACGTGCCTACAATCCCATCTCCCCAGGAGCTGCCTGCCTTTCTTCCCCTCTCCTCTCCCCAGGATCATCCCAGCACCATCCAGACCAATATCATGCCCTGGTACTTTGCTTGGTTACCACACCTGGTATCACCCTTGAATCCACTGTGCTCTTCAGCCCAGTGTCTTCAGCATCTTTCTGGTCTCCAAAGCCCTCAGCAATTATTGCTACAGGCAAGAGGGTCTGGTGACATCTGCATCCTCCCTGCCCATCTCACTGCATCTCCTCCCACCAAAGTAATTTCAGTTGAATTCAAGGTCATCTCCACACAGAGTCCATGCTCAGGATTTTGCAGACTCTGCAGGAGTGTGCTAGGCTAAATATTTACCATCACAAGTTCCCAGTGCCTATCCCACAGCCACTCCCTCAAACCCAGTATCGTTCCAGCTCGCAGACAATCCCATGACACCGTAAAGTCATCTCCTCCCACCTCTCGCTCTGAAGGGCTACATGAAAAAAGACAAGCATTACCTCATGCTAATAGGGAAAGTGTGATTAATATTTTCTCTATATTTAATCTAGTCCGCTCACTCACTAGGTGACATAATTAATGAATGAATATGCAAATTTGTGTTCCTGCATGGTTCTTTGCTCTGAGGGACATCCTCTGTTCAGTGTAACAGGTTGCAACACCTTGTGGGTGCTGACCTGTCACCTACCCATGCAGCAGGAAAAAGGAGAATTCTCTCAAGACTTGTTACAAAGGATTGGGAAACACCTGCTGCTAGTATTTCTGGGCACACAGGTGGCAATTTTACTTCTCCCAGTCCCAGTTAAAAGAATTTGAAGGCTGGGTACATCTTGCCTCCTTGGCTCTGAATTGAGGATGAAAGTGGAGTAGCTTGTGTCTCGGTGGCTGCTGGATAGCAATGTCTGCTCCTGTGCTCGAGCCACCTCAGCAGGGTGGCTGAGCTGAGAAAGGGGAAACATGAAATGAAGAAAAGAGGAAAGAGGAAACATGAAACAGAAAAAGAGGAGGTTTGGATAAAACCCTCACCTGAGTGTCTGTGCTTCCCCTCATGAGTCTGATTCATTTTTGTCACTTTGACAAAACTAAATCTGTCATTGAGTTACTTTCAGAGATAAAGCAGCCAAACAGCAGATATGGTGGAGAGACATGGTTTTAACAAAAAGCTCTGTCCTACAGGATTCATCCAACTCTCTTTGTGGAATTCATCCAACTCACAGTAAAGAGCTAAAACCTTATGACAAATGTCAGGAAATATAGGATATATATTCCCCCACTGATGTCGTCCACATAATTTTTCCTCTTTTTTCTTTTAGCAGCCATGCTCTCTTCACCCTAAAGAGAAGTTCTAGTAATTAAATGCCTCTATGGAAAGTCCACATCTGGGTCACAGTTTAAAGGTTGTCTCTGTGCTGTTAAGGTGATTCCTTGTCAAGCACAGGAATGAGTAGACACATGTGCAAGCAACTGGGCACATTCAGGCAAGACATACTTGTCAGCCACTGAGTCTTTGCAGTGATTTATCTGGATTTAGGATTCACTCCTGCTTTCTGTGCAGGTTTCAAAGGAAATTGCAAACATACATATTCCTCATCCTCTCTCAATGGAGGTACAGAATCAGGAATTAAATAAGAAATTAACTTTATTCAAAATTGCAAAACAAGTGGAATAGGATGATAAATACATTGGGATATTTTTATAAATTATGTTCCTTGACCTTTGCACTCTGACTGATAAAACTTTTTTGGGGGTATTTTTTTATCCCTTGGAGGAACATTTTTGATCCTGAGCGCATTTGCTTTAGAATAAAATATACCAATATTTCGATCACTTTTATTTTCCATTCAGACAGATAAAAATGTAACTGTGTGACTGTATTAGCTGCAGGCTGTTCCTAGGGGTATGACAGTCATGTTTGAAGTTCTTTTGTTTGAGTGAGGAATATATGTTTCAATCCCCTCTGAATTTTCTTCATGCTGTAGTTGATCAGGTTCAAAGGGCAAAAAGAGAATGGCACTTTATCCTTTACTGCTGAGCACTCCTTGAAGTACTACAGACTTCATTTATGACAGTCACCATCTGTCTGACCTACTCATGCAGCCTGGTTAACTGTAGGATCCAAACATCTCACATTTCAGATTTATTCATCTTCACAACACCTGATAGGGCATAATTTTCCTGTTCTTATAGTGGAGAAAGTGAAATATTTTGGGGGAAAAAGTTGTTAAGGACCAAGTAACTTGTAATGTTAGAGTGGAAATTATACCACTGTTGTTCAGATCAAAGGAAACAATTAAGCGCCCAACTGGCTTTGTTTTTAATTGAAAGCAAGGTACTGAATTAGGCTGAGATCAGTTTACAGCAATATTCATTTTGCATTAATGGATACGACTTGCAGGAATAAAATTTTTCTTAACGAAACTCCACATGATGAAGCATAAGAAATATATGTTATTATGAATCCTGGTTTTATGTATTTAAAGTTTGGATGGAGGAGGCAGGCAAAGGCTAATAGAGTAGGCCAACTGAGGCCCACCATAACAGGGCAGTGCAGTCACCTGTCTGTGTCCTGTGTCCTCTCCCTCTGTGCTGGATGGGGAAAGGATGGCTTTACAGACAGGGGCAGGAAAGGAAAACAGCAGATATAGAACTTGCATTTGTAAATGTCAGCTCTGCCTCTCCATTCATCACAGGGCACAGGGCAGTTCAAACACTCCCTTTAGCTTGCACTTCATGTTCCAAAGCCTTTTTCCTTTGCTGGTGTGGCAACAGCCACTGAGCTCTGCCTGCTCCACAGTCCTTGGAAACTCCTGCATTTGTGCAAATGCAGAGACATGCCCTTCTCAGGGAGGTGTGACCAGCTGGAATGATTCATGGGAATATTACTGCATCTCCTCTTATTCCCTTGTTTGTCCCAGCATGAGGGTTACCATTGCCTCTTCAGTTTCCCATTGCCTTTCACCCCGAGAGAGCTTCCTGCTTGCACACAGAGGATCTGCAGCACAGCCACTTCAAGGTGTGAAGGGAGCATCAAGGTGTAGAAAGGGCAGCTGAGGAGATGGCCTTCAGATCCTGACCCAGCAGATTTCCATCCTGGGTGCCCACACAGAGCAAAGGGGTTTGGTTTCCAGGCTGGCTCTCACAGAGGTGCTGTGTGTGGAGGGTTCTGTGGGCTGCAAAAGCAGCACTCTTGTGAAGCCTGCTTGTCTCAGATGTCTGTTCCTGGTGTTGAGGGAAGTGAGCCCAGAGCAAAGCTTTTCACAGACTGCAGGACTCACAGTGCTGCTTTGCTTTGTGTCTAACAATACACAAAATTCTGCTGCAAGTTACTGGAGGCTCTGACAGGATTGCTGTCTATTTTTCTGAATTTCCTATTTTAAGTTACACCCAAATCTACTTCTCAGGTTGTTCGGAAAGTTGCTTGAAACTCCTTCAGAATTTACAGGGACTGCACAGGGAAACTGACCCTTGCAGCATACACATGGATTGTGCAATTTTTATGGAAAAAGTTCCAAAATACCTGTAAATGGTGTATCAGGGGCTCTGTGAGTGCCTGATCATAACAGCCAGTGGAAGCACTGGCCAAGGGCAGAGGAGACCCTTGAACCACAGATTTCTTTTCAGAGCAGTTCTGCATCTTTTCCCTTCCCCATCTTCAGCAGAAAAAGAACACCCTGCTACTGTTCTTAAACCTGGTGTTAGGAGATATCACTGGAGGTTTATTCTTCTCCTATTTTCTCTTGAGGGTTTGGACAGGAAGCTCAACAGCATCCTTTCTGCTTCAATTTTACAAATTTCTTCCCCTCTGTATCCACACAGGATGAAAGAAGTTTAATCCAACAGTATAAAGAAGAATTTCTAGCAGTGAACTTTTTTCAGAGAAATCTCTGAGATATTGTGCATCTTTATTATTCAGTCCCATTCCATTTGGCAGGGTATGTAAGTAATCAGAAGTCTAATAAAAGATGTGATGTAAAGTTGGAAACAACACCAAAAGTCAAACTCTAAACAAAATTATAGAGAGATGAGTAATTCTCACTTACTTCCCTGAGCTTTGGATCAAGTCTTTATGGCAGAGAATTAAGAACATCTCTCTTCCAATAAACAGTAAAATTACCACTGAGTGGGAATGGGCCCACAAAGGCTTCTCTTTCACTATAAAGAACTTTTATCCTACCAAAACACGGGTTATCTGCCAACAATTCCATAAACAATGGAGATTTAAATCTATATGAGGACATGTAATAGACGTAACCAGAATCGCATTCCAATATTCAAATTTTCTTAATTAAAAACTGCTTTATATGAACAGTGTATTATGTACAGCATCCATGTTATCTGATTGTTTTTAAAAGAATGTACATGCAATATTACATTTTGTCACCACATAAACCTTGATAAATTCATAATGAAATGAAGCAAACCCTATTTATTTTTAAAATCCAGGCACTAAACTTGAATATCCTCCTGGAAATTTTAATTAGCAATTTAAAAAATGCTAAGGAAAAGTATCTGCTCCCCGTTGTCTGTGCAAGTTAAATTAAATTATTTCTGGAAGTAATATAATTAAAATCCTTTTAGTTCTTAATCAATATTTTATTTTCATTTATTTTCCTTGTACTACTTGATTAGTTCTTTTGAAAATGGTGGTGTAGGTAGCTTATTTTCAGTTTATTATATACTCACATGTATCTGCATTTTTGCTAATAGATAAACCTCTTGCAGTACAGCAAAAATCTAGAAATAATAAAATTTTGTTTTTTCAGCTTGGCAACTGGAATTCTACCATGTGTCAACAAGAATTGCGTTAATAAGATTTCAGCTGACCTAAGTTCCTACAGAAAATATCTTTCCTGGAGAGAATTTAAGTTATACATTGCACAAAGGAATTGATTCACCTAGATTCTCTTAAGCTTATGCAAAATGAATGGAAAAGAGAAAGTAAAACTTATCATTCCTATTTAGCTACACTTTACACTCTGATAGACCCAAAGCAAAGATTTAAACCTGGAAAGAGCCAAGCCCTGCACCTACTGGAGTTCCACTGATGTTAGGGACTCCACAGAAGCGTCCCCCAACAAACACACTTGATTGCTCACAGTGCAACACAGAATGGCATACTCCATATATATATAAAGAGATTGTTGGAATGGAAGCCATATCAGCAATGGTCAAAAGGGCAAACATTCTCTGTTATTTATGCCAAATTTCTGAAGCCTTTGGGTGGTCTTTTCTCTGTGTTAATCATGACACTGTTTACATCAGCCACAGACTGTGTTCTGAAAAATGATGTGAACTCTAGTTTCAGTCAGATTTGAATTGAAACTGCACATGGTTAAGTCAGACTGGTGGAGGGACAGAGGGTTAGATTATGCTTTACGATATACTTCAGAAAGTTTTTTCAATATTTCTAGCTAATCATTACCTCTCTATGGAGTTTGATTTGGTGGAGTTCTTGTGGGCTATGGGTGCAGCATCTCAGGGACAGGAGCTGTGGTGTCAGGGACTGAGATCTCTGTCATGAACCCAGCTCATGAGATTCCCAGTGCCACCAGAGCTCAGCAGGTGACAGAACCAGCTCCCCAGAGCTGATGAGAGGAGCTGTGCCCAGCATGGTCTCAGAGCAGGAGAAAGGCAGTGTCTTCCCAGCAGTGTGAGTTGAAGGCATCAGAAGCAGGGGAAAGTCATGCAAGGTTCCTCAGGTTTTATGCAAATTGCTGAAGCCTTGGCAGGTCTGTTAAGATCTCAGTGCTGGCAGACACACTGTGTGTACGTCTGAGGCCTGGTGTATTTATGTGTGTAGTGTGTGTATGCCTAAGCAATGAAAATTAATCAGTCCAGTGGTTCACCAAAACTGAAACCCAAACAGAAATTTTGTGTTGTTGAACAAATCCTTCACTCCTATTTTAAAGTGCTTCATTTGCTTTTTTTTTTTTTTCTCTCCCTAGCCAGAACTGAAGTACAAAATCCTAATGCTTACTACAGAAAATGTTTTTCTGAGACCTTTGCACCTATTTTGTATAACTTGAGCCTGTTTTGCATAACCAAGAGGGTAATTCATCTGTTTTGGATAACTATCCAAGCTGAAACTGTTGAGTGCTCATAGTTAAGTAGTTGAGAGACATAAAAGTGACTTGATTTTTTCAGTACCTATAAAGTTATATGTGTAGTGGTGAAAATTATGACAAGTGCTCTTGAACACCTCTTTTATATCTTTCTGTTACTGATGTTTCAGATACAGGTTTCCATGGCCTAAAGTGACTTTCTAAACTGTACTTCAGACCGCAAAGTTTAGGTTATGGTTTGAAAAAGTTCTAAAAAATAGCATAAGTGTCCAAGTTTCCACAAAGAGAGAAATACAGGATGATCCAGGGTTGTGCTGAGGACACGAAGCAGGGGGACATGGCTGGTACCACGGGCAGAGCTGGTGGCCAGCCAGAGACACCACAGCAAACAAACAGGCTCATCTCTGGAACCTCTTGAAGTGCCAACTTCTGCACCTGGGGAGGAGCATTCCCAAGCACCAAGATGTCATGGGGGCCACCTGACTGGAGAGAGCTTTGCAGAAAAGGCCCCAGAGGTCCTGGTGGGGCAGGAGTCAGAAACCTGACCTTGCAGCATGGAATGCTGATGTCCCTTGGGCAGCATTAGGAGTGCTGGCAGTGGAATGGAGGAGCTGAGCCATCCCCTTCACTCAGCACCACACCATACCAGAACATACGGGTCCAGCCCTGAGCTCCCCAGAGCAAGAGGGATGGGGACACTGGAGAGGTTTTAACGAGGGACCACAGAGATGATGACGAAGGGACAGGAGCATCTCTGCTGTGAAGAAAGGCTGACAGAGCTGGGACTGTTTGGTCTAGAGGAGAAAAGGGTTGTGGGACATCTTTTACAATTATCTGAAGATGATGCCCAGGGATGGGAGGAGCAATGGACAAAAACTAAAATACAGGAGAGTCCAGTTAAAATCACTTTTTAACCATGAGAGGGACCAAGGGTGACCAGGACAGGCTTCCCATGGAGGCTGTGGAGTCTCCATTCCAGGAGATACTCACAAATCCTCTGGATATGGTCCTGGGGCACTGGCTCTTGGCCCAGGATGGCTGAGCAGGAGCAAAATGTCCCATTTCCTTGGACCCCCTGGACTGACTGCTTTCACTTATGTACATCTGACTCATCCTGAGGTCCTTTCTGGGAGAAATAAAATGGAATGTTCACAACCTAAATCATTTGAGGGCAGAATCTCTTTCATGTAAGAATCAAGAAACAGATTAACTAAGTCTAAACTAAATTTTGCAATGAACTAGTGAAAATGCTGTAGAATTTACTGTAGACAAGCCATTTTAGTCACATTTTAAGTGAATATATTTTATTTTGGTAACTCTCTGGAAAACATCCATTATTCCTTCACGTGACCAGACAAAGACTGAGAAGACCTGACTACTTTCACATGAGCTTGCAGAAAAATCAGATAAGTACAAAAACCTCAAAAAGGTTGTATATATTTTTACCACAAATATAGTGTAATTATATTAATTGAAACAGTTCCTGATTACAGGATGCTGGTGACCTAAACCCTTAAAACTATTAAATTATATTTAGGTTTTCATGTGTTACTTAAAAGTTGATGTTTCTATGAAAAGAAAATTAATTAATTTGATAAATAATCCTGTTATGAGTTCAAATAAAAAAGTGTGTTAGGACTTGGAGAGCAATTTCATTTGTCAGTCACACTAATGCATTATTCTGAGTTAATTAAAATGCTTGCTTTTTTTTTGTTTGCCAGTGTTTTTCATTTGAGTTCTGACCATTTCCTGATGTTTCAATTAGCTTTTTTCACAGACGTGTTATAATGAGCATCGAGTTAAGATCAATGGTAATGGTTAATAAAATTTATGACACTGTTACTCAACCAACCCTTAAGCTCTATTTGACTTCATAATATTTCAGATGACACAATATTTCAGATGACTTGATGTATGCAAACAGACACTTAATTCAGCTACTGTTACATATGTACTTAATGAATGTAATGACATTTAGGGAACTAGTCAGAATTTTTTTCAATGAAACATTTTCTGCTCCAGCTGAAATTGTGCCAAAACTGGCAACAATATTAACTTTGACGAAGTTTCACAGCATTATTTCTAAACTCTAGAACAGGCTTCCTGGAGGATGAGAGTAAAAGATGGAAAACCTGAATTTCTTGAGCCAAACATGATCATTTGGCCAAAGTCCCATTTTTGCCAAAAGTTTCACTTCCGATTGACACAAGAAGATTTTCAAAGAAAACCACATAAAATAAGAGGCTCCCCCACTTAGCCGTAGGTCCTTGTTGGAATTGCCATCATCAGACTGCAGCAGTCTCTCTGGGTTTATAACCTGCTCATCATTTACACCTCCTCAGTTGTGCTGTGGTTGATTGGAATAACCTAGAAAACATAAAAATTATGTTTGCAGTGGAAGAGATTGTTTGGTGGAGCAGTGCTCCAAATTGCTGCAACCTTCCTCCCTAGGCTGGATGGCACTGAATTTTGTTTAGGATCAAGGGGAAGGAAATTGGCTCCTGTCAGGAGGAAAAGAGAGCCCAGGGTGAGGGTGTGGAATTGCCTGCAAGGCTGGACTGTGGATCCATCACCCTGCCAAGCAGAATGAATGGCTGTGACTCCCAGGAGCAATTAGGGAGCTGCTGCTCGTGAATATTCACCCAGATGCATTCTTTCACCTAAAAATGCCCAAGTACTTTCAATAAATCTCAGTCTGGGACTCTGAAACAGACATATTGCAGAAAGAAAGAATTAAGATATCTTAAGATAAAGGTTGGAAGCCTGAACCTGGTTTGATAAAACAAGGGTTATTGATGGTTCTGAGTGGTCAGGCTGATCAAGCCAAAATTGCTGAGGGACATACTTTAAATACAGGTTTAATTAAATGGTTTGGATAGAGACTTTGAAATTTAGGGAAACCAGAGATGGAGATCTTGCAGCAATGAAAGAAGAAAGATATGACAGAGTATGACAGATGTGAGCATAGATGTTTCAGCAGAAAAATGACAGATTAAACACAGCCTGGAGAAACAACATAGATGTGTAAGAGAAGGAACAGGAAAAGAGAATTCCTAGCTCATGACCATGGGAATAAAATAAGCTGAAAGGACAGGATACAATGACCTGAATACTTAAATTTTCACAATTAATTTGCTGTTGCTTGTGCACTTAAAGAAGGACTGTGAGCACTAACCATTTTCCCACCTACTTGCAACTCCAAGAAAAAAGATTAAATGTGATTTTTTATAAAAAATGCACTTTGCTTTGAATATGTGTATTTATAAGTAAGAACCATCCAGGTGCCCTCTCATTTGATAACCAAATTCAGGGCCTTCCTGACATAAATTAGTACTCCATGTTCAGTTCAAATGCCAGCAAACAATGATCTGATTTTCTGAAATGAAAAGTGCAAGACATCTCAGAATAAACATTGTATCCTATGACTTAACAAGAATCATAAAGTTTATCACAGTGCTGCCAAAGTACAGCGAAATTGCAAATGGTTTAGGTAATTTCAAATTACTGCTGGGGCAAGAACCCAGTCTGAGAGGTCTGAAAACTGAGCTGTTTAAAAAGAGAGCTCCGAAACTTCATTTTTTTTCATTTCAGCAAGCTGTAGCAGTAGCCTGCCAATCTGAGATCCAATCTAGCAGCAGCTTTTGGTCTAATACACTGCCTATAGTTCAAATATTTATTAATATTCTGTCTGGTAAATCTAGGTGACTGTGCTGACAGCACAGGAGGCTGTACCTGTGATAATTAAAAGATTGCAGGCAGCTATTTGCCTATGGAATTGTCAGTATGCCTGAACTGACCTGACAAATGCATTCTACATTTAACCAGCAAAAGGGTTCACCTGCATTCCTCCAGAAGACACCCCAGCCTCCACCTTGAAGTTTATAAGACATCAAATCTTGGCACAAAGGGTTTAAAGTTTCTTGGTCTTAGTAAATTCTCTCAGACCTGAGAAGGTATAAAGAGAAATAACACATGCCCATAATGCTTGGTTAATTTACCAAATATTGAATTAATATCTTTTTTAAGCAGCTGAACAATGAGTTGGAGCATCTCACAGACCCTGCAGTGAGAGCAGGGCTGGGCAGCTGGGTGAGTTACCCCTCACTTCATTCCAGGCTTGATGAGCAGGTGCAGAAATGCACACGGATCCTGGCTGGGAAAAACCAGAGCAATCCTGCCATGAGGGCTTCAGCTCCTGCCCTGGGCTGTCAGCAGAGTCTCAGCACCAACACACAGGGAGATCTTCTCTGACACACAGAATATCTGTACAAACTGCCATCATATCAATCTCCCTTCTTCCCTCACATGCTTCTTCTGCTACCATAAGATTGTCATCTGAGAATCTTATTGTCAGATTAAATTATTGTAAATTATTGTTAATCTTTCAGATAGCTCTGTCTTGTCTTTCTTGATTCCTTTTTGAAAAAAAAAATCATCTGAAAAAGAAGTTATCTCTTTAAGGATTATTTCAAGCAACTAATTCAGTCTCAGACCACTTAGGTTTTCATTTAAAGGAAAGGCAAAATAAATTAATTTGGTACTTTATAATATGTATTGATCTACTGGACAGATTTACAATACAATACAATTTAACTTATAGAGTAGCTCATAATACTGACATCAACAAAATGACTTACAGTGAATTTTAAACACATTATCATAGCATATCCATTGACTAACTTAGAAAAATATCTTTGCTTTATGTATTTTTTTAGAAAAGCTGAACAAAGAAAGATGTGAAAGAATGGAACTACAAATGTCAGGATAACGATGAGACAACATCAGTTCATCAACAAATGTCTGGAAGCAGCAGCTAACAGGTATGCTCAGCTTGCAGGGAGCTGTGGTACAAAATTCTCACAGGAAGTTTCATTCTTTCTTATCCCACAGCTTGGGAAGATCTTTTCACCATAATTTGTTCAATGTAAAATAATGAAGATATATCTTTGATATAACTCTTTGCTTATTTCTATGGAAAGCAATTTCTACTGAGAACAATTATGCTGGATTCTGCACCTGGGATGGTTTAATCCTGGATATACTCATGGACTGAGGGACAAGAGGCTGGAATGCAGCCCTGAAGAAGGGATGTGGGAATTTTGGTTGATGGTGAGCTCAATATGTGCTCAATTTTCAAGAAACAGAAGCAAGAAAATATACACCTAAATCTGATCCAGAAAACCCTAATTTGAAACACATAAAATGAAACAAAGAATGACATCAATCCATTTTTGATAACATAGTGGTTGAGCAATTTCACGTTTATATTGTCGGCCTTGGCAATAGGAACAGTCATTCCAAATAATCAGTGTTCTTTGTGATCAAACCCACAAAAGGTGGAGAATTAATTTAGTGTAAGAGCACTAGAAATGTGACTGCAAAGGGCACAAATGTATTCATTAATTATTGCTAATTATATTGATAATTATAGAAATACATTTCAAATATTTATTAATTTTAATGAAATAGTGTTTTATGACTTCTTCCATGCCCACCTTGGAACACAAATGTACTGAATTTATGAGCTGGACTATCTCTACTTGCTCTTGCCTGCTCCTTCCCTTGTCCCAGGTTCTCCATGACCTGGAGAGGAAAATCAGAAGTTAATGCACCCTCTGTGATAACCCTTTCAAACCCTGTTCAGCTCTGCATGAGATGAAATCCTGGGTGGGCCAGGGACAGCTCTTCCTGCATTCAATTCCTGTCAGCAATAAGAGGATCCCCCCTTTTGGAAAGGTGCAGAGAAAGGATAGCAGGAGCAAGCCTGTCCTGTCACACACATAAATCATCTCTTTCTCTCCAGCTCCACCCCTGCTTTACATACCCATACAATTTCTGTCATCAATGTTTATATATGACCAATCAGCTAATGTGAATTTGGTGCAGTAAAAGTAGTCTGAATATCTTTCTGTATTTTCATTATTTCTTTCATTGACCTGTACTGTAGTGATTTTTTTTTCCCCCTAAACATTGCAACTTATCATTTTTCAAACTCTAATTTCAAAGTAATTTGATTCTGGGCAGGGGAGAGAGCCCAGATAAATACTGCTCTGCATGTACTGGCTGGTGCTTCTATTTCAGGAGTGTTCTGATTTCTGCAGATATAAGTTTCTCTTGAGGATTATGATTTTCCCAGAATCTAATGTAAGCTTCTTGTTAGAATTTTACTGAATGTGGACAACACTATTTGTTCAGCATGAGGAGTACTGAAAAACAAATCATGATGAATTTTCACATTTTTTATT
The DNA here is from genome assembly GCA_013400435.1 of Pycnonotus jocosus. Classification (NCBI taxonomy): domain Eukaryota; kingdom Metazoa; phylum Chordata; class Aves; order Passeriformes; family Pycnonotidae; genus Pycnonotus; species Pycnonotus jocosus. Next base: position 34,326 of record VWYP01012036.1, read on the forward strand.
CTTAACTAGTACCATAATTTTCCTCTTCTCTGTAACTATATCCATTAGAAAATACAGCAGTCACAGATACAGTAAAATTAATACCAGTTTTCAAAAGCAAGAATTCAGTATAGGCAGTTTAAGGATTAAGCAGCATTGAGTAGGTCTTTTCTACACTTTTTGCAGTGGAATAAATGGCCACAGAAGTTAGAGGCAGTTGAGAAGGTAGAACTCTACTCTGCAATTAGAAGGGATGGATAAAATGTGAATAGAACTGCAAAGCTGTCATTTTCAGATGATATTAAAAAGACAAGCATTTTTCTAAGCTAACTGAAAAAATTATTTGCTCATCTACTTATTCTGCTTAGATATCAAAAATATAAAAGCTTTATAGCATTTAACATTTCTGGAGAAATTGCAAACTTGGGCCCAGTTTTTTCCTCTTGTTGAATTCTCATGGTGAGAATTTTTTCTAGAATCTCAGAACAGGATGGGTTGGAAGGGACCTGTCAGGATCACCAAGTCCGACTCCTGGCCCTGTGCAGGGCACCCCAAGAATTCCCATGTGCCTGGGAGCATTGTCCAAATGCTTCTTGGATTTGTCTTTGAGCTCAAAGTGGACTCAGACCCTTGGTTTGAAAGGAAATTAATATCTGACAAGTAGATAAGATAAATATAGAATATTATGCTACAGTTCTGGTGGCATAAATTTGGAGTTGAAAGTAACACTTGTTAGTCATAATAAATTTGGATAAATTTGCTTGTTTTTCATTCATCTTGTGCTTTCTTCCAGTTTATGAACTTTCTAAACAGTTTGTGGCTGTGATCTGTAAGGCAGACATCCAGACTCCAGGAGTGAACCACACAAAGCTCTCCTTAAAAATGGGGCCAGCGTCAGCTTTCCATTTCCCCATTAAACCCATGTTAGCTTCTTGTTGCCTAAACTCAAGGGCAGAAAATTCCCTCAAGGCTGTGACCTTTGCAGTGAGTTGGGACAGTTCTGAGCTTTTTCTTGAAAAGGGGGAATTTCCCTAGATGGATGCTAATGCTTTAGATATAGGCTCACTGCTAAGCAACAAAGTAACACCAAAAAACCAGTTTAGAAATTCACATTTTTTGATGAGTTGGTCAGTGAAGCTCACTGGCTAGAGTTCACAAACCAAACAGCTTGTTCATGAAAAGTCTGCTGAACAAGACAAGTAAGGAGAGATGAAAAAGGTGGAAGGTCTAGGCTGTGTTCTGAGCTCCTGGAAGCACCATGGTTATTTTGGAGTCAGTGGATCAGAGGGGGTCTCTCCATGCAAGGGCCTGGCAATCCAAAGGCACTGAAATATGTCCCAGGGCTTGTTCTACCAAAGCCATTTTGCAGCTCTCCCAGCACAGCACAAACTCTGCAATGTTCTGCAGAAATTACTAAGTGTAAGCAAGCCCTGAGGTGCCACCCAGCCCTGAAGTGAGGAATGTCCAGGTCCTGAGGAGCAGCAGTGCAGGGAAAGGGGATGGAGCCTTTCCCAGAGGGATGCCGTGCCAGGGAGCAGCTGTGATGTGCTGCTCTGCCTGCCTGCACTGCTCCTGGCTTGGGACATCACCCCTGATGGCCCAAATGTGTCCCACCCTTGATGTGTGTTGGACCAGACCCTACTGAATATGGCTCTGTCACCGCATTCTCAAATCCCTGAGAAAGACAGCATTAAAAATGATGGCCTTATCTAAATATTTCTCTCTTTCTGCTGCAAAGGCCATCAAGGAGTTGTCTGTGTCAGTAGCAAAGAAGGAGCAGGGAGCCTCCTGTAATCTTCACATTATTGTCTCAAATGGTGAGTTATGGCCCCACCAGCCCCAGTTCTGCCCAAGCACGTGGAGCCTCTGTCACTGCATCACTCTGCAGTAGCATCTTCCTCAGCCACATTAATTTTATACCATGTTTCAATATTTTTTTTTTCCTCAAGAGCAAACCTAATGTTTCTACCTGCCCTGTAATCACTTCTGGTTCATAGCAATCTGTGTCAAGGAACATTACAACAATAATATATAACTCTAGGGAACACTGATATTATGTAAACTGCAGCATAATACTTAACATATTAAATTCAATTTTTCAATTTAGCTATTCTCTGCCTGTTTTACTTGGCTTTAAACTAGACAAATTTCCAGTGCCAAATGCAGCAGTTGGAACTGACCACCTACAGTACAAGATTAAGGAAATGAAAAAATGCTGTGTATTTGTTCTGAAGCTAAAACCTCCTTCTCTTCAGCGAAGGAACTTCATTGATTATAAACCGCACTGCTTTAAATTAAATAAAATGGAAATATAATGAGCTATTGTGGAGTGAAGTATAGTTTATGTAAGGTCTTTCAATCTCATAAACTCTAAGGGAGGTCACTCTTCTGCTAACAGAATTTTCCAGGCTTCTCTACAAAGGAAAAAATTATCTGTAAACCTGGCAATATTATTATCAAGCCAGTACAAGGAGTGAAAAGAAGTTGATTGCAGTTCATTTGAGGTCCTTTTATTCTACATGTTTGTCCTGTCTGTAAATAACATCTTGAGGGTGTTACATCTTGGGCTCAGCCTGCCCAGGCATGCAGAGGACAGGAGCCACAGCTTCAGTGTCACAGGGGCTCCTGACCCTGTCACATCTCTGCCTGCAGTAGCATGAGGCTGCAGCAGGAGCTCATGAAGGAACACACCTTCCTCCCCTTGCCCAGACACAAAAGGTGACCAAGCTTTTATCTGGAGTTATTCCAGCTCCAGGGAATGTGCTCAGTGGGAATGGACATCCACAGATGAGACACAAAGCACTGACTCCAGAGGCAGAATGTCTGTTTCTGAAAACAAAAACATACTTATTTCTGAGTCTTGCTAGCTCAGTAAATTTCTAATACTTACCCAGCAAAGAGAAATGGAGGCATAAATTTGTTCAAAAATCTGGTAGAATGATCCTGTCAGTCTTGGATTCATTATGATGCTTTCTCAAGCACAGGTGAAGTTGGTTGGAGGATGTAATGATCGAGTTTAAGATATGCGGCTTAACCCAAGCTCTGTTAAACAAAATAATTTCATTACAGTTTGTGTGCTAGAGAATAGCAATAATGTCATGGCTACTCTGTGATCTCTCTTTCATCCTCTCTGATACAAATCCAATATTTAATATATCTTTCAGTACAGATTTCAGTCTGTCCTTTTTGTCTACTGAAGGAGTATGACTAAAGACTCCACCATTTCCAGCTCCCATGTAATGAAAATAATTTCTTTTTTCCCATTTATTTTAAAGTTCCTTAACCCCCATACTTACATTACTGCATACTTGTGTGAAATACAAGAGGTTTGTTTAAGTTACAAATCAGCTCAGAGAGGAACAGAACTATAGAAAAAGAAAAATATAGTACATGTTCAGTGCATACCAAGTACAGAATCATCAGATTACTTAAAAATACATAAAAATAATCCCAGCCAGCATATTGGAATTTTACCCAAATTATAGCAGTTTTGAATAAGGACTTTCCAAACCAATAAAAATGTCAGTCTTTTTCACAGAGCTCCTCCCTTCTCTTCAGTTCAGGGTGAAGTGGTAGCATGCTGGGGGGCTGCTGCTAAGGCTGCTCTTTGTTCCACTGGCTCCAGGCATGGTAGGTGAGATATCACCAGGAGTAAGGAGACTTCTGTAAAATTAAGGAAAAGAGGAGATACTGCATTAAAAAGTCCATAAGGCACCAGCAGATGCTGGTTTACTGTGTTCCTCCTCAAGGAAAGCAAGTAAAAAAGCTGTGTTATCATCTCTTGGGTGACTCTTGTGAATGAAAGCAGCAATATTGGTGCATTTCAGAGAGAGTGAACAGCAACACCTTTCAAGAGGTCTCAGAAGAAGACTCCACTACCTTATGGATCTAGAGTTATGTTAAGACAGAGAGAATTGGGTTAAAATGAAGAAAGACCAAAAGACTGAGAACAGGCATCACTGGAAAGGCCATGGGGTGAGTTATGGATTAAGTCTCGAGAGTCAGCTCTGAATTACTACACAGACCAATGTGGAAAGGTTTTTTAATGCCTTTTTCTATAATGATAGAGAAAATTAAATTCTAGTCATTTTATGGTTAAGCCATTCCCAAAATGTTATTTTTATTCACAGTGATGGTTCCTCTCAATATATTTTCCTAAGCTCCACTTCAGCAGATTGGTAATTGTGGCTTCCATCCAACAAAGCACACACAGAGGTGAACCTGTGAGTAGCTGGATGGATTTTAGTGAAATACAGATATGTTGAAGGTATTCATACACTTAGCTGCTTTTCTGGACTATAATTTGGATGAACAACATCTCTACATCACTCCATCAGCCTGCCCAGCCATGCAATGGAGCCATCAAAAAGTTAATGTGATTGTTAAGTCATTGGAAACAGGGCATGCACAAGTTGGGGAAATCATCTTGTGAAAGCACTTGTCTGAAATTAGTTCTTGCTTTTTCAAATTAGCTCATTTTTCTGAATAAGAGAGCTGACTATTCTGTCCAAAAATGGTGAAATTAAATAAAATTAACATACTCGGTTATTAATCAAATAGGTGGCACCAATTTGACTGCAGCTTAAGAGCACATTTTAAAGGAAAAAGAACAAATGCAAAAGTACACATATTTTATTAACAACTGAAAAATGTTATTATTCATGTATTTTATTAGTTCTGAATAATATCCTCCTAATTAAAATTAATGTCATCTAGATTCCTTGAATAGCATTTTAGCAAGAATAAAGAAAACAATCCAAATTTCCTATAAATACTTTGCTGCACATTAGAAGTAATTATCAACTAATTTACTTAAATACCAGGCTTGTGCTGCTACAGTCAATGAGGCTTGTGCCATACAGCAAATTAGATTTCAAAACCCGAGAACAAACAGAAGGCAGGGGCCTATGCTGAGAAATCAGGAAATGGTGTTGAGCTCAACAGGTAAAATTATCCCCCAGGAATTGTTGAGCTTTGAACCAGCGGGCCCTGATGGGCAGCAGGAGGCAGGTGCTGACAGAACTCTGTGGGATGCAGAACACTGCGGGTGTCTAACCAGGCTTGAACCTCACCCCAGTGAAAGGAACAAGATGTGAACGTTTGCAGAATTGCCTGGGTGATTTATGAGATTAGATCCCATTTCAACACTCCTTAGGTATTTAAATCTTAAGAAAGCCCCATGGCACCTAGGCTTAGAAAGGCCAAGATTTTCTGAAAGAAAGCAAAAGATGCATAAAGGTCAGGTAGATTTTTCAGTGGTCTAAAAAACACTTCTCTGTGCCCCTGTTCTCTTAAGCATAGGCTAGTTCTTTTTTTTTTTTTTCTTTTTCTTTCTTTCCCCATCAAGAACATGGTTCAAAGCCTGCTGAAATCAATGGAAAACCTTTCTCTGTATCAGTGATTTTGAACATCATTTGTGAAAAACCGTCATGCACCATCTCCATTTGCAGACAGACAACTGAACACAAGCACTGCGCTTGGTTTTCACTCCATGCCTGGGTCAGGACATGACCTGAGATCTCATTTATGAGACCTTCTCTAATCTGTCTTGCAGTAAACAAGATCAGAAGTGGAGTTTATCCCTTCTCACTGCAAAGACCTCCCAAGGGCTTTAGGCCTTTTAGACCTACAAGAGCATTATCAATGTGTCTTCATGGTTTTAAGAAGGGTGAGTAAAGAAGGAAAAAGTTTACTGAGCTACTGGTTTTCCCCAGGTGATTACACAGGGACCATAGAATTGATTCTATCTGTTGCAGTAGGATTGTTGTGACCATGATCCAAGGATGTAAGAGAAGCAGGATGGAGACTGTCTTTCATCAGACAGTTTGAGTTGGAAAAATACCTGGCAAATACCTCTTCGAATCTGAAAAGGAGCAGCAAACCTTTGGCTGTGTAAAGATTAGAAACAATTGGTCCAAGTTCAGTATAAAAAAGAGAAGTGGTTACGTGATTTAATAATTTCTTCTCCTTCCTTCAGAGTACAATGTTTTATATCAAGTCCTTCACCTTTGCAGCAGGGTGGAGAACAAAGAAAATCAGCCAAGAGCCATGGGGAGCTAGTTAAAATGAAAGCAGAGAACATTAAAATGTCCCATAAACTCAATCCCTTTACATAATCTATGGAACACATCCCTCTATATCCAGTCAAAAGATGTATTTTTATTTCCTCAGTTTTGTTCTGAAGATATTTTCTAAGTGTAGAAAATGCATGAGGAGAACATGAAGTCCATGAGGACCAGAACAAAAAATTTGGAGACTATTTAGCTGTTTTACAAAAAAAAAAAATTCTCATTCACGACTGTTTTTACTGTTGGTTGATTATGTGCCTGAGCTCATTTTGACACATGGGAACTGTATAAATTTGCTGTTGTTATTGTCCTGGGTACATCTGGCAGACTGGGCAACCTCTGCTTTGTTTTGGGATGCCCATGAGCAGAATCTGTGGAGTGAACACAAGTGTTGTTATAATTTGAACACAAGGCAGTAATTTTTTCGAGTACTGCAGTTTTGGGTTGTTTGGTCTTTTTTTGTCCTTAATGGAAACAAAATTGAGTTTTCTACAAATATTTTCAATTTTCCCAAAGAAATTTTAGGTACTGTTTATAAAAAAAACCCAACAACAACAACAACAAAAACCAAACAAAAACAAAGGCATCAGGGCTTTACCGTATATTCCAGGAAGCTGTCTGAAAATAACTAGAAAAAAAATTAATATTAAACTGAAATGGTAGGAGCATGTGTGTGAGATACCAGCCATTTCAGGCTAATGTGAAAATATCTAGATTTTTTTTCCTATCCTTTAAAAATAAACATTATTGCAATATTTTTGTCTGTTTTTTTTCCCCCTCGCAATATTTTCAATTTTCAACTCTATGTCCTAATTTAAAACATGAATGGCAAAAGTTTGGTATTTTCCTATGTCACAAAGATCTCAATTTTGCTTAGCTCTAAACTTAAACCCACTTACAACTACTAAACTACTTAAGTGGGTTAAGTAGTATTAGTGGGTTTTCCATGTGGAATAAAGAAGAAAACAGCATCACATTGATTTGTTAGACCAGCAAATCAAACATCCCAAAGACCTCGTAGTAGGAGGCTGGAAAACCCTACACTATCTTGGGAAACCAAGGTCCTCTCTAGAACACATCCTGTAAATACACATTCTGCCCATCCAGGGGGGAATATCACACCCTTCATCCAGGCCTCCCATTGGGATATCTTTGTTAGAAATATTAATTTGTAAAGGTCTCTAAATTGTATATGCAATCTATTGTGTGTGTGCATTGCGATTCATCCCACTGAAATTATGCACCATAAGGATTCTTATTAAAATACTGAGGTAAAAACTCCCTATCCCTTAACCATGTCTGCCTCTCAATTTTTTAACACCAGGAAAAGGCATCAATATAATGTGGAGAGGAGGCAGAAAATTATTCTTCTTCTTCTGGACTAGAATATCAGAAGTTCAAAGAATGAAATATGGTCACATAATCTAATATATTCTCTATTCATAATGTAGTTTGTCTGCATGTTTCAGTTTTCCCCTTGGTCTTGAAGGAGGAAAAATTGTTATTATATTTACGATTTGTTACACAAAATATATATTTTATTTTGACTTATGTAATTTATATTACATTTGTAAACAGATACAGACTGTCTTAAGCAATGCACAGTAACCTGAGGCACCTGGGGGTATGGTGACTCATTTAGTAAACAATTAGCTCAGAAAGATTGGAGAATTAAACTGTTTCTGACAAAGCTATTGCTGAGTAAAAGATTATGTTCTGGGTTTCTTTGAATGTCTTTGTTTTAATTCCATCATCTCCAGTACCTGACAGAAAGGTCATTACATAAGAAACATTACAAGACAGCAGTGAGGGAAGGCTTAGAGCATGCCAAGTGCTTATTAATTTTTTTTTTTCTAGAAGAAATTTATACAGCTCCATAGGAGGAAATTCCAGGTATTCCCTCTGTTTTAAACTATGAACCATTTTTAGTCCTGAGTGCTAACATTCTTATCATTCACAAGGGAGTCAAAACCAGGGAGATGTGTTAAGCTTCATGACCTTGCTCTCCTCCTGTCCAGTCCCAATAAATTGCCCATCCCACCTAGTGGGGTTCAGAGCCATACTGAAAGCTGCTGCTCACATTCATCCTTCTCTCCTTTGCACATCCCTGACCCAGTGAAAAGGTTGAAGTGCCAGTGAGGAGTGTCTGGGGTCAGTTTTCCAGGAGTGTCATTTCTGAACTATGTGTCAGAAAAGATACCTGAGCCAAGTACCTTTAATTCAGTACTGATGGCCACGTGCTGAGCACTTGCTTAAAAATAGTTTCTACTCAATTTTCACTAAGGTTATTACCAATAAAACTGCTTGTACATTTGCTCAGTATCATCTTAAGAACTTGAGAGGAGGTGATAGCACAGTGGGAAGGCTCATCTACAGTTCCTTTCTACAGTAAGAGCTCTGCTGCATCACTATATTCTATATGTTCTTGCACTGCCACTTACTTAAATGCATTGTTAAATTGAATTTAAAGTTTTGGGTTGTGATGTCTCTCTTACTGTGGTTTGTTAGGGTTTTTTTGGTGATTGTAGATTGGTTCTTTGTGAGGGGAATGATGTAACTTCCATCCTGCCTGTTTCACTCATGCTGGTCACTTATATTTGTGCACAGTACAGTATCAAGAAAGATCAGACAGAGGCATGACCTGGCTCATTCAGATACCCCTTATCCTGAAACGGAATTTGCATGCAAACTAAATGTTAGGTATTGCTGAAAACTTTGTTGTTTCCTTCCAGCTCTATTTTGCACAGTTTTAAAAGTGAACATGGTGATTTCCTATCCTCTTGTTTCTCTTTTAGCAGTGTCTGAGCCTGAGCCCGTGAGCAAGAGAGACATTTACAACAAAGATCAGAGTGCTTATCTGGCATAAATCATTGCAGTTTAACCACAGATGGTAGATATCAGTTTAGGATATGAGTGCTTGTAATAACTCATAGACACAATTTCTGCAGGATGCATTTGCTTCAATTTTCCCTACTCCCTGATTATTAATTTACCTCATTTTTTTTGGAGAAGTGAAAGCCAAATTGGCTGATATATTGGGACAGAAATGAATATGGGAGTAGCATGATACCAGACCAAGAAGTGCCAGAGTTGGCAAGTAGATACCATGACTTAATTCTTTAATTATCTGTTCTGGAGAGCAACACTGCTGAAGTCTGAATATCATAAAGCACTTAGTGAAACTTGTGTGAAGTTGATTCATTTGGTTTCTTGTTGAGCTTGTTCCTCAAGGCTAATCTGCATCTCTAATTGTGTTTTATGTGCTTCAAATGCAGTTTACCAGCTTTTTTTCCTGCCATTGCATGGGATGATTCAGCAGTTATTTTACAGCTTAGAATAAATGCTCTGTTTATAATATTACAATAAGCCTACATGGTAATTCAATTGTCATTCAGGCAAGAAACTGAAGGCTCAGTCTTCAAGCTCATGGGTTTAGGAGTGATTTCCACAGTCTTATTTTCCAAGACACAGAAGAGTGGGGAAGGTAGAACTCCTATCCATCTGCATGATTTCTATATCTTTAAAACAGAAGTACAGTCCTTGTTTATCTATTCTTGAAGAATTAAGATGTCTTTTAATTTGGGCCTTATGTAGATGAACTTTTAGAAGTGCCAGGAAGATTTCTGCCATGCTAAAATAGTTCTACAATCACTTAGTATAAAATAAAAGCCATCACCTCCAAAACCTTCAAACTGAGACTCTCCCTGTGTCTGGGAGTACAGGAAAGGTCCATGTTACTAATGTTTTTTTCTGCACTCTGAACAAAAATTTTGCAAAGGTATTGCAATCCGCAGTCTGGCCTAATTCTGATTCCTTCAGGAGGAGAACAAGCTGCCTTGTGGGGGTATCAAGAGGAAATATGAGGACAGTCAAGAGATTTCAAAGCAAATTGAAAAATATAAAGAGATACAAGGGTTTGAGTTTGTCTAAAAGAAGGGAAAGTCAGAACAATTCACATACATGCACAGCAGTTTGCCTCAATGGACAATACGTTTTACTCTGTGCTGGGAATGAGATAAAATAATAACACTTCACTATATAAGATACAGGCCAGCCTGAGAAAACATTTCATCTGAAAGGCTAATTGATATTCAACTGCAACAAAAAGGTGGCTATGAGACCACCATTACTCTAAGAGCAGGTTAGACAAAGGAGTCTGAAATGCTGAGAATGTCACACATCCATAGGGTTGGGCTGATTGTAGCCTAAAGTGAATCCTCCAAGCCTTCTCTAGACTCATTGCCTAAGATTTTGAATTTATCCTTCTGGTAAAATGTAACACAAGGACTTAGGATCTTGTTATGATCTAATTTCCTTTGTAAGTACCACTGCACTAAGGGTCAGAGGCATACTGGATTACCAGAGCATTGAGTAAATTAATTTTAATGCTCTAATTTCATGAGGGTCTGCTCCATAATGTTATAGATAAGATTGGAATTCACTCTCCTTAAAAAAAGAGAGGAAGAGGAAAAGATCTTGCACCCTTGACTGACTGAGAAGACTATTAAAAAAAAAAAGTCAGTATTTTTTCATTCAGTTCTAGGAAAGATGGTTTATTGTGATTATTTTTCAGTTCTATGTGCATTTGATACAGAAAAATCTTAGAGGTTTCCACAGCAGTTATATTTGAATCTGCTGCCAGATCAGTTCTTGTTCCAGCTGTCCAGTTCCAGCTCTGGTTCAGAGCCAAAGCTGCTGCACAAAGTTCAGCCTGAAAAATCATATTTAGCTGGAGTGATTGGACTTCAGAGAAGCTCTGTATGAGCAAGTCAGTGTGTGCAGACAAGAATTAGCAGACAAGAATAGCTGAACTTAGATGATGCAGAAGCTATTTATGGAAAATTAAGTTACATTAGTGGCTCATCTGAGAGCAGCAGAGTGTTTCTGTTTGCCAAACATTTTGACTTGAGAGAAGCAAGGCTGGCTGATTTTTAAGGACAGAAAGAAAGGCAGGACAAAGCTCAGGCACAGATTAGTAGAGAATGTCTCATCTAGGAGGAGAAACTTTAATGGTTACATTGTTAACCACTGATTGCAGGTTTTTATGATAAAAATGAAATGTGTCATGATAACAGGGGTTCCAAAAGGAGTGACACCTGCTATGCTAAGCACTGAATAACTTGTGCAAATACAAGTTTGAATTTTAAAAAAAAATATTACCTGAATCTTGAAGACTTTACCCTCTAAGGAGGCTGAAAAGTCATGAGGAGATACCTGATAGCATCCATTGTCTGCTGGGCACATTCTCCCTTGGTGACAGTGACTAGTGGGGTTACTCCTACATGAACTGTGCAAATGGACAACTATTTTCAACACTGACATGTAAAAATGCAAAGAAAGGATAAATGACAAGTGTAAGAGTCAAAAGTAACTATGCATTTTTGTTATATCACTTCTGGTGAAGCACAGCATTAGGGGCTGGCTACTTCTGAAAAAATTGTAATTCCTTTTCAGTATTGATAGAAGCTGTGAGCTTGCTAAAGCAACCCGGGATGCTCAGTGCATTTGCTTCCATTTTTATTCCTTGCAGCAGTTCTCCACAGAAAACACTGCAGACAGACATCTGAGGATCTTTTTTTCTCACAGAATACACCAGAGCTGGATGCTTGAGAAGAGAAAGTGCTAAAGGTTGACTTCAATGGGAATGTTCCCTGACAAAGGTGAAGATTTGACCCAGAAAGGTTTGAGTGAGTTTCTGAACAAACTGAATTATCTTTTGTGTTTTGCAAACATGGGTCACCTAAAAAAGTGCATAAGTTTAGCTCCCAGACCCCATGTTTGAGTGAAACTATTTCATCCTATTCCTTTAAAAAACAGCCCTTCTATTTTACTTCCAAACTGCAGTGAAATGTTATACTCTAAATAAAAACTGTCTTTAACCCTGCATTTTGTAAAAGCAGTGCATTAGCCGGGGAAGTTATTTGCTGTTTAGATTTTTATTAATTCCAAACTTTCTTCTTTCATGGAGCTCTTTTTATTCCTCTTCTACTTGCATTTATTGGCACAGTAAGAACATGCTATTTTCTAAGTAATTGCTTCAAAGTTTGGGCCTTATCCTTTTATTACAGAACATTTGTGTTGAGCAAAGTACCACAATCGAAATGAGGATACAAACTGCGTTTGGTCATGAATAATAAAGACTTGTTTCTTCTTCCAAAGCTAAACTGTCTACATCCTGATTCTATAATATTCTTATCTGTAAAAATACTAGTTTCCTTATTCTGAAATATTTTTTATCTGCTTAAATTATCTCAGCTTGTTTAGGATTATTTGATCATTATTGTTCATTTAGAGCAGTACTTAAAACAGTTTTCAAAATCTCTGATATATTTGGAATATTTGGGCATATTTCAGAATGAAATTTTCTGGTTTGTTGTGATGTAATCAATGTACTGAATTTAAATTAATTGCTTTGATTTCTCTTGCTTATGCATATATTTTATCTTTATTTTATATAGCAAATGAGCACGCAATTTTTTCGTCCATCTAATGGTAGGATCTTCAGTATATAATATGCTGGTCTTAGAATGGTATGGTTTAAATTGTTTTAATGCGTTGATTGAATTCAATATTGAATATTGAAAACTTAAATAGTTAATAGCCATTTATCAAAATAGAGAAATAACCAATGTACATGTAATTTTGTCATGCTGTAGTATTTAAATACTTTTCAGTACAGTTTAGAGTATTCCTCTTGATAATTAAAAACATCTTGTAATGGATTAAAGGTGACCAGTTCCAAGAAGAAGAAACATGGAGAGATGCACTGTAAGAAATGAGTTAATAACACAAAAATGTGGGAAATCATTTTAGAAAAGTCTGAATCTCAACTTGTGCATTATAAATCACGACCCAGAAGTAACTGGGGATTCAGCCAGATCTCATTAATTGCAGAGGAAGAGAAACTATAAAGACTGAAATTTATGTAAAACCAGTTCACTGGTCTACTCTTTTATGGGAACTATTTGGAACCAATCTGTATCTGCAACTCTTCTCTGGGAAATGAGTCGAAGAGCTACAGCAGGTGCTTTAAAGTAATAAGGGATTTCCTGTGAAACCCGGTGGAGTGATGACTCACCAGTTTAATTATGGCCTTCTTCTCTTGTGAAAGCAGCACCATCATTTGTAAGGCTCTTGTTGAGTAAATGAGTTCCAACAGAAAATATTTGATAGGGAAAAGAAGATACCCATATTTTATTTTAAAGGGTATAAGATTTATAGGGAATATCTTCAGACTACTACAATGATTGGTGTTGTCTGGGTATCCCCAGAGTAGCTGAATGGAGCAGCAGTGACTCTTCTTGTGCTGTCTGGCTTTGCTTTATTTTGAATTTCTGTCTTATCTTTCAGTTCATCTGTTTGATTTAATTCTAAATTACATATATCCCAGACAGGCATTACCATAGTTCATACTGCTTCAGGATGGTTGGAGTGGGTTTGGTTTTTCCCTTAAAAAGATATAGCTAAAATTACAGTTACTATTTCTTAATTTCATAATACCATTCATTTTTAGCAAGTTGCATGCCCCTGGGAAATAAGGCAGTCTTTTCAAGTGGTGAACAACCTCCTGGGAATTTTACTATTTATTTGGAAAACCACCATTTTTCACCCCATAAAGTGGGAGATAAGATCTTCCATATCCACTGTGTGTCTGCTGTAAGAAGAGACCCCTCAGAACTGATACAACATTCCATCCTGGCACGTGATAAAAATCCAAGGGACCATAATAGCTGAATCAGAAACAATCTTTACAGTACTTATTGCAAAGTAGCAGTTTCTGGTGAAAAATCCATTGATGAAAGTGAGGATGGTTCTGGTATTTGGGGTATGGTAGACAAAAATCTTTAGGGAAAATGGTTCTTTTCAAGGTCAGATGGGTCATTTAACCCATATGGGTCATATAACCCAGCTCTCCATTCATTTGCTGGGTGGGTTGGATGTTTTCATCTGACTTCTCTGCTCAAAAATCATTAACCTGATTTTGTGTCTGTCACCGTCTGGCACAATGCATCTTCTTGCTAAAAGGTAAACTTTCTGGAGGGAAAAGGAAATAAAAAAGACTCATAGCCAATATAAATCAAGAGAAAAGAGGGAAAAGAAAGCCACTTAGAAGAGTAGGTGTCATTGATTGACTGTAATTTTAAAGGGTCTTTCTTATGATTGACAAATTCCTGAGATGTTCATTAACTAATGGAATTATGGTGGCAAGTGGCTGCTGTCTCCACAGAACATCAGGTTAAAAAGTGCAGAGGAATAATGGGTTTTTCTCTGTGGAGGATCAGTCTCCTCACTGTCTGGAGCTCACTCAAAGACACTGGAAAGGATCAAGGAGGTTTCACTGGTGAAATCCCTGTTTATGCTTTCCTCTTCCCCAGGAATTCTTGCTCAAAGCATCAAATGAACTTAGAGGGTTAAAACAATAGAAAAAGAGCACCTGGGCCTTAATATATTCAATTACCCAAAGAAACAAAATCAGTTTTGTTTTTGTTAATAGCACTGAAATATGCATTACACTATTTTAATTAAAACAGTCTATTACACTTGCCATTCAGCTCATTCCTGCATATTCCCTTAGGGCAGTAGTCATGTACTGTGATAAAACATAATGAAAATAATTTATAAAGGAAACAATACAATAAATCAGTCTGATGCTTAATGAGCCTGCATTACAAGAATGGATACAATATTCTTTTTTAGAATATGTAGTGCATTCTCCTCAAATGACTGGAAGAATGCCCTACAGCACTTAAAAAAATAGTACCTTGCTCCATCTCAGCATGCTTTTAAAGCACTGCAATGGCAGTTTAAGCAAATCTTGGCTCAACAAATAGAAACCTCTTTCATTTACACCAGGTTTTTGATTTTTCTGCTATTTTACCTTTAGTCAGATCCATCTGCCTCATAGGGACACCTGTAGAGACCACAGGGATTCAACTCATCTGCATACTTCAGCAGCCAGCTATTTGCAGTCTATATTCCAGAGACCCAAATTTTGTAGCTAAGCATGAAGCTACTCAGGGAGAATTCTCAGCTCCCTATCAGAAAGATGCAAAAATAATAGGAAAATTATTGTTTGTTTGTTTGTTTTTTTAATATTCATATGACACTTAATGACCTTTTGAGTTCAGCCAAAAACAGAATCTGTGAATTACCTTTACCTGAGAACTGCCAGGGAATATCTGTCATATATAATGTATATATTACAATGTTTAATTCAGTGACCAAATATGTGCACAACAGTCTGATATGGTGCAGTATTTGCCATTTCTGTGAAATGTGTCTGCATTTGGTGTCTGCTGCAAGGTCTGCTACACTTGGAACAATCCTTCCTTAAGAATTTGATTAGTCATATATTTGTAGGAGAATATTTATAGGAGAATTCAATTATTGTAGCAAATTAAATAGTCTAGAAGAACCAGGGCAGCTCTAATGCAACAGATGATTCAACATAGCCCAAATAATTTGAGAGAGATGTCACTCAGGGTGACTTAACCATGAATCCTACTGACACAGCCCAGAGGTATTCTGCTAAAGGTGTATTAAACTGTTTTTCCAAGCAGGTGGATAAGAACTGAACAGGGAAAAAATAGAGAACTCTACCTACTACAACTGAATAAGCTGAGATTGGCTGTGAAATTGCAACATGTTTTTGTTCTTGTACCCTATTAATAAATTGGGAACAAATAAAAAGAGTGTAGAGCTGGTGAGATATAAAGAACTAATTCAACAATTTTTTTCTGGGTAGGGTGTTTCCCCTTTGTCATTGAAGAGATGGAGTGGCTTGTGCATCAGCCAAGTTAAATAAAAATTGTTTGATTAGATCTTTAACTTTCCTTTAGGAAAAAAAAAGTATCAAAATGCTGTCAAAAAGGATTGTCAAATGCTTTTTGCAGAGACCTGGCTTGGTCTAGGAGGAGAACAAACATCCTCTAAATGGTATTTTTTGAAACACCTTTTGAACTATAACCAAAACTTTAGCATAGCTGGAAGTCCTATGTAATAGTTCAGGAATACAATTTACCACTCTAGTTATTTATTATTTTTATGGGGGGAAAAAAAGAACAGATAGCAAAGAATGGTTCAAGTATTATCAAATACCTAAATGCTGTTAGAGAGCAGTTCCAGAGCTGCTGGCTTTTTATGTTTTCTGCCTCCTCTCACACCAAACCACAAAACCACTCTGGAGCACAAGAGGAACATCTGGGACAAGCTGCTGACGCCGAGCTGCAAGAGCAATTCCCAAAGACTTCAGGCAGGCAGACAGACAGACAGACACCCAGAGGAGCAGGGCTTGGCTGCCAGCCAGAGCAGCCAGGCAGGAATCCTTTCCTGGGGAATCATCTGCTCAGAGCTGCATCAGCTCACACAAAGGCTGCAGCAAACTGTAAATCCCAGCTCTCTCTGGGGGACGGATTTGGCAGGATCTGAGTGGGGCAGCAGCTACCCCAGACCAGGTGTGTCCTTTTGAGGAACAGCTTCCCTGGCTGGGCAGCAGTTTGCTAATGTGACTATTGCTACAGGCAGTCTTTGCAGGCTCAGCCTCTGGTCTGGGAGGGAAGCTGGAATGTCTTTGGAAGCCTGCTGGCACATGGCATTTTTTCATTTTTTCACAAGAGTCTGAGAAAAGCCCAGCTCTGCAGGTTACCTGCCTCAGGCATGTTGAAAAGACAGGCTGACCATTCTGTGATTCTAGAAACCATTCCTTGCCTCAAATGTTTACTTCTTTAGCTAAGAGAACCAAAAACCTCTGGCTGAATAAGGTGAGCAGGTGTGAAATGGTCAGAAAAGGTTCCCAAATTCTGGTAGGTGACAAAAACCTGCTGCATTTTTTCCCTCCTTATAAGAAGATATAGATAGATATAGATTAAATATAGATATAGATATAGATATATAGATATAAAAGATGACATAGATATAAAAGATGATATAGATGATATAGATGATACAGATAGACATAGATAATAGATATAGATATAGATATATTAGATATAGATCGAGAGATACAGATATATTTCTGTTCTCATTGCTTCAACCACACGTGACTTTTTTCTAGGTGAATAATTTCTTTGCTTGACATAAACATTTCTGGGAAAGTGTGTTCATGTATGAAAAATTGCCCTAAATGTGAATGATTTTGACTCTTAACTCTTGCCATGTATTCTCCTCCTCCAGCACACTCCTTTGTGATTACCTCAGTGCTTTCAGTACGGAAATTAGTGACTTTCACCCACTTTAAATAGCAGCATAAAACACACACACAAAAAAAGAAAGCTGGCCATTCCACTCAGTGTTCATTCATTTACAGATTAGTTTTATCATTCTAAACAAAGCAGAAAGCATTTGCTGTCAGTTGTTTTCTCTTTTCATGATTAATATAGTTATTTTGGATAGAATAGAAATGGAGAAGAATACAAAATCTGCAGGTTCACTGAGAAGGCAACCACTAATTACCCCCAAAACAGAGCTTCTCCAGAATACAATTATTGTTTGAGCATATTTTGGCACTTAATAAGACATAGTATTTGATGGACTATTCAGTCAGGTAAAACTGTATTCCTATGCCTTATTGTATATTATTTGTGTTTGAGAATGCAAATGATTTAAGTTGGCTTTTTTTTTTTCCTAAAAAACCCTCAAGGAATATTTTCTAAAAAATATTCATTGCAAATATTCCATTTTATTTCATCCTTGCAAAGGTAGACAGAGCATACTCTGTTCAGAGGCCAGAGAAAAATGTGCGAAATAAGCTATACTGTAAATTTAATTTTAAGTTAATTGAAACATAAAATGATAAAATTACGGAGTATGTCAACCTCTGTCAAGTCTTTATTGGACATGGGTGAACTGATATCCATGATACGGTCAAATTTGGACTATTTTCAATAAGAAAGAAAAAAGAAGCAGATCTCTGATAAGTATACAGAAACCACTTTCAATCCAAATGTTGAAACTCAGAAATCTAGAGCCTATAGAGAGTCTATACTAAAGTCTTTTCTTGGTGTTGTCAAAACATTTCTTAGGGGTTTTTTTACACACAAGAAAATGTTTAAAATGTGGCAGTTATCCTACAAAGCATTTTCATTCTAAGAAGTATGGCAATTTAACAAGCTAGAAGAAAAAATGGCTATTAATGGAAAGTTTAGGCAATCTTAATCATCAACATACATGCACAGTGTAATAATCATATATTTGTGCTAATTTCTGTATAGATCCAGTTCTGCCCCCTGCTATAAATCAAAGTCAGTACCTGAATGCAAAATATGACTGAGGAGAGATTTTTGGCCCATTGCCTCTTTGGGGCATCTCATTCTATAAAATAACCAACTTGTGAGAAACTTAGCTGGACCTTCTTCCTTCAGTAGCTTTTTAATTAGAAGCTTGAACCTTACTTTATAGTCATTAATCATATTAGATTGGAGTGTTGATGTAATAGGCATAGCTCCCCCTCAGACACATTAACAGAAGCGTTATGGAAGTGCAGGGTAACGTGTGTGAAGATTTAGAGATGGTGCTTTCCTCCTGGTGTGCTCTGCTTCTGTGTGCTTGGCCTAATCCTGCGTATGGCACACCCTCCTTGCCTCAGGAGCCACTTTAGCTCCATGATACTGCATGAAAGGGCCGTGGGACATCCCTTGTTGTGAGGAGTGGCAAGGATTCATGGGAGTTTGCATGTTAATGAAGCTGTTCCATATAAGGTTATGTTTTTGTGTTTGGTCAGTTCTGTTGTACAAATATGGTTCTGTTCCCAGCTGGAGTTTCTGATTGGACCCTTACCCTCAGACTCACCCTACAGATTGCCATGTTTTCCCCAGTTCTGGGTCCTTGGTTGGTTACCCCACAGAGTTCTCCTGGGTACTGTGCATGGTTTTGTGGCACTGTCCCTATTTTGTTTTATCTGTTATTGAAGTGTTCTTTTTCTAGTGCCAATCGTTGTTCCTGCTCCTCATTATTTTCTTGCCACCCTGTGCCCTGAAGTCAGGGCCCTAAAGGTTTGTGGCAGCCACCCTCACTGTGGCACAGGAGAAAAGCAGCAGGATGGAGTTCCAGTACGGTGTGTGAACATCCTTTTGCCTCCAGGCTGGTGCCAGAGCATCTCCCTGCCTTGGAGATGTGCTGGAGCTCAGTGGTGCAGCAGCTGCACAGAGCCAGGGTGCAGCTCAAGCCACACTTCACACCTTCCACAACCCCAGTTCCTCACACTGGACCCTTTCTCCTCGAGCTGCTGGGTGTCACATCCACTGCACGGCTGGATGTGTCCTGTTTATCTGCACCAAATGTGCCTCCTTCACCAGGGGTCCTTCACTTGTCCCCACAAAAATAGATAGCAAATCTCCAGGTGATTTCAGTGGTAGCAGGGCTGGGTCTAACAAGCCTGGCTTTTATAAGGAATACAAGCCTCAGCCTCTGCTGGTATAAATCAACCTAAGTCCCCACTGGAACTGGGCTAATTTACACCAGAGCAGGATCTAACTTTACATATTCTTTTCTTTTTGCTCCCTCCTACTGGCAAGAGCCCAACAGCAAGGCTTTTTGTGCATTTGTTTCACTTTGTGTAAGGTCAGCTAAGGTTTTATGTAAAACAGATGGGCAAATTTAAAAATGATTTTTCACATTGCATTGAAAACCAGTAAAAAAGCAAAAGGGGGGAAAATTACTCTTTCTGTTCTTTCAAAGGTTGTAGCAATGACCTTTATTTTACCCAATGCCTCAATTTTAAAAAAGGAAAACAACCCCCTGTTTTTATTACAGTGAAGTTGTTTTCTCTGCTATTCATATAGGTCTTAAGGAGATCAGCAAGAAAAAGAAAATTCCCAGTAGTTCATTGGCAGTTTGAAAATGGGAATATAGTGCCCAAGTTGTAAAATAAGGGCTATATTTAAACATCCTTTAACTCATTGTGCTACGTTTTTCTTCTCACAACTCTGCAATTTTGTGGTAACTAATATTGTGGGACTGAAAGGGTATGCAGCCATACAGGTTAGCAGCCTGGGAGGGAAAATGGCACAGCAATTTTAAATACCCTGTTCTTTTCTTCTTAAAAACCAACAATAGCAACAGCAACATTTATGTACGTGGGGCTTCATGTTTACAGAAGTTTTCATTCTAAGGCACACAACACAGAAGTGAGGATTTCCCAATGAATCAGGTCCTTTGTCTCTAATTAGGATTGCTGTATTTAGGAATTTCCAGTTGTTTAAATGACCCTAGGCTGCAGAATTATCCATACTGCTCTGGCATCTCTGTAAGACGAAGAGCACCGAGGACGAGCCAATCTGTGCAATCTGCAGAGGGATCTCTGTGTCCTTCCCCTGGAGCTTCAGCTCAGGTGATGCATCCAAGAGGAACAGACAGGGTAGAGAGAGGCTGAAATCTGGCATCCAGAGGAGAACTGTGAGTTCACACCAAGCTCTGTAACCCGTGATCTGCAAATAATGACTGGTCAAGCAGGGGACTGGCAATACAGAGGAAAGGGATGGCAGGAATGCAACAATGGGCTTCAAGGACAAAGAAAGATACTGAAAACAAGGAAGCTTACAACTTGTTATTTATGTTGTTAATTAATAGAACTAAAACCAAAAGAGCTTACGTTTTAGAAGAAAGGTTAGGAGAAAAAAATTTCAATTTAGATGGAGGGGCTCACTAGGACAGACAATTTTAGTGGGGATGTCCTGATCCTGCCAATGTCTCTTTTTTGACAAACATCAGGGAAGAGTGACATTTGGCAGGAATGTCATGGGCTCAGGTGATTCTGTCCTGGGCATGGGGAATGGACTGAGCTGAGCTCACAAGGCCTTTTCAGCCCAGTGATTTTATAAGTTGAATGCATAGGTATTTCTAATACCCAAATAGCACACTTGGCTGCAAAAACTTATGCCTGTAATCATGAGAATTCTATGACTTCAGAGGAGTTTTGAATGGACAAAGGTGCTATCAGGAAGTCTGTCCAGGCATTTACTTAATACTGTATATGATGACCAAATTGAACTTTTGGTTATGCATATGTACGTATTTCACATAAGTTTTGAAACTTTTAAAAAAGCAAGTAAAAATGCCAGTGAATTAATGGCCATAATATGAAATATTTTAACAAATTTGTATGAGTTTTCAAATATTTTGAAGTACTTAATGTATTTTCAAACAAAATTATTTTGTGGCTGTTTTTGCCAGATACCCACATGCCATCTAGTTTTGTGCTTGCTGAATACTGTTTAGCCAGTTCAGACATTCCTGTCATTTTTAGCTCAGAACTAGCCAAGTGCAATCTTATCCTGATGGATCAATTGACTGTGTATTTATTTGCAATCTAATGTTAAAGGGGGAAAAAAAAAAGCTTGAAGAGAAGTTGGGAAGTTGAGACAAATTGATGGCTTAGTAAGTGTTTAAATTCATTGAACTCAACAGAAATAGAGGAGTCTATGAAGGAAGCCAATCTGACCACGTAACTTAAAACTGGCTCACTCATAATTACTTGGAGGGGAAAAAAGGCAGGGGAAACTGTATATTGGAGCTTGAGGGGCTTTTCAGAACAGGAATGTGACAGTCATTTAAACTGGAAAAGAATCATCAAGATGATTTTCATTTGAGTTTACATTCAAGCATTTCAGAAGACAAATAGCCTTTAAACTTTCCAAAATGCTTGGGGTACTTCAAAATTAAAATACTTTGATGCATTTAGGCAAATTGAATCCAGGATGCCTCTGCAGGGGCAGGAGAAGTAATAAAGCTGCTGACTGCTTGCAGTGGTTAAATGTTTAGTCTACAAGCTTAACAATGGTTCTGCAAAGCAAAGCGAGAATGATTTTTATTGCAGATGGCCATGATGGTTTAAGTTAGGACTGAATTCTGCACTTTGACATGCTTATGAAACTGAATATTTGGCTACCTTCATATTTTACTGAAATGAAGATAACAACCTTAACCACAAATGATTTAAGTTGATGCTTTGGCACTTTACAAAAGAATTGAGATGAGTGAGATGAGCTTTTTATTTCCTTTTTTTTTTTTTCCCTGAAATTAATTATTGCATTCTGGTTATCTCAATCTGATATCTGCAGTTATTTGAGGACATTGCCTCCAGATTCAATCCAAAATATCTGCTACTAAAGTAGTCCACAGGACTCAGGAGAGGGCTATTTTCATCCTAATTTCATCATATTTATTATGCATAGGTGAGGGAAAGTCTGTAGGTAGGCTTTATCTGCCTTGAAAAGGCAGATGTCCTTTCAAGGACAGATAAAGAAGGAATGTGAAAAGTTATTAGAGAATAGTCATTATTATTTCCCCTATGAATTTAAAGAAACTTTAAAAAATTATGTTAATTTAATTGCTAATTTTGATTTATTGCCTGCCAGCTTAGTGTCTCAGAATTTAGAAAGAGCTTGCTACTACTACTGTAAAAAGCTCAGCATTGCTTTTAGAGATTTTAATTTTATAGTTGCACAGAAATTGCATCATTTCCTTCAACAAACAGAAACAACTGATTTCTTATCAGGAAGCTAAGAAAACAGACAAACATGAAAGGGCACCATCTGTTAATTCAAAATCTTATTTCTCCATATATACACTGCAAGACTCCATAGCCAAGTCCATGTAACAGCCATGTCAAACTGATTGTCCCATGTGTTGAAAAAAATGGACTTGTCCTTCCAAAAATCATGAATATTGCATTTAAAGAATCTTATTTTTTAAATAATAAACTGTGTGCTGTTTTTTTAATTGCCTTTCACTTTCCAGCTTTTAGAATGCACTTGGGTCATGTTTTTACACTTTCCCATTAAGCTAAAAGAAAAAGAAATTAATTTTTCTTAAATGACACCCAAGAGTCTCACATAATCACATTACCCTAGGAAATGGGACTTGAGGAGAAATACCAAACATTGTGAGACATTTGATAAAAACATGGAAGCAAGAAACTACAAAATAGTAGTAAGCTGAGCGTATTTTAAAACAGAAGTCCCTGCAGATCCTGGGACAGCAGAAGGTCTCCAGACTGAAAACAAGGCTTTGCCAGCTGTGTGCTTATGAAATCAAACAGGAGCCATGCCTAAAGGGACTGGGATACTCCTGATACAGAGATGTTACAAGAATAATCACTCTGTGATCCAGAGAGATAATTCTGGAAGGCTTTGATGAGAAACAAACAAATAAAAGGAATCATCTGTATCTTGTTAGTCTTCAATGAGAAAACACAAGGACATTGCTCAACCTCTGGACTTCCAAAAGAAAGGGAAACAGCAGCAAAGCAAAGCAAGCAAAGACTGGGATCTGGTGGGGGAAATTTAAGTGAAAAAAGTACAAATCTGACTATGCTGCTGTCAGCATCTAACCATGCAGGGAAGCTGAGTGCATCTCGCTGAAAAAATAATCCTGTTTAGTGAATTACTGGTATTCAGGACTCCTCTCTTAATTGCTGATCAGCTTAGATAATGATTGCTGCTGCTGAAGTTGGTAACGTTAATACAAATTAATGAGCGAGCCAATGTCAGTGCTTTGTGCTGAGATTTTCTGATTTCTTTAATCAATCCCTTTCCTCAGTTGTTTGGTGAACTGAACCTACCCTCCCTAGGCTGTGATTATTGACCTCAGGGTTTTTCATTCCCAGGAATTCTCTGGCATCCCTGTAGACTAGAGAGCTTCACTTGTGCACCAGCTCATTTCAATGCCTGTAGAACACTGAAATGGTGGCCTATAAAACAGCTGAAATAGATTCAATAGATGGTTAATATGACAAATATGGATCAAATATGACGAATATGGATCAAATATGGATCAAATATGACAAATTACCAATGTGGATCAAGGGACAACAGTGCCAGGATACCTGAAGGAAATGTTTATAGAGGCCTTTGGTCACCAGAAACAGCTTGTCCTGAGTGTGGAAAAACCGGAATTCAGGAAATCAGTCAAGTTTATAATGTCAAACCAGCCTCATCTGACTAAATAATTCTCTTATTGAATAGTTACATGGTATTTCTGACAATCCATTCTCAAGACTTATATTGATGGCTCCATTTTCAAATTAGCACCTGAAGGAATATAAGAACCTTTCCTCTACACCTGAGGCTTGATTGCAAATTGCCTTCCCATTTAATTTATTGTGGTTACCCGGATGTGATCCTTTTTTAAACATCACAACTGACCCATATTTAATTGCTTTGACAGAAGTGCAAAGTCATGCTGATCCCCAAAGCTGCATTATCTCTGTTCTGGATCTGCCCCAAGGAATGATCCTGTGCACTGTGCTGTGCCTGTGTCAGCTCAGCAGCCATTCAGAACAGCCCTGGTGCTGCTGAACAGAAATACAACAGCCAGGGAGCCTGGCCTTGTGTTCAGCCACTGCTCAGTGCACAAATCTGATCACACCTGAGCAAGTTTGTAGCTCAGCCAGGACCAGCAGCCTTACCCTGGAGCTGAGGACTGACTGCCCTTTGCAGAGGGCCCTTAGGGGAGGAAGAGCCCTTGGCAAACTTTTCAGCTGAGTCCTTTGCTCCATGGCAGCTGCTCTGGCAATTCCCTCTTCACCTGACCTTATGGTCTACCCCACCACGCTTCAGAGATCTTTGGGGAGGGAGACAATTGCACCTAATGTGTTTGGACAAGCCTAACAAGTGTGCAAATTAATAAGAATGGGATGTTCTGCTTTGTATTTCCCTTTACAAAGGTTGCCCTGCATTTATGCAACCTGCACATCTGCTTACCTGCTCTAGCTAATGATAATGGATCTAGCAGGAGGAGGAGAACACAATATTCCCTCCAGGGATATTCTGGGGAGGGGGCAGGGGGAGAGCTCCTTCCTCTACTGAAAGTCAGGAACCTTAAACAACTCCTTAAAACAGGGGATGGATTTCTTATGTCATTCTCCTCTTCAGACACAGAAGGAAGAAATATCCACCTATCCATGAGTGTAAGCATCTGGGAGCTGGGAAGGACACAGCAGGTCACCCCTGGAAATACTCACATTTAAACTGTGTGGACACATTTTCTGATTTATTATAAAATGAAGCAGCACTTTTGGCTCTGGTATTAAAACCAAAATAAACACAATGGAATACAAACAGCTCATGGCAACAGGTGTGTGGTATTCTTCATGTGACAGTGAGGTCTGTAAGCAGGCAGCATTTCAACTTCTAACATTGCATTTCTCTTTCTAAAGCAGTCCTTAAACAGTTTTTAGCTAAACTACATAAGGCAAAAGAAGAAAAGGTACTTTAATAATACATTGCTTCATTAAAAAATCGTTCCAATGTTTCTGCAGTCCTGTTCAGTGGAATTTATGAGTAAATGAATGCCAAATTAAGAAAAGTTCCCATATTCCATTGTTTGTGCATCTCATTACATGAGCATTTCATAGCTTTTTAATATTCACTCTGAGGCAGAAAGCATCTGTAGTCATGGAAAAATTTATAGCCCAATCTCTGACTGAAAACACAGTGTACATCTTTTCTCCCTGGAAAACAAATTCCCTCTTTTCACCTGAGCACAAATGACAGCAGAGTAGCACAAGGTGCAGGTGTTGTAAGATAGCAAATGTACATGGAGAGAATCTCCACAGAAAAGCAATATTGCCAGGGAGGCTTCTGCTGTGGCTTATCAGCTGTGTTCAGCACTATTGCAGTGCTTGGACTGTGCTCCTGGAAGCTGTCAGGACTCTTTCCTGAAGGGTTCAACGCTAAATTTTGGTAGTTTAAACAGAAATAAAGTGTTTCTGCTTTTGCAGGTTTTTTGCAAGGGCTCTCTGTGAAGCCTGGAGCATGGGCAGCCATATGAAAACTTCAAAACAGGAGTAGAATCCTCCACATATTTGCATAACTGTCTGTCAAATCTTACATCTCTGATAAATTTTTGCATACCTTGTGCTGGTGTTCCCAAAAGAGACCCCTCTTTTCTGTTCTTTGGCCACTACAGCAACACTAATTTTCTTAAAAATGAAAGAAGGAGAAATTAAAATTATTAATTTCTCTCCTGAAATCTTCCCTGTATGGGGAAAAAGACATTACTTTTCTTCAGCTCTGGCTATGAGCTAATGCTAGAATTGAAGCTGTTTCTCATCACAATTTTAGCATTTATTACCTTTATATATAAGATATATGACTTCTAGATTATTAGATTATCCTGTAAATCACTGCAACTGATTTAATTGTATTACCTTTCCTTAAATTGTACAGTCCTTTTCACCCTGTGCAAAACCCTTTTGCACAAGTCACGATGTAAAAGATGCTATAAAGTTTTTAAGAGCCTCTTTCAAGCATTGCTGTGAGTAAAAACACCAAGGATTCATGTACTGAGTGCTAAAAAAATAGATTACACAAAGCTGGTGGGTGTTTGAATTTCAGTATGTGCATGTCTATCAGAACTGTGGGGCTTTCATTAGGGCTTTCATTAGTTCATTACTAATCATTATTAATTTAACAAGGCCACTTCAAAATTCCCAAGATTTCTCTTCTCAGAACACAGACCTCTTGATGCCACTTCAAATATTTGGAGGAACGCTGCATTTTCTATCAGAGGAAACAATAAGTACCAAGTCTTAATAAGCTGCTGAATATTTCAGCACTTGTGAAATATGAACTCATGGAATCAGAGCTGCTGTTTGCAATTTGCTGTCAGGTACAAAGGGATTGTTCTCATATATTTGGCATTACAGTCAGCTAATCCTTGTCTGATTTTTGTGTGTCACAAGCCAGTGAAATAAAACTATGGGATGTTGTTTTATGAGCAATGCAATAATAAATTCCCAAAGAAGGTTTTTTCTTAAACCCAAGCCTGCAAGTAACAGCTTGAGGAATGCTTTCTGGAATCATGCTCATTATAGCTTGGACCCAGCTTCCACAGGAATAAGATCTGAAACAGTATCTCCACTCTAAACCTTTAGGCTGGGATTCAGGAGATTCTTATTCTTTTTAGTATGTAGAGGATATTTTGGCTTATTGCATTAATGGAAAAACATAGTGAAAGATGATTATGAGTTTTACTCTTGTAAATCCTGGGTATTTTGCTCAAAGTTTGTAGGATGCTTGGTAAAGAACATTTTGATTTTCTGATTCTGGTGTTGGTGGAGAAACTTGATGTCCATTTTAGATTTTGTTTAGCTTAGTAATAATATTAACAATAACAATCTATATTTTATCTAATCTAATCTAATCTGGTTTAAATTTAGGAGACAAAAATCCAAAGGTTCCAAAGTAAAGCTTTTTTGAAACATCCCCATGTCCAATAAAGTCAGTGATGCTACAAAAGTATAGAACTTAAATTTTAGAGGAAAAGAAAGAAAAAATAGATTTTAGTTCACTGTATAAACATCTCTGGATAATTCCAGGATGACATGCTGGAGAAAAAAAGCTCGTGGTGCTTTGTTAGAGATGTATTAACTCATGCTGTTGTCTTATACATCTATTGCAGAGCACCAGAAATTTCATTTCAGAGAGATATTAATGATTTCTAAAATTAATTTATTTTAACTAATTTTCCCTTACTTTTCCCCTTCTTTCCCAGCATTGTGAAATTTCTCCCACCCTGATTAATGGGTCAGGAAGACTTTAGGGAATGGATAGACACCAGTGGCAGCAGCAGCAGCAATTGGTATCTCAGCCTTAGTGGGAAGGTAAGGTCAGGCAAAACCATAAAGTGTGGATAAATATCTGACACAAAGAGGCCTTGCAGAGAACAGAAGATGAAAATGATTTTTTAGTGAAATGGATCTTGAAACATGAGCCTGGGACTGCGGCACAGTATTTGGTAAGGAGAGGAAATTAAATTTTACTTTTAAATTTTCGATCATGTATCTTTTTAAAAAGAGATTTACTGATAAGATGGGTATAAAGCATGGTAGTAGATGGGCTTTTAAATGAAAGACATTCACAAGCTCATATTTTAATGTGCCATGCCCTGAGATAATACATTATATCAGAGGTCCCCAAATTATTTCACAGCACTGATCATCTTTTAAGTGAAACAGGAATTTCTGGGGCCACTTTCCCTTTGGATGGCATTCCAGCTCCCAGTCACCAGTGCATGTGTGTGCACCCTGAGCCCCTCACACTCATTAGTGTGCAGCCATGGACCAAAGCAGCATGGTCCACCAACACTGCTGAAAACAAATGTATCCCCTGCTCTTCTGTTTCAAACATGCAATCCCATGTAGCAATTAATTACTTATTTCTTTCAGGAATTAATTGCTAAGTGCCAAAGAACTGTTGCAATACTGTATATAGAAGAAACAAAATTACTCAAAGGTTTTAAGAAAGTCTTCAAGAAAGCAATTATTGCTAGTTGTAGTCAAAATTATTTGTTATATTAATTACCAGTAATCTCTGCCTAGACATAATTAGACTGGAAGCAATTTTATAGTGGTGCAAGGTAATTATGTCATTAATATGAAAAATAACAGATTATTTTACTTTAATTTGACATATTATATGTTTAAGAGCTTTCCAATTAAAGAACAAAGCATTGAGTTAAAGAACAAAGTGTGCTCCAAGTTTTGGGATAATTTCTCACAGCAACAGCATGTTTAGGCAGATATTAAGATCTGTACATTTACATTCTTGTTGAGTACTTGTAAATATGACCTGAACCTAAGTTTTCAATAAACTTCCACTTTGGACCTGAATTAATTGCTCTCCAATTAAGTAGAGTAGTTCTGAACTCTTGTGCAAATTTTACTCCTACAAAGTTTTGTGAAATGTACCATTCAGAGATACTCAGTTTATTCACATTTGTAATTGGCTTTCTTTTTTTTTTAGTTTTCTGTTGGAATTAATCTCTAACATTTCAGCATAACTGAAGCACAGGTTTATCAATAAGCAAACATTTGGTGTAGTCCATTCATGTCTGTTCTGTCTTCCTCTTTTCCCCATATTTTTTCATGGTGACAATAAATAAATGCCCATGGGATTTTTCCAAATTGAAGTTCAAATCAGCAAGGAAAAAAGGTGATTTCAGAACATAATCATAAAATGTGTTCTAGTGTTGTAGAATGTTTTTCTTTGGGAAAAACACCCCCAGACAAATAAAGAAAAAGTTCCAGGATTTTAATAAAATTAAAGTACATATCACAAAGGAAAAATATTTTGCTGAAAACTTTTAATGAACTTTTTTGGAGTTGGGCAGTTTGTGAAACATTTTCGCAAACACACTTTCATACTTTCACCAGTGAATGATGATATTTCTGATAAATTATTTAACATCATTTAGACAAAGCTTTTCATCTTTTTATATTTTATTTTGTTATGTACTATGGGTTTTTTTCTACAGACTATTATTAATAATCAGGTAACTTCACAAGCACAAGCCCACAACAGAAGAATTAGCTAATCTCAGATAATTGTTTATTACCTATAATAGCAGCAGTTTTATGAGAATTCACTGATAAGAAGTACCTGATTATGAAGGAGCTGCTTTCATTTGTGCCACTGTACTACTGCAATTTCTTGCCAGAGTGTTTTGACAGAGGCTCTTCTGCTGAGGAATGGAACAATAACCCATAAACATCCAAAATCCATGTCAGGGAATCTCACTTGCCATTCCCAGACCATTTCTCAGAGACCCTGGGGACGAGAGCATTTTGTTGTGCTCTCTAACCTGAGCAGCCACTGGTCAGGTTTTCCTGAGTGTCTGCAAGCACCTCACACAAATAAAGGCTGACTCTTTCACTAGTCATTGGCATCTAAAGGAAGGATGCAAATTAGGGTTTGTGCAGCCTCAGAGGCATCACTTCAGTGATGAAATTATTTCCGGGTTCTTAACGTGTAAAATGTTCCAGCACCTTTTAAAAGGAGTGGCTTATATAGAAGAAATTCATGTAATCCCCTCTTTTCCAAAACCCTTTTGTTTAAAATAGGTCCTTCTTGTTACTGCTAAAGCACCTGCTAAACCTGCAGATAAGACACAGTGTAGGAACTGTTTTCAATTTTTGGAATATTCCACCCAAACAAATTATTTCTAGGTACCTCAATTTCTGGAACATATTATGCGTTCCTACTCTCATATTATTTGTCAAAAAACCCCACAAAAAAATCAACCAACCAACCAAAAAACCCACCCCAGAATCCTGCACATATTTGGCTTAGTTCCTCCATTATTCTCTGCAGAGTACTCATGAGAGGTCTAAGTTACATTTACTGGAATCTGAGGAGTCTGAAAATCATTTTCATTTCAGTGTTGAAACAAACAAAGCAAGCCCCTACTCTGTAATTGTCTTTAGCTTTTAGGTAGCTCATGGCTTTTCTAAGTGAATAGCTCATTTTGAATATGATTGAGATTTTTACAGGAAATTAGTACCATTTGTTTGTTAAGTAACTTTCAAATTAGAAGTCATGGTAAAAATGGAGTCAATTTATGGAGCATTCCAGATTTTGATTTTTTTTCTCCTCTAATATTTAGTGATAATGACAAATCCCTTTTTAATGAAGTTTTAAAATGAAAGCCGATCTCAAGTGGCTTTTTTTATCACCTATTTACTTTAGATCAAAACTCTTATTGTCCTGAACCACAAGAATTATGCAGACTAAAAAATGCCATATTAAATCTGTCATTTTAATCCCAAGCCATGGATTACACCATAATTTATTGAATAAAATTATAGTAACAAATAGCAGTGATGATGTAACACTGTATTTCAACATGTTTTACAGCACCACAATGTTATTCTAGTGATTATACTGTAGTTGGAATAAATATCACTAAATTTGAGACAGATTTATTATGGTTTTCGACTTTCTTTCGGTTGGTCCAGGAAACAGAGGATTCACACACTAACTCTTATTAACATTGATGAGCATTAATTGCTTATCTCCCTTGTGTGCTGTGAGGAGTTTCCATCCCTCTGGCTGTCCTGTGTGTTAGCACCTTTTAAGGTTTGCTTTGGGACTGGATGGTCCCTCCAGTTTCAGCACTGTGTGAAAGGAGGCACTGAGCCAGAAAAACATTTCAATCCTTCTTCCCTTCCTCTCTCTTGCCCTTGGGAACCCATCCACGGGCACTCACTTGGGTGAGAGCAGCCAGGCCAAGCCATGTGCAGTCTTTTTGCAGCTCTGGTGCTCTCCTGGGTGAATAAAGGGTAAAATGCACTGGCAGGTCCAGCCCAGCCCAGCCTTCCTGCCCCCTGTCCCAGCTGCAGAGAGGCCACCTCAGACACCTGAGGGGCTGGAGAGCCTCATTTTGCTTTAATGTCATAAACTGGCAGGTAAGGTCTGATTCCTCATTGCATACACCCTGAAAAGACAGCTCCAGGCTTGGAACAAATAGATTGCTACCAGAGAGATTGGAATGTCTGTTGGAAATAACCTCAAGCCACGCTTTTGGTGAGATGCTGAACAGTGAGAGAAACTTGCACTCTCCTACTGACTGGTCATTGATTGCCATCATTCTTGCAGTCAGAGCCATCCCTCTGTGGTGTTAAGGAGAACCATTTATGGCATTTTCAGCTAGTCCCAAAACAGCAGAGGAAAACCAAGCTCCCAAGGGAATGTGTTCCGATGCCAGCAGCCCAGCCCTGCGGAGTGCCATGGCTCTGGCTGTTCAGGGCATGAGGCTGGCAATAAGCATTTGGATTTCTGACCTGCTTGCCAGTATCTCTGAGGAAAAAAAGGTTGAATCCTGTTTCATCTGTACCAGTGCATACCATTTACTTCAATCACCTTGGCCTGAATTAGCTGATTTCCATTTGATATTTACACTCTGGTACCAATACATTACAGGAATGTATCTGGCCTGTGAAAAGTTTCCTTCCACATTGTAAACTCTATGCTTAACTTCTGTTCCCATATTTGATTTTTAAATCATTTTTAACATCCCAGACAATAGTATCTTTTAAATACAGCCCCCTGCAAACCTGATTTGTGAGGTTTAGCCCTGTGCTCCAGGCAGAATCTCACAGACTGAGTGCTTAATAGAAATGAGCAGAAACTGGGTGATATTTCTCCATTATGAGTTAAAGCTTTGAGAGCTTCAGAGTACTTTGGGGCAACAGAAAGGGGAAAAGTATGGAAAACAGTTTCAACTTTTCAGTTTGGAACCTGTTTTGCTGTAATTTTGAGACACGATCTAACCCACAGGTAATTGATCATAATGAAAAAAATGCATTAATGAAAGTAATTGACAAAAGCCAGTACACCTGTCAAAGAAGAGAAACCTTGAAAAGGAATGGTGAGTTTTTGAAGGTCAAGGCTCAGTGTGGTGTAATCCCTACCATCTGTGTTCAGGCTGGTGCTATTCTCAGACTGTCATATGCACTCTCTTCTTTGAAAATAACAGACAAGGGGAAAAAGGCTTACCCGACAGGGAGCCGAAATGTAGTTAGCTTTATAGAAAATGAAAAAGCACCACTGTATAAACTTAAGATGACCCTTAATTTTCCTTCCCCTTGACCTACACACGTCCACAATTGGTTTCAGAGCTGCAGTGACACTGGGAATGAAAATAACTAAGGGGCCAATAAAATGTAGCAGTTATAACTGTGAGTTGGAATAGTAGGCAACCATACCCAATGCAATCAGCCAAGCATGGGATTGCCCTGTAAACTCACCAACCTCATCAAGAAATCTCAGCCTTTCCCTCAGCTGAGAGAGGTTCTTGCCTTGAACCTACAAAAAAACTGTGAGTGGATTCCTGTGCCCACACCAAATCTGCAACCCATGGGTGCCTCATCCTCTTAGATTTTTAGGATGTCCTGCTCCCTAAAGCTTCTGAACAGCAGGGACAGCCTGACACACTTGTGTGGGATTAATGCCTGGGAACACATTTGCTGGATCTGCAGACACAGACACAAATTCTCAGCCAATGCCCTCTGCCTCACAGTCCACAGGCACAGGGATACAATGGGCAGCCTGGACATCCACCTCCTGGTTATCCTGAGGATGCTCAGAATAAAAGAAACTCTGTTCAAAGCCCTGTGATGTCTGAACACCAGCTACCAGATATGAGAGCAATCAGCCTCCTTCAGACTTGGCCTAGCATGTTGCTTGGGTGGCTTGGAAAGCATGAAGAGAGCCTTCCTCACCCACAAAACAGCATGGCTTGCTGACAGGTCACTTTGTGTGGTCTGCAGTTCACATCCCTCAGGCAGACGAGGAAATTGAACTCAGGTTTCCCACACACTGACAGGATATATTAATCACAGCGTTATTATATTAAATAAGGGCATTAGCTCCTCCATGGCAGCTCTGCCTTGAAAGAAAAGGTTTAAAAATCCAGCTCCAGAAGCTGGAATGGAAACTCCAATTGTCTCCTGCAGACATCCTTGCAGCATCTGAACACAAAGTCCCGATGTAGTATAACATTTAACACACAAATTTGTTCTTGTTAAATCATCAAATGCAGAGGTAGCTGCCTGCTTGCTCGTTTTGTTTCTTATTTTTTCAGACATCCACATGAATCCCCCAGGGAGCCTCATTGGGAAGTTGTTCCTTCCAGAAGATGGACAGGTATCTGTAGTGGTCAAGCATTTGCTCTTCAAGTTTCAACCCCTGCAGGTTTCTTTCCAGCTCTATTCTAGATTATTTCACAATGAAAATTCAAGGATGTGATAAATTTTTCAAAACCTTTACAAAATTCCCAAATTTTCTCATTTACTTTCAAAATACAGTGGATACCTGGAGACAGTAGGCTGCCACTTGGAGGCTTTTTTTGTTTTAAACAGTTTTTTCTATGAGAAAGGTTCATCTATTAAAATAATGATGAAGGAATTTTTGTAGACCTTTTTACTTCAGAATGCAGACCTATGAAACTACAAAGCACAACCAAACAGATCTCCCCAGATGTCACGTTTCATGTACTTTGTGGGAAATGGTGTATATGAAAAGCTGCTATTTCTGTTATTGTTGAGTCACAGAAATGGTGTGACTAAAAGAGCANTGTCTGCCTCCATGCACAAAACCAGAACACAGCACATAAAACATCCCTCTGTTAAATGGAGATTCCTGGGAAAACAACCACCATAAAAATAACGTATAAAAAAGTAAGAGTGTTCCACAAATGTCTAATTAAAAAGGTTCTCCACCTCTTTGGGAGAAACACATTTTATTTGCCCTCATTAAGGTGACCTAACCACTGTGCTTCACCCTTCCCAGCCTGCATGATGTAATCAGCACAGTCCCTGAAAACGGCAAACAAGAGGCAAAGAATCACCTTTCTCTCACTGAGCTGTAACTGCCTAATCAACTTTAAGCATATACCTTAATTAATGATTCAAAAGACATCCTGTTGACCCTGTATCATCTAATTCTACAGTGTATGCAGAAGTTCAGAACTGGATCTACCTTGAATGGCACTTCCAGAGACTCTTCTCTAATACTTTTTCCTTGCTATTCACACTCACTCAAAGTAAACATTTATCTTGCTATTTTTAACTTGACCTGGATGCACTCTCTGCTGACAGAATGAAACCTCTCGCTCAGAATTGCAAGCAGGCAATTCTGGCAATTCTTCTTCTTGTTTGCATTAATTACCTGTTCCAATTAATTCCCTTTCTTTACCTTTTTCTCCACTGTATCTCAGGGTGTGGTTTGCTTGCACTGAAGCTGCACAAGCCAGGTCAGGGAAACTGAGGGAGCCTGAAGGTGCATTAACTCACAGGAACATCCAGAGCCCAGCTCACAGTTGTGGAGAACCTCACTGCCAAAGCTGTGCTAGACCACAACACCTTGGGGAAAATTTGGAGTTGGTACAAAAGGTGAGAGGTGTTGCCAGGAATGCTTCTGCTGGGACATTCACTGGACAGTACTTGGAGGAGAGACATGACAAAAATCAGTGTGGGACTAGACTGAAATCTCTTGATTTCTGGCTGTTGAGGCTGCATAAAGGAATGAGAACTTCAGAAAATAAATATTCTAAAGAATTCACAGCTTTGGGCTTTGCTTTACTAATAAGAAAGAAGAAAAAGAAAAGGGGAATAAAAAGTAAAATTGAAATCTAAAATTGGGATGGAAATGCAACGAAGCCTTACTAGTCTGAAACTCGGTTCCCAGTGGCAAAAAGATGGAAAGATGCAGAAAGAAAGAAATGAGGAAGACAATCCTAAAACTCTGCAAATTTTTT
The DNA here is from genome assembly GCA_013400435.1 of Pycnonotus jocosus. Lineage (NCBI taxonomy): Eukaryota > Metazoa > Chordata > Aves > Passeriformes > Pycnonotidae > Pycnonotus > Pycnonotus jocosus. Next base: position 69,407 of record VWYP01012036.1, read on the forward strand.
TATTGAAATGCATAAATAAATATTTTCCTGTTATAGACTAGAAAAACATCCTATTTTGAGATTTCCAGAGTTTGGAATTTATTTTATGCACTGGCTTGCCAATCTCAAGGCACACCTGAAAAAATAAAGTGGGAAAGAAGTAAAAACATTCATAGGGGCAACATTTCCATGCAGAGAGAGTGAAAGAAGACAGATCACAAACAAAGCTCCTAAAGCAAAGGAGATTTCCATTTGTGATGATTCTCGTCATCCTTCAGAAAAAGAATCTGACAATGGCTGGGAATAACTTTCTCTGCTCACAATTCTAAGCAGTTTATGTCAACATTTTTTTTTCTTTTAATCCTCAGGGTAACACATTTTTTTTTCTCCTACAAGAGGTAGGTCAACACGTAGTAGGTGCAGAATTTGTACATTACAGCATTATTGGTATGTTGCTAGGACTATCTCCTACATTTTAATTAGCTGCACAGCAAAGAGAAGGAGCTGCTTCTTTGCCTTGTGCACCTTCTGAAATGAAGCATTCTACAAAAATGAGTGAGGATCTCGAGGGGCAGAGATCAGGGTGTGCTGTGTGTGCAGGGGCAGGACAGGCTCTGAAGTGCAGCTCCTACATTTCAATTTGTCACTGTTGTTATGGCTTTCGGGTCCCCTCTGCTTTTTTCCAAAGGCACTGGAGAGCCAGCAGGAGCCACGAGACAAGGCACTGGCTGAGCAGGACTGCACAGTCCCGTGCCCAGGCTGACAAGCTGGCAGTAGATATCTTTCATTCACTACATCTCTAGAAATTGCACAAAAAATGCCTGGGGAGCCTTGGTAATGAATACATCAACTTTTACCCTGCACTGTAAAAACAGCTGTAAGGAAATGATTTCTGTGCTGCAGAGGGGGTACATGGGCTAAAAAGAAAACACAGCACTTGCCAGAAAAATAAATGCCCTGCTCCATCAGAGAGATGAGAGAGAAAGATAAAGTGCTCTGATTGTGCCAAGCCATGGTGTTGGGTTTGTGTGGCAAGGTTTGGGGAGCAGGGGAGCCACAGGGGTGACTCCTCTGAGGAGGTGCCAGAAGCTTCCCCTGTGTCCAAAAGAACACAAGACAAAGTCACTGCTGGCCAAGGCTCGGCCCCTCAGCAACAGTGGCAGCACCTCTGGGATAATGTATTAAGGAAGAGGAATAAACCTGCACAGCTGCACCTGGGGAGAGGAGTGAGGATGTGGGAGAGCAGAAGTCCTGCAGCCCCCAGGTCAGTGCAGAAGGAGGGGCAGGAGAATGTCCAGGAACTGGAGATGGGATGGCCCTGCAGCCCCTGGTGAGACAGACCATGGTGAGGCAGCTGTGCCCCTGCAGCTCCACGGGGACCAGAGATCCCTGCAATCAGTGGAGCTCCAGGGAGAGCAGAGACCCACCTGCAATCAGTGGAGGTCCATGGGGAGCAGAGATCCAGCAGCAGCCCCTGGAGCTCCATGGAGAGCAGAGATCCAGCAGCAGCCCCTGGAGGTCCATGGGGAGCAGAGATCCAGCAGCAGCCCCTGGAGGTCCATGGGGAGCAGAGATCCAGCAGCAGCCCCTGGAGGTCCAGGAGGAGCAGAGATCCAGCAGCAGCCCCTGGAGGTCCAGGGGGAGCAGAGATCCAGCAGCAGCCTGTGGAGGGCCCCATGCTGGAGCAGGGAGATGCCCTAGTAGGCTGTGACCCCATGGGTGAGCATTCTGGATCAGTTTTGCTGGCAGGATTTGTGACCCTCTGGGGGACCCACAGTGGAGCAGTCTGTTCCTAAAGGAATGTATCCCATGGAAGGGACTGACATCGGGACAGTTCATGAAGAACTGCAGCCTCTGGAATGGGCTATTGTTGGAGAAGTTCATGGAGAACGCTTTCCCATTGGAGAGACCCCACACCAGAGCAGTGGAAGAGGGGTGAAGAGTCCTCTCCCTGAGGAGGAAGCGGTGGAAGACACAATGTGTGATAAACTGACCCAAACCTTCATTCCCATCCCCCTGTGTCACTGCCAGGGGGGAGGCAATAAAAATGGGAAGTTAAGCTGGGAAGGAAGGAGGGTTGGGGGAAGGTGTTAAAAGATTTGGGTTTTTTTCTATTGTCCCACACTGATTTGTTTGGTACTAAATTAAATTAATTTTTCCATGAATTGAGTTTATTTTCCCTGTGTTGTTAACTGCTGAGGGATCTCTCCCAGTTCCTATCTCAGCCCAGGAGAATTCTGTTCTATTTTCTGTCCCCTGTCCAGCTGAGGAGGGGAGTGATAGAGCAGCTTGGTGGGTACTTGGTTCCCATCTGAATTGAAGCAGACTACAAATCCTTCCCCTCATTACCAGGGGCAAATATCAACACAGACACATACAGTTCCCATCTTCCAAGTGATGCTGCTTGCTACCTAAGTGAAAACTGATTGAGGAAGTTCTTTCATTTGAGAAAAAAAGCTGGGGGAAACAAATAAGAAAAAATTGTCAGGTGATTTATTGTCACCTCTCACAGTTATAATCTTAATTTGCAAAATGCAGCACACAAAACCTCCCTGATTCTGGTTAGTGCTTTTATCCAACAGCACCAAGACAGCAGCGCCTGAGCAGCCCGTGGTCCCCACCTTGCTTATCCTTTGTCAGGTGCCAATTCAATATCTGCAATTTTTGTGCTGCACTCTGCTGTTTCCCGAGTCTGATGGAACTGGGAATGGGTATTTTTGGGATAACTCAGAACCAGCAGGAGTTCTGTGCATTTCACTCTCTGGATCCTCGAATTTCTCAGCTGAAGTCCAGTTTTCAACTGGCCACAGCTGAGCTGAGAACAAAAACAACCACACAGCCTGCCATTTGAGTTTTGATTGAAACAGCTTTCTGATTTATTTTCCTCAGATAGAATCCTTGTACAGATCGAGGCAACAGAAACAGCAGAAGTGTCTGAGGTGGGGAATTGCATGTCCTGTCCACCGGCAGAGCTGGATGGGCTGCTCCATTGTGCATATTTATGGAGCTGAGCTGAACCCTCAGGGTAAAAGTGAACAAAGGATAGACTGTTTTTCTCCTAAAGCATCTGGGTGTAAGTCTTATTTTGCCAGCAACCGTGGTGTTTATGGGCATGTTTTACTGGAAACCTGCTGCTTCTCACAACGTTTCCTGAGTGACTGTCTTAGTAAAACTGCATCTGGAAATGACAAGCACACAGCTGTAAATCTGAAAAGCAGTGTGCAGCCCTAATAGCTAGCAGCTACAGCACAGCTGTCCTGCTGAACATTGGAAAGATTTACAAAGACAAAGCAGAGCAATGAATACGTTTCTGAGCGCTCTGTGATCACATTACACCTCTTCCTCTTGCGAGATTTTTTTGTTGCAGACACAGAAGGGACTATCAGTGCTCTTGGAGTGAATGCCTTAGGCAGGTAACCTATTACTGCTCACCTGCCTCGGGCACCCAGGATTTCTGCCCTGTACCTATCTTCCAAAGCAACGGCTGATGTTGTATTATTTCATTTTTCATCTTCACCTGAGTTGGATCCATGACAAGAGCAAGGCCAGGAAAATGAGCCAGCTTAAAAAAAAAAATACTGCTAGAGTGGTGTGCAGCATTTTCAGCATTGCAGGGAGTGTTCATGCAGTGGGATCATCACAAAAGAGATGTGCAAGGGGAAGAGATGAAGGAGATTTGTGCTTTGTCATTATCACGTGCCCTAAGCTGTGGAATCCTGTGACCACTCTGGGTCTCCTGAAGCTCTGAAGTGTGAGGAAGCAGTGGCAGGAGCTGCAGAGGAAACAACCAACACACACTGCGGAAATACTGACCTGGCTGGCAGGAGGAATTGTTGCTTCACTGGACCAGTCATTGCCAGGGAGCACTGGGGACTGGAGCAAAGGTGTTGGAGTATGAACAACATGGCAAATTGCCCAGCATTGTAAAGAAATAGAGTTGCTCTCTTCTCTGTAAAAATCTAGGTGATGAAATGCTCTGAAAAAAACCCAAACACCCCAATATTTGAATAATAATATTAATAATAAAATTACTAAAAATAAAAAAGGGTTTTTTCCATTCCTAAAGCAAGAAGTTCTTATTCTCTAATTCAAAATATCTTTTCTTTCAAATGCCCTGAAGTTTTGTTAAAAAGCATAATACCTAAAAATACTAGAATCCTTAAACTAACCATCTCACTTCACCTAAGCATTTTTGCAATTCCTGCAGAAACTCACACTTAAACATATTCATATGTAGAGGTGTGTTTGTGAAAAACTAGGTGTTATTGATTTTAAACTGGATTGTTTGCTTAAAACTGGTGTTAATTTTATGCATATATATACATACACACACAAGTTCTTAAAGTCTGTGCTTCCATGCTTGGTTTTGGATTTGCAATGGCAGAAAACCAATTATTCACTAAGTCTCTTTCTGAAGATGATGCTGTTGATGTGTACTTAAACCTGAGCCCCTGAGCATAGGATTTGAGTTTGCTAATTTTGCATCTGCTTATTAATTCATATCCATTGCAGACTTTAGAGAAGGCTGAATACAAACTTGAGAAATTCATCAAGCCCCTCTTTCTGTGAGCCCAGATCTCTAGATTTTTGATAGTTTTATCTGAACACCTGTCAGTAGCTTCATTAAATCAAATAACCTTCCAGCCAGGATTCATCTTTTATACAGAAGCAACTACATGGTTCCTTTACAGGTTATCCATTGCCCTCCTATGGCCCTGTTTTCTCCTTTATCTATTCTCTCTTTCTGGCATTTTTTCCCATTTTACATGACTATGTTTTCCCTACCTAAGCCACCTCAGGGTGTTCCCATGAAGGAATGCTATGGTAGAGCAGGCTGCTGAAGGTGCCCAGCTCAGCAGGCTTTGTTCCCTTTTAAAACAATGTAGATGGGGATAAATGGGGCCCTTGAGAAGCACAGCTCTGGGGAGAAAGAACAGAAATGTTTGTCCTCCTTGGCAGTTTATACATGTCCTATAAGAAGGAATGTGTTTCCAGGCCCATAGAAACATACTTTTTGCTTTTTTTTTTGTTTTTAGTTTCTCTACCTCTCCCCTCTCCCTCTTGTAACCTTGATTTTACCGTTAGATTTTACAATAATAGCTCTTTAGCATTTGGGAAGGGTCAGCAGCCACCCCAAAATACCCATCAGGATTAAATCCACTAGAAACCTTTCCTCCCAGTGATGCTTAAAGCAGCTGGGTGGAGGCGTTGGTTTGTGTCTCTCTGCAGTGCCATTCCCCTGCTCTGCCCCCAGTTAAACAGCCGTGATAATGCTCCTCACTCAGCTTGTTTGAAGATTAAATTAGCTGCTATTAGTTCAGCTCTTTGAAGATGCACCCAAAGTGGTAAGTGCTAAGTAGTATTAAATGAATTTTAGTCATTAGACCCTGGGGGAGTTTTGTTGCCTTGGATCAGTGTTGGAGCCATGGTGGAGTCTGGTGCACAGGAGCAAACCTCGGCTCAGCCCTGGCAGGTGCCACACCAGAGCTGCTGTCCTTAAATGCCACCTCAAAGGCATTGAAAGGACCAAAGAGACTTTAAAGAGCAGTCCTTGCTCTTCTCAATTAACAGAAGCTTTCATTTACCAGGTGCTATCTTGGAAAATTTCTGTCTCCTTTTCAACAGAACTTTAAAGAAGCAAACCACCTACGTGATTTATTAAGCCGAACTTTGATTTCCTTTAAAATAAAGAAAAACTGTCATGCTGTCATTCAAGTTTAAAGGAAAATGGGCAACTACAATTTCCATTAAATTGCTCCAGATTGTAGAGGGTGTAACAGAGGTGAGATTTGGGTCCTTATTCAAGCCCTCTAGTGGCAGTTGTCCTTTTTGTTAACATGGGAAATTGCCTCATTACCAAACTATATTATTTGGACTCTTTAGCAGGAAATTAGAAGCATCTGCCATTAGAGACAGGCAGGGAGAGGAAAAAAGAAATTGTTAGTAGAAAGGTAAGTATTTCCATGCAGAAATAATTGTGATTTAAATGTGCAGAGTAGTAGAAATTCTAAAAGCCAAATCAAGTAAACAGAAAAGGCAGAAAAGTGCCACTCTAAGCAGATTGCAAGGTTTGTCCTGCAGGGACTGACAGGGGATATGGACTGAAAATGCTTCTGCAAAGTCAAGGCTGACCCAGTTCTCCTACAGACAGGGTCAGAGTGTCTAAAACTCAGGATCTGAGTGCTCTGGTACTGTGCAGAAGCTGTCAGTGAATGTGCTGCACTGGCCACATGGGTAAACAGCACCTTTCATTCCTCCAGGTTACAGTTCTGCCACTACCCTCCAGCCACTGTATTGACATTTCAGTGTGTTTCTTAGACTTTCCTTCCTCTGTTGAGTTCTCTTTCAAAGCTAATTTATTAATGGCACAGTCCAAGGCAGCAGAGACAACACAGAAGCATTTCAGTGAAAACAATGCTGAAATTAGGAAAAAAAAAAAAAAAGGCTCAAGATTAGGGAAAAAAAATCATGGCAATAAAATCTGTGTAGGTAGGACCACTCCTATTGTAACATGTATTATATAATGGCTGCCTTTTGCAGAAAGAAACTGTTAAAAAAAATAATGCTAAATTTAACCTTAAACCAGTTTTATAAATGCAAGACAACATTGTAGTTTGTTTCTAGAAGCAATTTCAGGGTTTTAACAATAAAACTGACCTGTCCAGAGCCTGTCAAATAACCAGCCTGCCTGTCTCAGCCCCTAGGTTAATGGACCATCTGTATATTCTGCACAGGACTGTACCTGGAGCTATTTTACTTGTTAAATGGCTAAATAGTAGCTGACATGCCTGGCAGAGCATTCAGTGTTTCTTAAGAATATCTCTCCCAGAATTTTCTGGCAGATAAAAGCTTTACTCTGACAGTTCTGAGTGTTTCTTCAGCATCTCCTCTTAAGCATCTAGAGGATTTTCTGGAGTGCTTACATGAATAGAGGTGCTTGTTAGAAGTACTCATTTCAAGGAAGTGTTTTGTGAGTGAAACAAGAATTATAATAGGCAGTCAAGAGATCCTGTGGGGAAATGGGGTTGGTGGGAACAGACAGAACATCTTTGCTGAATAAAACATTTTTTAAAGGAATGTCAAAACTAAGCATGACAAGAGACCCCTTCCAGAAGAGGATGGTCTTCACCCTGGATACTTTCCCATTACTTTTCTCATGTTCCATGAGAGCTCCAAAGTGTCTGGATCATTTTTGGTCTATCTCAGAAAAGTGTTTAAGACATTTATTTGTATTCTAAGCATTTGATAAAGTAATTTTTTTAAAGGCAGTGCAATAGAGTGGCTCTGCTCAGTAGAGTCCTGAAAATGATAATAATAAAATGTATGTTGTTTTGCTTGTAGTTATGATATTACACAAATAAGACAGAGCAGACAAAGAAATATGCATCACTCACTAGTATAAGGTTCTCTAAAACCTGTCCTTTGTGAGAAGGATGATCACTAGGTAATGTATAGGCCATGTCCAATAAAAATGTACAATGAACACACTGTGTGGCAGAGTTTAATTTCCTGGCTCTCATGGAACTTAAATCTCAACTTTAATAAGACTGTGCTGTTGCACAAAAGGCACCATGAAGCAGAGTGATGCAATGGCTGCAATGCAAGCTGAGTGCACAGAATTATGGTCTTTTCCTGGATCTACCACTGGCTTCCAAAATCATTTCGTACATGTCACTTCTACAGCTCAATTTCCTCCTTGATAAAAATGGGACTAACAATGGTTTCTCACCTTTGACACTCCTGGATGAAAAGTGCTTAGTATTATTATTTCATGAATTTATCAACCTCAAGCTGAGTTGTGACCTTGAAAATGGAGAAGAGTTCCAGAGTCTGCAGGGGCTTCTGGGGGGATCATTAGAGCTATTTATTTTACCAGGCAAGCACGTGGCTGTTAAAGTGGTGTTGCAGGGCTGAGGAGGGGAGGCAGAGGCACACATCAGATATGGGGTGGTTTTCATGCCCAGACACACAGAATTATGGAGACACAGCACAGGTTGTCATGTCTTTGTCTTTGTCTATGAGCAAAGGTTGGAATAAGCCCATCATAGCCAAGAGGAAGGGCTGCTCCCCTCCTGAGAGTTGCACAACAAAGTTTTGAAAAACTCTCCATGCTTCAGTTCCATATTTTATGGATTAGTTACAGCAATCAATCATAACTATTGATCAGCATGGCAGCACACAGGGACTCACAGTAAAACCTCCTTCTCAGCAGAGATCCCTTGGGAACATTTTTCTTTTTTAAGATATTAAAATGATCAAGAAAACTGAGGCTGTGTTTTGTAAATCTTTACTAAAGAATGGCAAACCCAAGACAATTCATCATCTGAGTTCCAAAGAACTCTCTGTAAGAATGTTTTTCATATAGAAGTCAGCCTTAGTCCATTGATATTTCATAAGTCTATGTAAAAATAGCCCAATAGTTTGCCTTACCAAAATATTCAGTGCTGTATTAACTTTCCTTTTTGCCTTGTTGCAAAGAGAATTGGAAAGCCCTGGGTGAGTTTCAGCTGGGGGTTCTGCAGTTTTCACTCTGCTGTACAATTTCCTCTGTGCTCCTTTGGCTGATGTTAACCGTGCTGGAGCAGGTGTCCCCTGCTCACTGAATCACCTGAAATCAGCTCTCCCAGCCCATCTGTGACAGCTCCAAGTGCAGAGGAGACACTCTCTGTGGACACACTGATTCAGTGGGGCAGGGGATAACTGGGCTGGCAGCAGGGGCTTTGTGCATTTCCGTGACTGACAAAAAAGAATGGGAACGACTTTTAGGAAGTGGAACCAAGAAGGTAAATTTTCTCTTCTCAACTCACCCAACATGCTTGTGCTTAAGTTGCATTTTAAAGGACTAGAAATTTAGCTGGGACAATGAAAACTGCATGCATCTCTTGTAAAATATTTATATACACCTCAAAGTAACTTGTGTGACAGATCTTAATAGAGATGATACACATTTTGCTATATAAAATACACCCATGTGCTGCAAAAGGTTTGCTCAGGGCTTTCTTGTTGCTGTTGTTTTGTTTTGTTCTTAGTGGGGGTTAGGGATAGAGAGCAGCAACTTTTCTAAGATTAGAGAATGCAGAGAAAGGGAAAAAAGAAGTGCAACCAAGGAAAATTCTTGTCAGGATTACCCATACAGTGTCTGTATAGGTAAACAGATGTAAGAACATAACCTTTGGAGCTGCAGATATGTTCTTAAATCTGATATACACAGTGTGGGTTTTGTCCAACAAATAACCAGGTATCACACCATAGAAAGTGATGTATGTGATTATAATATCATATAATCATACACTGTGTAAGTGTGACATACAGAGATTAATAGATGACACATTTCTTCTTACAGTCCTAGATCATATGCCTGAAACTGGAAAGAAATTTTGGATATCAAAAAAAAAATAATGCAGAAAATAACACAGAAAATATTTTCTTTTCTCCTCTAAAATCTCTGAGCCTTCCATACAGAGCAGACTGAGATTTCAGCAACTTTCCTCACAAAAGTACAACAAGCACATCACAACACTTAAATGGAACAGATACCACTGGGACTCTCAGTTAAGAACATTCTGCCTCATGGGGAAAATCATGACCCTATGGATTTTTCAGTTACAATGAAGTTATGACTTAGTGAATCCTAAAATACCCTGGTGCCCTGTTAAGCTGGTGTTAAGCATTTATGTTCCATTTTGAGCTACTGACCAGCTCAATGTGGAGGCGAGTTTTTTTGTTTGTTTTTTTTTTTTCGCTTAATGTCCTTTACATGAAGGAGTTTAGGACACTTTGAACAGAAAAAAACCTGGAAGTCTGAGACAACATTTTCTTCTGGGCAAGTAAAAAAAGTTGAAGAGAGATACAATATTTTTTTCCACTTTTCTCAAATCATGCATTTAGTGGCCTTTTAAAAAAACAACAAACTTTCACTTTCCCAGCAAATTAAAGAAAAAAGAAAAGTGTGGCTGTTCATAAAACCCTGTCAAAACTCTTCCTGATTTTTTCAAATTTGATTGGCAACATTTGACCAAAGCTGTAAAGATGGTGTTTGTGCCATAATCTTTAGCCCTTCAGTCTGAACTGACTGTAAAAGACTCACTTTAATTTAAAACCTAAACAAATCTCTTATCTATCTTGCCTATTTTGAAAGATCAGTGCAAACATAACTTAATAACTAATATAGCAATAAAACTTCTACAAGGAGAAATTTATAGTACATTAATCTTTGGATTCTGTATTTGGACTGGAAATGATTACATGATAATGGAGTAAATGCTTTGCTAAGTGAATGCAAAGTTAAATACTGTATATATCAAATGTGGACATGCTGAAGAATAAATCTGTGCTACAGATTAATTAATTTACAGAAAGAATTTTCTTAAATGAAAGCTTCTGAAATAATAAGTCCAGGGAAGTGAGTAGGCCATCATTAAAAGGCAGGAAGTAAATTCAATATGAATCTATTAAATGAGAGACAGCAAAGTTTTCTATTGAAATAGTGAAAAAAACCCTACAGTCATCAAAGTTTCCTTCCCCCAGGAAGAAATCAACTCTTTATGCAGCCTGGAGATGTTGCCAAACTTATTAATTGAATGCTGGGTTTACCTGAACACAGAAGACTTCAGATTCTGTAGAAATATTCCTTCCACAAGGAGGAGAGTGCATGTAAAAGTACATCCCAAGGTGTTCATTCAGTACTCACCGCTTAAAACTCAAACTCTGTGTCAGATTTAGTCTGCAATGCATCCTTCATCTCTTTTTTTTTTTAGAAAATCTGTGTAACTCTACTACCAAATATGATTTTGCCTGTGAAGTCCTGGCAAGCAGCTGGATGCAAATAGAGATTGTCAGAGATCAAGAGGGAATTAAATCCTTGCTCCATGGTTTGCTCTAATGCAGGACCAGCACTGAACCATGGCCATTTCTATAACTCCAGATCGGTTGTGACCCTCAGAATCTTTTTGGATAGCTTGGGCAAGAAAGCCACAAACACATTTCTTATGCCATTTCTTTCCTTTCCTCTCAAAGCACTTCTGTGCTAATTGAACTGGAGGGAAAAAGCAGAACGGTAATTCCCCTTCTTCCATTCCAGTGATTTTCAGTTAAAATTAAACCTGGTTAAACTGCAGCAAATACTGCAGTTCAGTTCTACTCTGCAGAACTAAAACAGAGGAAATAGGTTATTTTAAAATGAGAAGTGATGGTGGCCCATGTTTGAGATGCCATGGGTTGCATGGCAAGGTTTTGGTATTGGGGAGCTACAAGATTGGTTTCTCTGAGAAGATTCCAGAAGCTTTCCCTGTGCCCAGCAGAACCAATGGCAGTTTATATGGAAAAGGCCTCCTTGCATTGTGCTAAAGTGCATTACAGAGAGACAGGCCCCAGCATTGCAATGGATTAAGCATTGCCTCATTCAGTGTTGCCCAAGGTCTCATTCTGAAAATTCAGCTGTGCCATTTAGGTCAGTTCAGCTGAGCAATACCAGGTACAGCCTCCTGTTTTTGTAAAAGCAGATCTTCCTGACTAATGGCCCTCCATCACAACAAAATGCTCACCTCCACTGATAAGGGTATTTACTGCAGGAAGAAAAACAGCTGGGTGTTTGTTGGCAAGCTGTGTTTCCCAATTTGAGGAAACAGCTGGGGTTTACAGACAGGTTTAAGAAGCACAGAACAGACAGGAGTAGCAAGAAAGGTGAGGAAACATGACCTCAACTCCACCCAAACCACTGGCCACCCACAGTAATTTTCTGATATTTACGGATGAAATAAGAATTAATTCTGCCCAGCTTCTTTCTGTTTTCCTGCCTGCCCTAAAGCTGTGACCTATGGCTGCAGCTTCTGCACAGGCTCAGGAAACCGCAGCCAAACCCTCTGCATCTCTCTCACCCAAACCTTGAGCTCTCCCAGAGCACACCAGTTGAGCTGCAAGGAATGGCCATGTCCATACTTGGGCACACTGGGAATAGGAGTCCAAGGGATGAGAAGGAGATGGAATAAAAGCATAAAATGAGAAAGGTAAAGAGCAAGAATGTTAGAATCTAAGAATAAAGATAGAGAATGGAAAAAAACCTTCTCCCCCAGACTGTCAAGAAAAGCTTTGGGAAACTTAGCTTTGGAAAAAAAAATCTTAATAAGAATACAAAACTTCAAATTATGAACCCAAAAGCATTCTTATAATCTTGAGTCGGTTTTTCAATAGAGAAGTGAAAATCTGAGAGAGAAGTGTTAATTAACATCTTAATGTCATGTCAGAGATGGTATACACATGAATTACTGCCACAAACCCCAGAGCAAGAGGTGTGCTCTTTTCTCTCTGATAGCACTCATATATTTCCTTCCTGATATTTTTTTGGTGATGGTGAGAAAGCTGTCATCCTATGTGATCACAAAAGAAAGCTGAGCATGGTGAATTGATGGTCCCTTAGTGTCAAAACTTTTGCAAATATTGCTGTTATTTCCTTGTTAATAAATGTCTTGTTTGGGATTTTTGAAAGGTGACCCTTTTACAAAAATCATGTACTGTACTCGTCATTGGCCTCATTTTCCAACCACAAAATTTAAGCAATTTGCAGTCAAAAAGCATAATTTGCACTAACTTGATATGAACCATTTATGGATTCTTCTTGAACTGGAGTCATTATCAAGTCAACACAAAGCTGTTCTGTAGGTAAATTCATAAATGATGTATGCCTATAGGAGACAGGATAGAACACCTTGATTATTTACAGTTTTTCCTCACAGTTACTTTTCTTTCTATTTTCTTTCTCCCTCTCAATCTACTTCCAAGAGCTAAGTCTTTTGGAAAATAATTTTCAATGTTGCAACTTGTGTGCATTTGCCCTTTTAGAACTGATGTCTGATATTCTGTGCTCAGGTGGGAGGAAATGAGTGATAGGGATATTAAGGGCCAAGGATATTGAGGGCTCTTCAAGGTATCCAAGTAATTTTGAAAAATCTAAGGCCATCACAACTGGTTAACAAGGACTTAGCACCCTTGTAGTTCATCCTCAGACCTTTTGAAATGATCCTCCACCCCTTTCAAGTCATAAGGTTTAATTCATTCATTCATTTCAGCTGTGCAGGATCAATCCCACGAGGCTGAAGGAGACGCCAAAAATCTGTCAGAAGCTGATAGCCAGGACATGTGACAGCAACACTTAATTCCCTGGGTGAATATGGGGGTTCACCTGGCATTAATAAGAATTATGACTTCAGCGAGGGCTTTTCTGATAAAACCTCTGATATGTATCAATTACAGTCACTGTGACTTTTAGTTCTAAACAAGAGACTCCCTGGCATTTGTCCCTTCCCTCAGCTATCCCATGCAATGCCAATATCCTGTTCTTTCCAAATTGCTTTTCATAAATAAAGGTGGGGCTAATTTAGCAAACTGTGCACCAGAAAGGCTTTTCAGAGTAAGGAAAATTTTTCCATAAAGTGATTTTTCAAACATGCCTTCATAAAAAGTGTCAGAGAAAAAGTATTTTAAGGGGCCATGTTTGTGAAAAAAAAAAAAAAAATCCCACATTTTTAATGGCACGTGATGGCCAACAGCAACACTGGTTGGGACACTGCTGCAGAGCAGAGGCTGCTGCTCTCCTAATGACTCCAAGTCTATGATGAACACAAATTTCAGTGAGGAATTTGAGACTATTATTAGCTTTCATCAGTCTCTCTGTGGCTCATTCATGGGATCTGGACAGATCCCAGAAGCATGGTTTCTCAGCCCTCATTAGGCTCTGCAAAATGAGCCTCCTGCACTTGGAAATACCTACTTGGCACAGATTGTTTCTCCTGTCTCTTCTTTCAGTGGGTGTTTTGTTGCAATATTCAGGGTTCATATTGGGCCAGATCCCTTTCAGAGGAAGGGCTGAACCACACTCTCCTGTACCAGTGAAGGGAAGGCTGCACATGCCATTATCCCTTACAGCTGCACTCATAGCAGAGCTGAAAATGTCTGCACAGAACCAAGTTCACATTCAACACCGTGAAAACTCCTGCAGGAGCACCTCTGTCACCGTGTGCCCTCTCCCTCTTGCACACACACACTGCACCAGACTCGCTGGCTTGCAGACACACAGAGTCAGTGACCTGTGAAAATGGTCCTGATCTTTCAAACATGAGCTCTGCTCTGCCAGCCCTTAATCAAACAGAAAGATCATTTATGTAATGAACCATCCACAAAAGGCTTTTATTTGGCACACACAAACACGTGTGTCATTTTCTGCTCATAATATCCAACATGCCAGCAACAAAAGCAAATTCATGTGGATGAGGAGGCAAAGGAATAGTCTTTCAAGACGTTAGTGCAATGCTAAATTCACTTGAATTAGCCAGAAGGAGCTAAGTTTGGGATGCTCAGTCTCCTGACTGAAAAGCTTAGCTGTAGGTCAGCCAGACATGACTTGGGTTACCAACCTAGAATCCAAAAATAATTGTTTTGTCTGCTAGGTAAACAGACCCACTGAAGTCAGGAAGGCTTTCTGTTTTGAAGAATGGGCAGCAGTAGTGCCAGATGACAATCCTCTTTGGGTTGGATGCTGGCTTCTTGCTTCCAAGTGTTTCGTGAACCTTTAAAGTCATTCCTAATTTTTCTAACTCTTCACATTTAATTTTCCCAAATTCTTCAACTTCAGGGAGATATTTGATATTTCTACTTACTAAAATTGCAAGGTATTTTCAATACCAACAGTTCTATTTTGCTCTTCATCCTTCTCTGACACAATTTTTGTTACACCTTTTCCTTCAGTTAGACTCACTAAAGCATGGTGTCCTCATAGTAGCAGCTTCTTTGCCTAATACAATGACAGAAAAAGTAAAAAGCCAGATCAGTTGATATTACTGACAGGGATTGATGTCTAAAGACTAATATGTAAGGTTTTTGTGAGAGATTATTGTCATGTAGCAGTTGTTTTTTTTTTTTAATTTCCTCCAGATTTTAAATGAGTTGGTTACCAAAAATTTGAGCTTTGTAAGTGGCTGTTGGTGTATTTTTATGTACATGAAGGACAGAAAAACAAAAACACTGATGTTAATGGGGGATTCAGTTGGCATTGATTACAACCACAACCAAGGTTTAGAGTTCTGCCTCATGGATGTCTTACAAAACAAGCAAAGCTTTCCAAATGTTTCATAGAAAATATCCAAAATAAAGCAGTAGTATGTCACAAGTGTACAATTTTGTTGCTCTTTGCAAACCCAGTAATACTATATTCAGTTAGCATCTTTAAAAACATACAATTAGGATTTCTCTTCAGTACTATTTCATTCAATATTGCAAAAATAAAAACAAATCATGCAAAGTGGACTTGAAAGACCATAAATATATCTGTTAATTCTGGGATATTCCACTTTTCTGGTGGTAAGGATTAAGAGTTGGGACTTTGCTATGTCTCAATGGAAAGTTTGATATTAAACAGTTATCATTAGACAGCACCAAGAAAACCTCATGTTCTCACATATTTTCCTTTCCATAAACCAGGGAGCCAGAACTTTTCCATAGAAAAAGGAAGAGGAAATAAATGGATTTCATATAAAACCACTGAACATTTTTGGTCAGACCTCAATTATTTTCAAAAGCTTCCTGGGGTGGTGGTGGTTCTGTTTCCAATTAGGGAGATGTCCAAGAGGCACACAACAGATTGGGATGTGCTTTCCTCAGAGCACAGGGATGCTGCTGTCACAGGCAGATTCAGTTAACTCTGGAAATAGAAAACACACGGATCATTTTAACATGAATATAACCAAGGAATGCAGATGTTGGTTTTATCTGCTCTGTTTTCCTAGACAATGTCTGATTTACCTGTTTCAAAACCACTGACTGGGAAAAGGTTGGCTTGTCCAGGCACAGTTTCTTCTTTTCCTATGAAGCCTAGATATTATGGAACAAATCTAAAATCACCTACTTCCCAGTGTTAAAACTTGCTGCTACTCCCAGAAATTTTTTTTGCTCGTTATTCTGTGATGTAGAATAGCTGGTCTACTGCTGAACTCATTCACCAATCTACCTTAGATTTTAGTAAGAGGACTGAGCTGTGCTGCCACCAAAACTCATGGCACAACTCCCAGTGATGGACACTGCTGGTTACCAAGGAATACAATCTGCTTACAGCAGATACCTTTAGAATCATTAGAAGCTTTGTACACACACATTTATATAATGTATAGCATTAATTTCTTAGCAGTAGTAGACATGAGCCTAAATATTGCCATTCCAAAGCCACAGCAATCAATAATAATGACAAATGAATTATTAACATAGAACTTAATTCAGGAGGTGCTGCTTATGGAATCTTCACAAGGTGGCTGTGAATTATTCAAACACACACTGGTACATGAAAACAATGTGTTTGTAGCATTGTTCAAATTCTCAGAGTTCAGGCTGTCTTTTGTTTTGGCCAAATCAATCACATGGTTCCCAATGGAATGAGCGTCCTAAAGCCTTTCCTGGAAATCTCCCACAGGCAAACATAATCACAGAGTGACAGAATCACAGAATCATTTAGGCTGCAAGATACTTTTAAGATCATGAAGTCCAACCATTGACCCAACACTGCCAAGTCCACCACTAAATCATACCCCCAAGCACCATATTTATGGGTGTTTAAAACACTTCCAGAGATGGTGACCCCACCATTTTCCTGGATGACCTGTTCCAATGTTTGATAACCCTTCCTGTGAAGAAATGTTTCCAAATATCCAAACTAAACTTCCTGTGGCACAACTTGAGGCCACTTCCTCTTGTCCTGTGTTGTTTCCTGGGAGAAGAGACGGACCCCCACCTGCCTACACCCTTCTTTCAGGTATTAATGTTAATGATTAGCTAAAAGAATGATTAGTTCCCCCCTGAGTTTCCTTTCCTCCAGGCTAAACACCCCAGCTCCCTCAGCCAGCCTTGTGCTCAAGAGCCTTCTCCAGCTCCATTCCCTCTCTGGACTTACTCCAGCCCCTCAACCTTTTTACTGCATGAAATGCCAAAAACTGAACAAAGTATTCAAGGTGCAGCTCCACCAGTGCTTATTACTGGATTTAATTTTCTTTTTCTCTGAATCTGGTAACAACTTTTAGAACTTTCCTTTTGCTATTCTGGTCCTTTGCAGACTGTTTTTTGTTGTTTTTTTTCTTGGGCAGATTTTAAATGAAGTCAGTTACTGTAGTCGAAAATTCTCTCTTACCTGACGACATGACAGGAGAAGGAGGGAAGTACCTCAAAATTGTAATTCTTCCTTGTTCCCCTCCTTTGTTTCCTCACCAGTCTTGTGATCCACAATAAAACCCCTATTGAGAACCTTTCTAATGTAGTTCACAAGTCCACCTCTAAAGTTGGAAGCCCTGGCTCAAACAGCTAATTAGAGAACTTACCTTCTATAGTCTCCTGTACCCTGTCGTTTGCTCACCCTAATCAGCTTTGCCCATTTGAATGCTTCCCCACGTCCTTCTTTCTAACTAAGCTGACATTTTGTCAGGCTGAGCAGCTTCTTACCTTCCTTTCAGTTAAACTTGATAATTTGATCACATAGTCAAGATACAATTACTCTGCAGGCAGGAGCTGAAAGCTTTCCACAGTTTACTTTGCCCAAAAAATACCAGTATGTGCAAACCTTTTTAGAATGGCTGAGATTTTCATGTAAGTTAAAAGTGAAAGGCAAGAAAATATTTAAGAAACAAACAAGAAAATTCTTGCTCTGAACCCATTTTCGGTTCAGACACCCATTTCAATTTATTAATCTTGCACTTTAATCAAAGAGGAATACAGCTCTAAAATTTGTCTGTGAAACTTATTTCCATATGCCTCCTTTTAGGGAAAGACAGTTTCAATCAGAATCATACATCAGAGGCAAAACTGCTAAAGAGATCAGCACAATTTAGTAGCCAGGTTTAGTTTTTCTTTGGGATTTAGAGCATGAAATAATTTTGATTGGATTTTTTGGGAACTGTTAAAGATTAGCAACTCTCCTGCATCCCTAAAATTGCCTCTAGAATCTCAGAAAATCTGAGATAAAAATTCAGAGCAGTTGATTTGCATCATTTCTGCAGAGGAATGAGACATTTGCTGTGCTTTATCTGCCAGAGAAGGACAGAGCTTTCAGACAATTGACTTCACCTGTGCAGATTACTGACAAAGGATGCTAAAAGGTCACTCTAAAAGGTATCCCTTCAGGCCATGGGGGCTTGAGTGGTCCTGTCCACAACTTATTTGCTATAGTCCACTGCTTTTGGGTGCATATGAAAAGGGCTTTGTGCAAAGCTCATATTAAGACATCTCTGCATGACCTTCCTTTGCTTTTTTCAGAGATTCTGGACAGCCCTCATCCATGTGGCAAAGGTCAAATAGGAAACATCTTGAAAAGAGCTACTGAAGCAACAAGGGAATGTGAATCTTTGTGCTCTTCTGCTCTCAGCCATGAAGCTACTGTACCTTGTGAGTAAGTTCATGGTTCTTTGTTCCTTTGAGACTGTTTATTAAAAAATAAGCCTTTGAAAGCCCTCTTTATTTTCTGTTTGAATCATATAATTAAGGGGAGGAGGTGGAAGCACACTTAAAATATTTTCACCGGAGTCACCTTTGTTAGGTGAGGGGAGGGATCTGTATTTACAAGAGATGAAATGCAGGTCTGTGAAACATAATCACAGAGAATGTATTGGTATTTGAAAATGACAGTTCTACTGAAAAACTTCATCTTTACTTACATTTTGTTATAGAAATCTGACAGTTCAGAAGACTTGATCACTTGTGAAGCTTTTCGTGCTACATTTCTATTCTCTTTTAGCATCCAAGACAAATAGAAAAAGACACAAATCATTTCAAGTCTGCTCAGATTCATGGGATTTAGCAGAATATTGCTGTATTTTTCATAGTTTGAGATCTTACTGATTGCCTTGATATGTCCTCATATCAATTCCTTTTCAGAGCAATCAGTTTTCCTGTTACAAGACCTGCTACCACCTTGCTCCCAATTTCAGAAGAAACCTCCTGAACGTCTGTGAGATAAGCAAGCAATAATATGTCACTCCCAAAGAAATTACAGGAAATATGCTGTTATTAAAGATACCCAGAAAAGGTCAGCTCTGAAAACAAGAAAACAAACAGCATTTCCATCCCTGGCCTGCCTCAAATGTTGAGGGAAGGGAATGTCAAGCACTTCAGGAAGCAGAGAAAAGCTGCTGGCCCAGGCTAAGGGCACCTTGCCCTACAGCACAGGGGGGACAGACCAAAGGGGACAGGCTCTGTCCTCCCCTGGCCAAGTGCCACCAGCCTGGTTTCCACTGGGGCTCAGTTTCCTGGTTTAAATGGAACCTTGTTGTGCCAAGTAAGGAATAGATTTAGAAACATCTGCGTTAAAGAGACAGATTTCTTTTGAAATCGCGTTTCTGTACCTTTCAAACAAATTCATGGTGTCGTGTGAAGAACAGGGTGCCATTTGAAAAATAGGGATAGGCCTTTTTGTAATTTGCATAATATGCAGTAGTATTTGTGATTTCCATTTTGTAACTCACACAGAGAATATTTGCTTGGTATAATGTTAAATATGAGCTCTGTGAAATATTGCAGTTCTAGAAATGTGTCAAGAAAATGAACTCATCTCAAAAATCGAGCTGAAAAACCCATGATCTGTCTTTTAAGAATCTGCCTGTGCCAATAATTCCAATTCTTTTTCCAGTATAAAAAGCAGGATGTGCCTATTTAGTATAACATGACCATAATGTTATCTAACAGGAGTCCACAGAACACATGAAACATTTGTCTTACAGTCCCTAGGTGAGCATATTATCATTTTCTTCTTGTCACTCAACACTGAGCATGTTAGATAACAACCTATAATAGAATTTAATATAATGGTTTCTCTAGTCAATACTGGGATGAAGATTGAGATTTTTCTAATGGGATCTGAGTAGCCAAATCCCCTGGGCAGCATGGATGATCACATCAGCCTTAAAATTCAGTCGAGCAAAAAAATAGCGTCAACATAATTTTAGTATTGGAAAACAGTTGTTGCCTTCACTACCTTAAAATGAAAATTCTCACATAGCAATATATATTTAACAGAAGATTTGTGAGAGAAACATTCTTTCCTCAAAGAGTTTTTTAAAAGAAATATCTTCTGCTTTTACCAAACAGCACTTCACTTTGCATCTGCCCTCCTATTTCTATCATGCTAATAAAAAGAAAATGGCAGAGAAACATAACAAAAATAATTCTGAAATTTAAATATTATTTTGATTTTTTTTCTTTTGTCTCATTTAAATGGGAAGATGAAGGGAGGATTTCTCAGTGGCAGGTTAGAAAGGTGCTTTGCTGGCTGATTCTGCACTTATCTAATGAAATTTCTGGGCTCATAAAGCAGCACTGAACACCAAGGTGGAGGAAACCTGACAACTCGTGAGCCCCGCCTCTTTAACCCAAGACAAGTACAAAAACTAGTCCCACCAAAGGGTTTTTTAATGGGAAAAGGAATAGAGCTTTTCTGTTAGAGTTTACAACATGAGTGTGCCCGGGGCTGTACCAACACTGCTCAGGTAGCAAATCCAATGTGCAATTAATTACCAAAAGGTTGCAGATCCAGGCTTTGACTGCAGGCATCCATGAGGAACCAAACATCCTCTTTGCCTCTTTGATCCAGTCCTTAAAAATAAGCAGGTGATGATAGTACAGTCCCACCCATTGTTGCCTTTCCTTACCCAACAGTCAGTCACTCTGGCAGAGTTCAATCTGATAAGCCAACTTTTATCCTCAACTTTTCTGCTTCAATTAACTTGTAATAACTAAAACTCTCAAGGCAGCTGAAAATCAGTCAGGAATGATCTTTCAAGTACACTAACATATGATTCCTGGGAAATGAACTGTAATTATTAAAAATAGCTTTCCAGTTGAATCCATATACTGACAGGAGGCAAATATACATTAAGAAGTTAATTTAAAAGTGCTATAGACATGGAACCATAATCATAAATTGATTTATTTGAATTTAAATGTCCCTCTGCACATTATAGCTCGCTTTTTGCTGGTATGTGTGTAAAAACATCTTACTATCAGTATTTTAATAATGCAAAGATGTAATCAAAGTTGTGCCACTTGAATATTTGGAATTATTGATATTATTTATTGCAAAAGTAAGCATCACACGAAAAGCTCTGTGGATTTTTTATTTACTTGCCATGTATAATATATAAACAACAGTGTTTCTATTCTATTACAGTGAATAATATAAACACTATAATATATAAATCTCTACATATATGTATTTTTATTGAGACCTCACTTTGAGACTGGAAAATACCAACACCCTGTTGTAAAAATGGTGTCTTCCAGTAGGACCTTAGAGTATAAATAGACAATCAAGACAAGGAATGGAAAAGAAGGAGGCCTTGTTATGAACACTTTATGATCTGAGGCACTGAGGGAGTAAAAGATTTTATCCACCACACCATAAGAAGCTTCCGACAGAAATGAGAATCAAACCAGAGCTCTTAAAATGCAGCCTTGTGCTTTAACCACATGGCCAAAGTGTCTGTAAAATATTAAAGCTTTAGTAGGAAATGGTGTTGTGAATTAACATGAAGAGTTGTTAGTACAATAATCGAGTTTATTTTTCATATTTGCTTTCTGAATTCCTGGGCATAGCAAAACTCTTCAGGGAGTGGGTGACTGTGCCAACAAAAAGAGTATGCAAGTGTATTTCAGAGACATCTTTCCAAATCACATGGTTTGTTTATTTTTTTCCCACTGACCTTCCTGAAGGTAACTTAGTGCTGACATACTATTGTTGAATGGTTTTCGATGAGAAAGGGAACAAAATCTGGATTAATGAAAAAATAATTTGCCTGAAGACTGTGTACCACAGGAAGTAAGACTGCCTCCTAGCAATTAAAAAGAGATTTGAATCTGGAGAAAAACAAAAATAACAGAGGAGGTTTCTGGAAGGTAGGAGTACCCCACAACTGTCAGTTCTACCACACTGGGGCTAAAACACCCATAGACACCCCTGTGACTAACACTGCAAATTAAATGCAGCTGCCAAAACATCTCCTGCCTAATCTTTGGCTATGTTACATTTGACCCACGTTGCTGAAATGCTGTTCCAAACTGAGTCATGTCTCATGGCCATCTTACAGATTAGTCCAAGCAGAAAGCATCACTAAAACCAGCGGTGAGTTGTACTGGAATAAGAAGATAAATAAATGGAATCAGTAATGGTCACATGCACATACAAGACCCAAACCAAAGCCCCCTGCTGCAGATGAGCTCCACATGACTGTTCAGCCATGCATCCACACAGGCTAGAGCCAAGCCACAGCTGAGCAAAACCCCTGCCCAGCTTTCTCCTGACACATCAGGCAGTTTGCTCCTCAGGCTTCTCCTGGCTTTGGCTGCATGCACCTTGAATTCACCTCTATGGACTCCAAAACCAGAATAAAATTTTATTAGCATGAAATGGAAAGAAAAAAAATTACAGGAAGCATTAAAAGGGTGGGAGTAACCAAACTTAAAATAATATCTTTTTCAGTTTAATTACTATGCTGCAGCAGTGTATTACTGTGCCTTCTGAGAACAGTGCTGAGAGTATGAAAAAAAGTCCCCAAAATTGTACAATGGAAGTGCGGGAGAAGGAGGAATGGAAACCAGATGTTGAAAAAAGGTACAAGTAAGAGTATAATTTGTGACACCATACAGTTATCCTCCACAGTCTCAAGCCTCACTTGCCTCACCAGGTCAGTGTGATACAATTGCTGCCTATAAAATCACAGTAATCTTGGTTTTACACCTATCTCATTCCTCCAGGTTGTAGCTCTTTTCAGCCAAAATAACTTCTCTCACAGCATACCACAACAGGGATCGACTCCTCCTACATGCGTCACTACCTTCCCACTCATTTTATGTTCAGATTAATTTGCAGACTTCTTGGAACAGAATAACACTAAAACCAGCAGGTTTTTAGTGTTTGGAGCACATGTTTGTCTATCTGACAGTGTACAAACAATGCAATCTTAAAGTGCCATATTTTCCCCAGCCTTTTATGCAGGGCTGAAGGGGTTTCAACTCCTCCTTACTCCCACTTTCTCCCACAAGAATCACAATCCTGTAATTTGCCCAAAAATTTCTCCTTGTAGAGAACCTAAAGCATCAGAATCTAACAGCAAATTAATCTGAGTAACATCTTAAAGACTGTGTGTTAGGAAATATTTTAGCAGTTCTTTTTAAGCATTCCTTAGCTTATTGTTTTTAAATTCCTCAGCAAAGCCTCCTGTCTTACAAATGAGAGGGGTTTCCAGTGGGGATAGGTTTAATGTTACATCCTGCTTTTGGTGCTTAACTGAAAGAGTATCTATCGAAATAATTTTGGGAAATTTAAGGAGAACTCATCACAGAACTAGATATGTTTCTGAGGGGTGCAGAAGTAGCATCCATAAATCGTTGCAGGACACAATTCTGTGAAAGTGGTTGATGGGCCACCAAGGCCTTACAATGAGCAAGAAAAGAAACAAATCTGTTTTTCTCTTCAAGCTCAGCGAATAATTAAACCATCAGAGTTAAGAAAAGTATCTATCATTTAAAAAAAATCTATCTGATCATTTTCTCTTGGTCAAAAGTAGGCATAAAGTACATATAGGTACTTGCCAATTAACATATATATCCTATCCTCATATGTCCTGTGCATTTTCACAATTAACTAGAATTGCAAATACAAGCATGCAAAGCTAAAGATTGCGTATAGCATACCTTAATCAAAGCCTGAGGCAGGCTGATAATGGTCCTTAATTTTATAAGCAGTCTCGAGACATTTAATAAAACTTCTTCCTCTTTCCTCCAGCAGTAACCATAGCTTAAGAGCAAAAATTATTAAACTTATTGTAGAACCATTCAGTAGGTGCAACACATTAACCTCCTTTGCATGTAAACTCACTCTAGCAGAAGGAAAAATGGGATTTGACATTATTTTAACACAAACCTTCTCCAAGTCTCTCAAAAACTTTCTCCTGTCTTTCACAAAAGTAACAGATTCTGTCATTTTTCTGCCTATCTTCTTTTTCCAGATCAGCTCTAGTCCTAGCCCAAAACTTTGTGATTTCCATTATAAAAGTTCACCTTTTATCCTTACTACTTGTATTTTTTGCCTCACATGGTCTTTTGATGAATTACTGTGCTTTAACTTCCTCGCTTCTCTTTTTCTCCAGTCTCTTGTGATTATACCTCTCAAAAGCCTTTTGAAATGTAAACAAGTTACAGAGTCAGGATGTCTTCCTTTCCACTGCTGCATGGATCCCTTCCACCTACACTAACAAACAGTGCAGCCTGATGGTCTTGAGCTGAACCTGGGGTAATACATCAACTTTAAGGCCACGATTTTGAAAAATCCTAATTCATAAACATGGTTTTCATTACACAGGAGACATGCGCTAAACTGGCTTTAATTTCTGTATATGATAAAGAGCTGATTAAAATATAGAAATTAAAGCCTCCTAAACAGATGGAATTTCCACTCACTGTCACTCACAGGGATGTAGGTATCTGCACGTGTCTGTAGAAGTGTATCACGTGTTAATCAGCCACGGTTCCTCCTGCAATAGGAGAATTTATTACAGGGAAATGAATGCTCTCAGACTGACCATCAGTCTTTAACCAATGTCACAAGTTACTGCTTCTTCTTTGGTAGAAGAAAGGAAAGTTGCTCTTGGCATTTGTTCTTAATTCTTGTTTTATGGAGGTCCAGTATCCAAAAATGCAAAGACTTTTCTTCTTCCTCCTTTGATTAAAGGGTAAACTCTATTACATCCATATTTGCATCTTCTCCCCTATCCCATATCAAATGTTACAGCTCAAATATATGTCTGACAGAGATCTGGTCTCTCTAAAGTGAATTATTAGTCAACTATCCTTTTGTGGAAGGAGGGGCTTTTTGCTATTTGACATCTGGCAGTCATTTAAAGCACAGGCAACTCCTCATTCAGAACACTATACATATCTGATTTACTTTCAATGTTTTCTTGGTCTAAATGCCACCCTATTGCTTTTCTTGGCAAAAAAATATTTAAAAGTTCTGTTGGGTGGAGCTAGATTTCCACTGCTAGATTTTCACTTTATTTCATGCTATAACATATCCTTTAGAAGTATCTAATGTGCAAAATCTGTTGTTTATACAGATCTGCAGCTGGCTTTGTCCCAGTTGCTCGAGAGTGATATCTAAACATAAAATAATCTCTGTATAAACTGTGGGTTTGTAAAATATGTGAGCGCTCTGTGTTTGTTCAGCCCAGGTCACTTGCTGAAATGAAGGTTATGCCTGGTGATAACCATCAGATGTCAGTTCAGAAGGGAATCCAAATTTTTCCAAAGTTTAATTATGTTCAAGTCACAAGGACATGAGATGGGGACAGGTTGGGTGGAATTTGAAAGCATGCCATGAGCACATGCAGAAACTCACCCACGGTAACTGCACTTCCTTGAGTTGTGTGCCGTGAAGTCGAGTAAAGTAAACAGCATTTGAAGACATACCTAATTATGAGATTGCACCCTTGGAGTCATTAGAGCTGCAATCAGGAACAATGCCTCTTTTCTGCTCACACAGAGCAATGATCCTTCCCTAATGATCCTGCTCTAATGATTAACTGCTGCTGAAGGGTAGCACAAGGCAAGGTTAGAACAGTTTTCAGGCAATGAAATACCTGCGTCCCTTAAGCAGCACATTAAGGGTCCTGGCTGGCAAAAAGTAAGTAAAGTTGTAGTTATTTCAATTTTAGTAAGAGGTAATCTCACCTCTCAGCCACAAAATCCCACTCTGACATTGCATTTGGGGTTTGAGGAGTTAACCTTAGGATAGCAGAAGCATATTATTTACATCAAGATTTAGAAAAGCCTCTTTTTATAATAGAAGAGTGTGGTGGTGGATTTAGTTATGGTTTAAAGTGTTGGTTTGGCTCTGTAATGGTTTGTTCTCTGTACCCCTTTGTATTTCCCCAGTTGGTTTGTTCCAGTTACTGTTACCTATCAATCATCGAGTTATGTATCCCCTCTCCCTCCTCTCCTCCTGTCTGTCACCCCG